>JAJJMB010012301.1:950703-1215346 GCA_023531105.1 Papaver atlanticum
AAAACGCCACGGTAAACGGTGACTGCGTCGAAGTACGCCCAACAATATTCAACAATGGCATCTCGTACTTGTTCGTCTTATAAGTACAATCCATTATGAGAACTTCATGAAAGCATTGAGCCAATTGAACACTCGTTGGATGCGCAATGAAGAGTTGTGTTATCTCTCCGTCCGAATCCACATCCTTTTGAACCGCGTAGTCTTTCTCTTTGGCCAAAAAAAAACAATTGTTGCATCACTTGTATATCTCTCCATTCCTTCTTTCTAATTGTCACAATTGCATTACAAACGGTGGACAAAGATGAGTGGTTATCCTTGTTATCCTCCTTTAGTATTTGGAGCATTTGAATCGGTGTAAAACCCATTTTCCTCATTTTAGCAACCTTGTCCATCTTTTCAGGAGTTAGCTTGGCCGCCATGAAATGTCCTTCAAGATGCTCCGGACGAGGGTGGTTATGACAACCTTCCATAAGCTTGTAGAGAACCCATCCACCCAATTCTTTGTTGTAATTAAATGCAATCTTGAATGGGCATTTAATCTTCTTTGAGAAAGTTTTGTTCTTCCTATTTGTCTTTCCTTTATAAACATAACCCTTCCTCTTGTGGCTTTTATCGGGATCACCGCTTCTCTCACAAACCATTTCAAAGCGGGTTTTGCTTTCTCTCCCATTCAATACTAATACGCACATGTCTTTTAGTGCATGTTGTCTAGCCCAACTCTTTGCCTCTAAAGGACTTTTGAATACCAAGTCATTCATGTAGTGATGGGACGTGTCATCGTACAAAATATCAACAGGGGTAGGTTGATTTTCCACTGGTTCTATTGGATCATATGCAACCTACGAGTAATAGCACAACGTCAATACCAACTAAAAATAAGAAATACTTAAATTTTCGGCAATGTAAAAATAAATACGATCCTGCCGAACAATAAGTTCGGTTATGAAAAAAAAATTGCGATCTTGCCGAACTTGTTCTTTGGAATTTTCTATGGTATAGTTCGGCAACATAATTACTACTATCGACTAAACCGAACTTAAAAGTTCGGTTACCTATTCAATGAACGTGATTTGCGAGCTTGCCGAACATAAACTTCGGTAACAAAGGGACTAAACTCGACTCAACCGAACTATTAACTGTATACTCTATAAAATTAGTTCGGCAACGTTTTCTGGAAAAAGATAACCGAACTCTCAAAAACCTCCATTAAAAAAGAGTTCGGTTACCTGCGTATGCTGAAACGAGTAACCGAACTTCACATACATGAGAGTTCGACTACCTGTTCTGCAGGATTGCTAACCGAACTACTTTGACCAAGCCGAAATTTCTTCCTGAAATTTTCGATTTGGCCAATTTTTTGCACAATTCATGCTACATTAACGAAATTTGAGACATACCTGAGTACCCATAACTTCATCTTCTGGTTGTGGCTGATAAAATTCATCATTTGGGTCGTTAGGTTGAGTTTGGGGTAAATAGCTTTCATCATCTAACAAATAACTCATATCCGGATCATTAGAAATATTGACAAATATATTTGGAGATGAAGGAAATTCTGATTCTGAGGAGGAGGTATCATCACATGAATCACTCATATCATATTTACTAAACTCAAAATAACATTTTGAGTGTTCTTCCCTCTTTTTCTTCATCTTTTCTTCTTCTTCTTCTTCTTCTTCTCATTCTAACAAAACTATCCTATTAATCACTAACTAATCACTAATTAATCATTACACTAACACTAACTAATCTAACTAATCTAACTAATTTAATTACCAATGGTAAATTTGGTATTTAAATTTTTTTTAGATAAGGGGTGACCCAAAATTAATTCAAATATCCACCCCAAATTGGAAGAGTAGTCCCCCACTGTTTTGGGGTAGTCCCCAAAACATCGTTCAAAAATAGGGTTCAAAAAAAAAAATGCAGGAATTATAAGTGACTAGGTGTGTTAACATGTGTAGGCTTGTGATACTTTTTCTAAGCACAGCTCATAATACAAGATTGGCTCATCTTAGTTTCTGGAGTATTAGTTTCATCCGACTTATCTCAGTTTGCTTAGTGCGATCTCATTATTATTATCAGAAATGACATTCATATCCCTAGACACCTCCCTACTCTACTTCTTATCTTAAGTATCAATATATTCACCACTTATTAGTTCACTTCCCCAAAAGGTTCACCAGTTTTCAAAATTCATACTCCGTTCCTTTCTTAAAATAGAGTTGTTTTTTCTTTTTCGATTTGGCCTATTTTGTAGGAACAAAAATAGTATTTTAATAGACAGAACTAGTCATAAAAACCCAAGGTGACCAAACTTGTGGTACAAAAACCCCACTCAAATGTTGGGATCCATTAAAACTCCATCTTAAACAAATTTGATACAAAAACCCCAAATTTTTTAAAATTGATACAAAAACCCCAAATTTCAAAATTGGTTTCATCAAATTTTATGTTGAAACCAAAATTGGTTTCATCAAATTCTTTGGGGTTTTTGTGTTACTTTTGTTTTGATGGGTTTTTTATGGATGGATAGTGACACCTTTGAGGTTATAACTCGCAGACCGTATTCACTGAATGTAATCACAATTTTTAGGGGTCGAGTTAAAGCTTGAAAATAACAAGAGTAATTCAATTTTAGATTACCATAGATAAAAAATTTGAGGTCATTTAGTAAGATGGTGAACCACAATTTTAATTCTTTATGAAATTAAATATGTTATGTTTTCTCTCGATTTCACCAGTCGACACTTAATAAACCTGGCTTGATTGGGGTATACCCAGATTAATTGGGGTATACCTAATGAGACAACACATGGGTCATTTAGAAGTAAAACATGCCACCCCTTAACCATGTATTTTCTAAATGGCTAATTTACCCTTGTTTAATTAACAATAAAAATTCTAATTAGCTTAACTAATTGAGTTTAGATTAAAATTTTGAAAATAAGAATTCAGTAGATTAAACCTTTTGTCTGTCTTATGAGTTCGATTTCGATCAAAATTTTCGGTTCTCAAAATGTGAAAAGTCGGCAAGGTCGAAGATTGAATAAGGTGCCGACTAACTTTGGCCGGCAAGGTCAACGTTTGAATAAGGTGCCGGCTATATGGTCTTCGGATGAAGAAAACGCCGACTATTTCTGGCCGGAATGGTCTATGAATAAAGCATATGCCGACTATCTTGGGCCATCTATCTTATGGTCGGCATATAAATATTTCCTACAATGTCGTCTATCATATAGTCGGTATGCAAATAATTTCTAACATTGCCGGCTGACTTATAGTCTGCATGCAAATAATTTCTAACATTACCGGTTGTTGGAAAGTCGGCAATGTTACCTTGCCGACCTTTAGTTATACCCAATAGAAATTATAATAGGGGTTCACTCCAGAAAAGTCAAATGCCTTGAAAAAAGTTATTGGATCAACCTCCTCTTCTTCCTCATCTGATGATATGCATTCTTCATAGTTGAGAATCGCTAGGACTCTCCATAAACCTTAAAAATTCTTCAGGATCTTTCTTACCCATCAGAAGTAACTTTCTTATAGGGAAATTCTCTTCAATTTCATCTTTAGGATCTTCTAAAGAAGGATAAATCTTGTCAATAAATTCCAACAGCTCTGCTGCATTGCTAACAAGACAATGGATATCTTCTATTTTTCCCTATGGGAACCTAAACAATACACAAATAAAAGATATGAAAATTATACACATTGAAACATGGTTCTGGTAAGACAGTCGGCATGGTCGATAATCTGAACATTGCCGACTAATACATAGTCGGAGGGGTTGTAATCATCTACCACGCCGACTAACACACAGTCGGTATGGTCGTATTCAAGAAAGATGCCGACTATTAACTCAGGAAAATCAAGTTTCTGTGACCTAAAGTCGGAACGGTACAAGTCTAAGAAAATGCCGACTAGAGATAAGTCGGTAAGGTTGGTTATTGAATACCTTGTCGGCCCTGGTTATTGTTTAACAGTCGCCATGTCTGTTATGAAAGGTCGGCATGATCTTCATGTTACGACCTTGCCGACTACCATTAAAATCTTAAGGCCGTCATCTAAAATTTCAAAAAACCCTGCCGACTAAAAACCATGAAAATCGTAGTTTTCGATTATAACCTAATATAACAATCAAAAAACACAAAACAATAATGGGTTTGAGTTTAGAAATCACTTACAGTCTTCTTTTCACCGGTGGAGGGTTCTTCTCAACATTCTCAGGGATTGCATTCTCAGGTTTACTCATTCCAACTTTTCCCTTACCTTTTCCCCCTGATTTGGATCTTTTGATGTTACCTGTTGAATCTCTATTGCTACTTGATCGTTTAGAATCAACCATTTTTTGTAGAAAAATCAAAATTGAAATTTTAGGTTGATGGAATAAGATGAAGGAAGGCTTGACAAGCCTTTTGCTTGTCAAGCCGGCGTAAAAACTATGTTATATTTTTTGGAGATATTCTCTAGTCGACCCGGTACTTGCTACTGGAAAAGACTTTGGATTTGGATTTGGAATAAGATGAAGGAAGGAGAAGAAGAGAGGGTCTAGAGAAGATAGATTAGAAGAAGATTAAACGGTTTTTAGTTTTTAAGTTTAGGGTTTAGTTTTTAGGTTAATTAGTGCAGGGGTACTAAAGTAACTTCACCCAGTTTTGGCCTCTCCTTAGTAAGCGCACTATGTCCATTCAAATCTGGGTATACCCCAATCAAACCAGGTTAATAAAGAACCCATATTTTGGGATACCTCCACTTTGGTTCTGTGTCTTTATTTTTCGTACGAATCAAAAACATAAATTAAAATTTTTAAAAAACAAATTTAACCTCATTAGTTTCTTTATTTTCCTTGTGTGTCTGTTCACTTGTATAATCACTTTCTTGATTTATGGTCTTTTCAAAGATGAAATTTCAATTATCTTCATCTTAGCTGCAATTGAGAATCATTATCCTCCCTAATTAAACACATCTCAAGTTTAATCTTAACAAAATGAAGCTAATTTAGGAATATTAAATTTATTTAGATAAGGGATTCTTTATATTAGTTCATAATGTCCAGTTTTTATCTTTTCGGGTATTCCCTAATTTGTGGAGATATTCCCTAAATGTGGGTTCTTAATTACTATTACATTTTACAGGACATGATCCATGTAAAATCTTTTTTTTTTTTTTTTTTTTTTTTTTTTTTTGTACAGATCCATGTAAATCAGTCTCTTCATTTCTTATTAGTTTTGTTCGTCGGATGGCCTTGGACTAAACAAGTGTCGAAAGAGAATTTTCATGGATGAGATAGGATTGTTTCGGAAGCGGAGCCAGTTATAGGCAAGTGAACACAGTTGTTTTTATTTTTCAACGAGTTCTCAAAACCTATCTATGCATATTTTTACAAAAGAAAATTGTATTAAATTTCTTTTTTTCATTGTTTATCCTTACAATGTATTAAATTGTATTAAAAGGATTGTTTTGGATGTTTATCCTTACGCGTAGATACACACTCGTTATACGTGTCTCAAGGTTTTGCCAGATTTCCCTATTCCTCACTGGTTTCCCCTTTCTTTTGGTTATTTTTTCCTTACATGAGTAACCACAGTTTATGTCGTGGTCTTAAAACATGTGTCGTACTTCGCTAACAATATACATGACAATCAAGGTGAAGAAGAAACCAACGAGGAATCAGAAACGGACTAGTTTTAAAATAGTTGGCTGCGATACTTTCTGCGTACTTGGATTTATCCGATAATAAGTACGAATTATAGCAAAACTAGGATGAACATTGAGTTGGCATAAATAACAGTTACATTCCTGATTTTCGCACCATAGTAAACATCATACCGACTATAATGTCGCAATGAACAAGGTCCTCCAACGACGGATATGCATTTCAGTGCTAGGTTGTGTAAGTATACAATATAACACTAAAAGGGTCATCAGACAACGGTGAGATAAGGTCTGTTGGAATAGTTGTGCGTGCATTATACCCATTTGTGTGTTACACCCATTTGGTTCAATTGTGCTAAACTTGAATCATCAATGACTAGTGTTACTCCAGCTTTGATCGCCGCTGTTAATTTCATCTTCAATAGACAATATCTTTCTTCTATTAATCTCTCCATGCATTGCATCTATCATTGGCTTCCAGAGTCGAACACGTGCGTTTATGAACCAATTAGAGACCTGATCAAACAACCAAAACCCACGTTTGAAGGTAAAAGAATGAGTAAAACCTTCACACACAAAAAAAAAAAAAAATTTGAAATGATTGTAAGATTTTTTCTAAATTTTTTTTCTTTGAGTTGCAAGTACCTAGCTCCTTGTAAGTCCACTTCTTATTGAGAGAAAATGCTTTTCCGCGTCATTTTGGTACCTGAAATCAACCATGCACAACTGAGCAAATCATCTTCGGAACAAAGAATATTTGTTATCACCTATTGTGAAGGAATAAAGGACCTCATGGATGAAGTTCCGAAACATCCAAGCTCGCAGGCTGAAACGGATTTTTCTGGAAAGTCTTTTTGTGGTCTCCATAAATGATAACCTTTTTTCTTAAGCTGCTGCAGATCCCATTAGTTTTGGATGAACGAATACTCCAAAGATGGATCCTCCTTCACACTTTGACGACTGAGACAATCTTGGTTTATTAATACTTGGTTGGCAATTCTGTCCCTTAGATTCTCGTATGCTGAAGAGACCGTATGTAGAGTAAAACGAGTGTGTATCTACGCGTCTAACTATGTTGCAGCTCGGAATGCGGATACTACTGTATGGATTTCATCCATGCATTCGTTGTGTATTTCCATGCATAAGCAATAGAAATTACATTTTTGAGTAGATCATAGCTGAAAATTCAGAGAAACAAACTAATATATCGAAGACGTACTAGTCGTAATAGTTTCAAAAGTTTATCTTTAGTGCTTTCAAGTTCTCTCCCAGTATTTGGATGTCATGTAATGCTATGAGAATCATGGTGTTCCTTAAGTAAGGTTAATCAATCGAAACTCTTCATTCATTTACACACATCACATAATTCATTAGTGTTTCATGTCTAGTTTAACGAAGAAAGGCGCTCCTAAACACAAACATATTTGTAATTTTTCACATTTTGTCTAATATTTGTAATTTTTCACATTTGGTCTAATGTCGTGTGGTTATCTCCTATCTATTTGAATGGCTGGGAGTTGGAACAAAATGCCACAAATGTTACTAGAAAGAAATTACACTACCCACTGAGACATCTAAAATAATTTGGTTGATAAAAAGTGGGATTGCCTGGTCCCATATTGTTGTCTATAAGTTTTCCGTCTGGCTTCCATCAGCTATGTAGTTTGCTAAACCATCGGCCGCTTGATTCACTTCTCTATAGTTGTGCAGAATGATACATTATGGAATTTATCGCATTTTCTGTTTTTATTTCGGAAATCATTTCTGCAATATACCATGGGGCTTCTGTGTCGGTTTTTATAAAGCGCATCAAGTTTTCCGAATCTGTTTCGAAGATAACCTTTTTCCATTGTCTTTCCGTCGCCGTCCTTGAAGATAAAAGAGTTGCCCACGTTTCAGCTACTAGAACCGTAGTTATTCCCAGAGGTTGTGCTAGAGCCATCACAACCTGAAAACTCGAATCCCTGTAAATAAATCCTTCGCCCGCCATTCCTGGATGTCCCCTCGCGTCCTCATCGGTGTTGATCTTTAACCAGTATGGTTTCGGTCTATTCCATCCTGCTAGTATTGTTGTTGTTTATCTGGTATTTATTGTAGTGGCTGTAATCGGTGGATCTCCAGGTAAAATTGGGGGCATTACCTTTTTTGCCCATTCAAATTCTTATTGTCGCTTCCATGTCTGTGCCACAATGTTTTCTGGAGTTGTATGGTGTTGGTTGAAAACCAAATAATTTCTTGATGTCCAGAGGATCCATAAGAGAAAGCAAAAAGTTGATATTGATTGGGCATGGCCAGCTTGTTGTAAAATAAAAGAAATGGTTGATTGCTTGTGTATAGGCCTGTCAATATATGTCCGATATCCGGAATCCGTTTCCGAGTATTCGAGATCCTATAGGATTTTATCCGTTTTATCGGATATCGGATCGGATATTCTATCGGATATTTCTTCCTTAATATATCGGAATCGGATTAGGCTCCATCCGAATTGTTAATATCAGATATCCGATAGAACATGGATTTATATGTGATTTACCCTAATATCCGATATCCGATAAAAATGTTCGATATCCGATATGAAATGTATGAGAAATTGAACTTAAATTTCAATTATAAACATGTTCTAAAGAGTTTTTAACATCTTTTTGTCATAACCGGATATTGTCGGATATTTATCCGATATCCGTCTTAACATATCGGAATCGATATCTGATTTTGATATCCTATAGGATATTATCGGATATCGAATATCCGATAGTGCTTAACCTGTCGGATATCGGATTCCTTAATATCCGACGGATATTCTTCCATTGACAGGCCTACTTGTGTATGGATATGTGGGAGAAGATGTTGGTTTGGGTTGTTGATAGAGAAGATAATATGGATAGCCACAAATGTTTTAATGCTTAGGCCAAGCAATATAGGGAAGCGCAATTACTATGGGGAATGGTTCATTTCCTTCCCTATCCCCTAAATATAGGGAAGCGCAATTACTATGGTCTCCCATATCCCTTCCCTACACTTAAAAGTTGATTAAATCTGATCCGATCCCCCTGTAGGGAATGGAAATGGCACGGAAACTGAATTATGCTTTACGAATACTCATTTTCCATTTTTCAATTGAAACGAATACTTAGTTTCCGTGTAAAATTCTGCTTTACGAATACTCGGTTTCCGTTTTTCAGTTAAAACGGATACTCAGTATCCGTGACATTTTATACGGAAACTACGTTTCTGGTTTTTCAAGTTTTACACTAAAATTTTCTTTTTCCAATCTTTTTTTTAATAAAACTCTTTATTTTACTTATTATATCTCATTTTGTTACTCTAAATTATTATTTTTACATATATAAATTTTAACGGAAAAAAATAAAGGATATAGCACACGATAATGCTTGTCCTTATAAGTACAAACTGCACAACCTCAATAAACTCGCTGCATCTCAACCACATTGTTCCTCTCAATCTTTTTCATATCAACAAACTTTACTCATTAAATGCTGTACAGTTATAAATCTTTATAGCACATTAATGCTGTATCAAAATCCTCATTTTTCTCCATCCTCTCAACAACTACATGGGAAACCTGAATCCCAAAGTCCCACCTAAAGAAAAATCCAACTAACCAGTTGGTCAACTAATCCCAGTTACCCATATAAAGTTACAGCTTTCCAAAACTAAAAATTAAAGTAGTAGTCTAATCAAACCCTATCAATAAAGTACTGGTACCTCTGAAAAAACTAAATACAATATAATAATCTTTACCTGTGACCCTTGTTAGCAATTCGCCGAATAAATCATTATGTTTCGGTGAGAACAGAATTATACGGACGAACTATCTCAACAACCAACCAGATATAAGTATTTTATGGGCTGGCCGGAATATACGAGATCGTTCCGTATTTTCTAAAAATCCGGCAGAATAATTCGGCCACAGATTGTAAATCTTATGAGCTGAGATTTATATTTTGATGTACTTGTGTTATCGAATTCCAAAACCTAAAAATCAAAGCTATAAATTAGATGAAATCTTTTTGAACCAGTATAAAAAATCTGAAAACCAAAATATCCATTTGGAAATTAAAAAGGAGAAATTTTACATTTTTTTTTTTAAGATTAAGAGAAAGAAACAAATATCATTAGTTGTCTTTCATCATGGAGATCTTAATTTTTAAACATTCATGCTTAGATTTGCTAGTTGAGATGTAACAGAGAGATAGAGAAATCTGAGAAAAGAATTGTAAAGAGAAAAAGAAGCGTGAGGAAGAGAAATGGTATTACATTACCATTAATATATTATGTAAAGGTGCCCTATATTTAACGGTCAATGTTCAAAGTAGAGCTCTGGCTACGGAACCATAACTCTCTTCCCATTTTTTACATAGAAACTTGTCATATATACACATTATATATATCTAAGTGGAAATAATACTTGGTATATTTTGTGTATTTACACATGTATATGTACCGAATTTTCAGTGCCGAACTCATATCTGTAAAGCGAATTATACACGTACATATACCGTTCCGAATTACTGCCGTATCACGAACCGTTGACCGGATTCTTGACCGAATTCGACTTTTACAAATCCGTACATCTCCCGTACCCCAAATTGCTAACTAGGCTTGTGACAACTAAATTCAATAATTTTCACCAAAATTAGGCCCTTAATCTCAATCTTTACTTCCTGAAGAAACTCATTTTACCTCACCAGCACAGTGTTGAGTTGAATACTAACCAGTACAGCTACAACTTGTAAGTTCATCAGAATTTGTTACAACAGTACAGCTATAGCCTATAGGACCTTGTAACACAAACCAGTATAACATAATCTTGAATTCTTATCTGCTCAACAACACTAATCCCCTCTGTCACAAAGATGCTCAGATGCTAACACTATATCACACTAAAATCCACTTTACCAGTCAATCCCCCACACCCAATTTCAGGTTCCAAATCCAAAATTTCCCAAGTTTCCATACAAACAAGCACTAAAAACCATCTAATACAGAAAATTTATTCGGACAATGCTAATTTCCAAGACGAAGTCCATAACAAAATCAGAAAACTCTATCAAGTCCTTTAAACTTTATTGAAAGAAAAATAGCTGATAGCAAATTTTTGTTTGTTTTAGACATTGTGTACATGATATAAAAGAAGTATGATCCATAGACTCTGCAGGTACATCTTCATGCCTAGAAGGTTTCTCTTTCCCACCAACTATTCTAGCAGGATTACCTACAGCGGTAGTTCTCTTTCCCACCAACTAATCATATTCCCTAATATAGTTGCTCCAGCTCCAATCAACACCCCAAAATCAACACCCATCACTGCAGTTTCTCCTACCACAACCCCAGTAGCATGATCAAACAATATCCCTTTCCCAATCTTCGCTGCCGGATGTATATCCACGGCGAAAACATCCGCAATCCTAGAGTGTAATGCTAATGCTAGCGGCCGACGAGATTCAATGTAAGATACACAAGCAGGGTCACGAGCTCGGACTGTTCTTAAATCGGCAACAGTGGCAGAACGTAAACTAGAATCGGTCGAGAACAGAAGTGTTGATAATAAGGTTGAAGAACAGAGTTTGTTACCTAGATGGAACGACAATAATCTCTGAAGAGAAGAGTGTGGATTGTTGATGCTAAAGCCAAAGCAGGTTCTGATTCTGCATCACGACGTGCTTCTGTTTTGATTTGAGACCAAACCCATGTTTCATCTTCTAGTAATTCTGATGTTGCTGTTGATATTATTGCAGGACGTTGTTGTATGCGTTGTGCAAAGATTTTGCCTACGTAATGTAGGTTGTACAAGGCTTGATAAGCCGGCATAAAAACTATGTTATACTTTTAGGAGATATTGTCTAGTCGACCCCGTATTTGCTACTCGAAAAGACTTTGGATTTGGATTTGGTTGTTGCATGCGTTGGTGTTGCAGGTTGATGTTGCAGTGAAGGATAAAGAAGTTCACCAATGGTGGTGTATGTTAACAGAGTTTGAGATGAGGATGATGATTTCAATGGATATGTGGTTCTTCTGGGTTTCTTCATTTTCCCGTAAGTACCTTGAAACTTCTTATTTATTGTATTTATGACAAAAAAAAATCTTAGGGGAGTAATCTTTTGTGAATGGATTTAATGATCAAATCGAGGGTCTTCCAATTGTAGCCCAGTTTATTTATTTTTTAATTTGTGGCCTAATTTTTTATTTTATTTTTAATTTTCGTTCGGATTAGCTGGTAAAAAAACTTATAAAAGACTCTTGTATGTGAGGTCAGATGTTCAATTCTTCGTGCCGATTGTTTTCACACGATTTGTTGAAAATTTTGCTATCTTTAACTATTGAGATTGACAGATTTTTATGGGCATCTTTGAGGTGGAGAATTATAATAATCCATCATTTTCCCCATAATATTTTATCTCTTTGTTTAATTTTGTATTCCACTGTATTTTACATTTTTTAAAAACGGTGAGTAAGTGGAATTGAACTTGTGACCTCATGTAAAAGAGTTAATTTATTGAATCTGGAAGGTTTAGTTAAATTGTTTATTTTTCTTAGGCTAGGCTACTATCAACATAAGTAATTTGGGCTTTTAAATTGGTAATGAGTGTTATTTATTTGTATACCGGCCGATATATAAGTTAAGGTTTAACAATAAAAAATTGTTTCTTATTTTAAATCTTAACTTATGTACTGGTATACATGTTAACAACATCCTTAATTCGTATTTATAAATACGAAATCGTAAATGCGCAGGCTTTTGATATATACATACATTCAAAACCTAGCTCATACTAAAAACTTAGGAATTTTTAGAGCAAATTTGATCTAGCAGCACCGTGGATAGCCATTTGGCTAGTTTTTGACGTCACCTAACTCCAAGTTAACGGAAGTAATATTGCCTTTCTAGTTGCCGTATTTTTAGAAACATATTTTTCGGTTGCCGTATATTCCAGTGGTTGTCCACGTTTGTTAGAGACTTGGAGAAAATAGATCTTTCAGTTTTCTATTGGCGCGAATATTTTACTTTTGGCGCCGATATATTATTTTTGGCGCTAGAATTTGAAGAATCTCTAAATTTATGGAATTTTTAAGGATCTAACATTGATGTTAGTTAAGAATTGGATACACATAAATCACAGATCAAAACTTCTTCTTATAAAAAGTTTGAAGAAATTATAGTGCGCAATGCAAACTACATACCATTAGTGATACAAAGAAAGCATTAAGTTTCACGATTACAACCAGGTAATTTTCTCGTTTTGATTTGATGGAAACTTAATATTCGTATCATGATATCTTAATTACTACTGTTTTCAATAAGTCTTGTTACGGGAAAATCGGTATTATGGTCTCCTTTATTTTAATTAACTAGTGTACTGTAGGTTCATGGTTCATGATCCAAATGAACATATATTAGTGTATCTATCTATTAACTTCAATGCTGATTTCTTTTATAAAGATTAGATACTAGACATCATATCTAAAATGATTCGCTTCAAGTAATTCTCATATCATCTATTATGTATTCATGAAATCAGGTGATCATGGTGGTGATTATTGAAACCGACTCCCTGCCAGAAGAATTTGGTTGCTTGTCTACTGAAAAAGATGTTCCAGTGAGTGAAGGGCCGACAAAGAGAATAATTGAAGAAGTGCCAGAAGTTGGTATGGAATTTGATTCCGAAGAAAAGGCATATGATTACTACAATCGTTATGCTAGAGGTGTTGGATTTAGCATACGCAAAGATTCGACTACTCACCGTAAAGATAAGACAATTTCTAGAAGAGTTTTGGTATGTTCAAATCAAGGAACATATAAGAAACATCCAAGGGGGTCTCCATTGAAACGACGCTTGCATGCACGAACAGGTTGTGAAGCAAAACTGGTCATTAAATTAACAAGTGATGATACAAAATATTCAATAGTAGAATTCGTTGAAAAACACAATCATGTACTTACATGTCCTGATCAAGTACATATGTTGAGATCACAGAGAAAAATAGAGACCGCCCAAGCAAGAATGATCGATAACATGCATTATGCAGGTATAAGTCAAAAAAATATATTTGCATATCTCGGTGTTGAATCAGGAGGGTCTGAAAATCTCAATTTCACTCAAATGGACTGTATCAATCACACACAAAGAAGAAGGCGCCAAGATGTCTTAGGAAAAGGTGATGCGGAACATCTGTTAGATTACTTTCAAGCAATGCAAAAAGATAACCCATATTTCTTTTATGCAATTGAAATGGATGGGACTGGTCAGTTGTGCAATTGTTTCTGGAGTGATGCTAAATGTCGGATGGATTATGGTTTCTTTGGTGATGTGTTGGTATTTGACACAACATTTGGAACAAATGACTATGATAAACCGTTTGCGCCTTTTGTTGGAGTTAATAACCATGGGCAAACAACTCTTTTTGGGTGCGCTTTATTACTAGACGAGAGCACAGACTCATTTGTATGGTTATTCAAGACATTTTTGAATGCGATGAATGGGAAACATCCGCAAACGATTTTCACAGATCAAGCAGCGCCTATTATGAATGCAATTAAACAGGTATTTCCAGATACTCATCATCGCCTTTGTCTTTGGCATATTTTTCAACTAGCAGCAAAACATCTCCATCATGTATTTGCAAGTTCTGATTTTTTTGCTAAAGATTTCAAACGTTGTATTTATGAAAATGAGACCGAGGAAGAGTTTGAATCTATGTGGAAATCCTTGCTTGAAAAATACAAGTTGACAGAGAATAAATGTCTGCGAACTTTGTACAAGAAAAAAGAGATGTGGGCTCAGGTATATGGTCGCTTGCACTTCTGTGCTGGTATGACTACTACTCAACGGAGCGAGGGTATGAACAATTTTTTGAAGAAGTGTTTTAAAAGAACCTTATCGCTAAAGAGTTTCGTGGTTCAATATGATATGGTTCTTACTAAAAGGCGAGAGAAAGAAAAACTTGAAGATTTCAGAAGTGTGCAGAAAAAACCGCCTCTGCACAGTCATTGGCCAGCAGAAGCTCGGGCTGCAGAGCGCTATACAGCAAAAATGTTTGCCTATTTCCAGAAGGAGTATAAAGAAACTTTAGATTTGATTCTAGAAGTTGTTGATCAAGATGGACCAGTATATACCTACAAGGTAACATGGTATAAATTTTCATTAGCTCGTACTGTTGTGTTTAATTCTTCAGACAATTCTGTACAGTGTAGCTGTAACAATTTCCAGTTTATGGGGATGTTGTGTGCCCACTCTATGAAGATATTACCCCATCAAGTATATGATCTTCCGTCGGAATATTATCTAAGTCGCTGGACCATAGATGCTAAAACTGGTGTTGGTATTGAAGAGCCTAAAAAGTCAATTCAAGGCAGTAATGGGTCATCTACTCTTATGTATAGTGACTTGGCACATATGGCTTTATCTTTAGCCATGAAGGGTACAAGCACTGAAATCTCTAGTGCCTTTACTAAGAAGTTACTCACTGGAGTACAAGGAGAATTGGATAATTTTTTGAAATCTAGTCAAGATGATCAAACGGAAATGATTAGCAAGACTGCAAACACTAACGATGGAAACATGGATGAAACAAGTATCCAACTTCCTTTAGGTGCCAACATAACATTGCGAGCCCCTCCATGGAAAAAAAAATCAAGTAAGAAGGCTGATAGATTGAAGTCGTCAGTAGAGAAAGGTAAAAAGCGTCAACGCAAATCAGCAACAAAAAAGGTAAAGGCAGCAAAGAAGCCTACCAAAACGAAACTGGCAGTGAAGAAATCCACCAATGTTAAACGGGTTACAGGGAAAAGGAAAAGAAATGACCAGCATGAGCCGGAAACAAAGATAGAAAGAGGGGAAAAAAGAACTGCCCAAACGAAAGTGGTAACAAAAGATAAAAAGAAAAGAAAAAAGACAAGTGCAGGGGCGTAGTTCACTGGCTATGTTAATGTCACATTTTCTGCAATAGTTATTAGTGTTTCGTTTTTTCTATTCTTATTTAGGTTCTTATATAACTGAAGCATTAATTGGTCATATAGAAGAAGATGTAGAAGAAGTATCCTCTTATGATACCGACGTGAAAGAGGTATCTCCTTCTAATTCAGATGTAGAGAAAGTAACCTTATCCGGTACCATACCTCTGCATACGTTGGAGCTTAATAAGAATGATGTTCAATATCCTATGTATCGGGATAGACGTTCTGCCATGCCGTAGATCCCTTATTACTGTCCACAACTTCACAGTGAGGTATACATCCAGACGTTTTTGTGCAAAATAAGCTTCATGTTACTTACGTATATATAGAGAATTTATTAAGTGCTATTGTGCGTTTTTAATCAGGAACCAAGTACCCTGGAAGGTGAAAAAAATCATATCATTGTCGAAAATATCCAGTCTGACGAGGTAAGATATAATCACATTATGTTTTGGTTCAAAATTGACAGTGGATAGTTTGTTTACCTATCGTGTATTTGCCTTGTCTAATTTGCTGTTAGAAACATTTTTATTTGCATACAAGGAATATTTTGCACAAGGAATTGCAGCATTATCTAGTCGACAGTCGTTATCAGGTCGCAGTACTATTGCAGCGAATCAAGTTTAAGGGATGAGGCCTGACAGCTTACGACAGTCGCTTACACTATTGCGACGAGAGTTCATCTCGAAACTTTATGAATTGTGCACACAACAGTAGTTAATTACTCGGTACACTTTTCTTATTCATCTTACGTTTTAGCTTTTCACTTTCAAGAGTTGATCTTACTCCAGTTTCAATTAGAATGATAAATAATCAAAAATTTGATCACATATATATATTGTTTTCTTGTCTAAATATGTTTCGGCAAAACAGTAAAGTTAGTTTCTCGTATAAATGACTTTCATTACCCAAAATATATCCGCCCCAAAAGAAATTATTGGCGCGAAAACTGAAAGATTTGTTATCTCTAATAAACATGGACAGCCATGGGAATATACGGCAACCGAAAGATCTTATAAAGATACGGCCAACCAATTTATTCGTCTACTAGAAAAGGCAATATTACTTCCGTTAACTTGGAGTTAGGTGACGTCAAAACTAGCCAAATGGCTATCCACGGTGCTGCTAGATCAAGTTCGCTTTAACACCGCTAGAGCAGAAAATTCCACAAATTTAGCTCATCTTAATTTGTTTTGGTTTGATGTGGCTGAGACCAACTTTGTGAACCCCCTATAAACCGGGGTGCACATTCCTGCCTCAGCTATTCGTTTAAATCAATCCACTTTTTTCTCACCAAACCACCTCGTTTTCAGTTTTTTTTTTTTTTTTTTTTTTTCAATTACTACATTTAAAACGGAGAAACCAAGTTAAAGTATGCACTCCTCCATGAACTTTCTTCTCCACCACCATGGACGCAGCCGCCGTTGAATCAAGCAAAAAGAACAAGAATTCTTATCGTTGATCAAAAACAAGATTCGATTTGGGGTTTTAGTCACTAAAATGGGTTTTCGTAATTTAAAATTCTTTGTTTGAATTTGGCTAAAGTAATCATAGACAGGGAGTATGTGCATCTTAAAAAGGTTTTTAATCCAAAAATCATTACAATCATGTATTTATATACATCTGGAAAAAAAAATTCGCAACGTTGTTTTCCAACAATCCGAAACTACTGGTGTTACACCCACTGAAATAATCCTGTTGATTTGCATCTAAAACAGAAAGAGTATCCTGTACATAAAAAGATCTCTAAAATTTATTAGGAAGCAACAACAACCCAAATCATAAAAGTATATGAAATCACCGAATAGAGTTAGACCATGAAGCCAAGCTTCAAAAGAAAAGAAAAAAGTTATGGTCAATTTGATACACCCATGGCTTCGAATCCAGTTGTCACCAGAAAGTGTTATTAAATAGACTTGAAGATGAGAAGCATTTCTCTTTTAGTCTCTGTAGAAGCATATCTGCTCCAGTTCACATCACTAGATCTTCTTTCGCAACTTCTGTTTTCTAACATTGATTTTGTTATAAATTTTGCTCTTATCATCTGATCTCACTTCCTCCTGTTTAGCATATAAAAAGATATAGGAAGATCGAGACACAGAATAGAAAAAAAGCAAAAGCACGGAAAGGAGTTAATGGCAGTTTTTTATACTCTCTCTTATCAGACGCAATTCTAGGAAAAAAAAAAGAAAGAAAAGAAAATATAAAGTAGAGTAAAAAACTGAGGTGGTTTCAAAGGTGGTTTTCAAGATTTTCTCCACCTATATGAGAAGCAGGAATGTGCTCCCAGGTGTGCACAAAATTGAACTCGATCTCGCTTATGAAAGTTTGATTTAGCCTAACTCTTATTATTACCAAATTCTCATGGATGTTAATAGGATACCTCTTTTGAAGTGGGTACCAAAATTTGTATAAGATAAATTAATAAATATTTTGTCTTATATGGATTTTGGTACACCATATTAATAATGTTGAAAATTTTCTCGTTTTCTCAAAACTCAATAGATACACAAAGCAAATCACCTAGAATTTTTTATCATGAGTCTCTATTAAAAAATTTGATAATTTGTTGAAACTTGGGGTTAATCGTTTAAAAGAGGGAAGAATAAAATTTCATGTTTCAAAAGAAAAAAAGTACATGATACACAAGATAACAAAATCCAACATGAAAATAAAAGAACCTATTGTCAAATCAGATCAAAGTCAAATAGGGTACTGACTTAGTTAAAAAAAATAACTACTACTAAGAGATTGGTGGAATTTGTGTGTGCATAAATTTATGGAGTCAAAGTTCGAAAAAAAAATCACCGGAATATCCAACTTTGATGCCATATGTGTCTAGGTATAATACGTTTGAGGCCATGGTCATTTTCATGGCACTCAGATGTGAAAAATTTTGGTTCTTGATGACCTATGTATGTTGTGTTTAGTGTTTACACTCAACTTCACTTTGTATCTGGCGTGATCAATGAAAAGCAATCTCATCATTTCCTTTTGGTTGCCTTTGGGGAACTAAAATTGCGTTTTAAACTCTGTGATATACACGAGGATCGGTCAAAGCTAAAGTCAGGTATGGATAAATGGACCGTTCTCATTTGTCAATGGGTTCGCAAAGATTATATATGTATATTACAAATGCACTTTTATTAAATTGTTTATATTCCTTGTTTGTCTTTACGAAATTAGATGATACCCCTTTTTACTTTCAATCCTGATTTCACCGTTAGGTCCACTCTGTTGAATATCACTTAAAAAAAATATGAATAATGGGCGGAGAGAAAGGGAATTTGTTTAGTTCTACAATTAAATTCATAGCGCCTTAACTAGAGATTAGAATTGACTATAGAGACGATAAGAAACTCATTGTGTGGGTCAAGCAAGCGATGATTAAAAATACAATTTAGATATTTCTTATAAAAATGCGGGACTGCTATATTCACTGCAGGATGAGTCCTGTGGTGTGTTCTGATAGACACAGTGGAGTGGGACGCCTCCCAACGCGATGGTTTAGGATGGGTTCCATCTCACCGTATCTGTCGGGACACACCGCGGAATTCAACCTGTGTTGCATTATCATTTTGGATAAAAATATGCATAAATAGGTTTCCAGGTATGGTCATAAGGTGGATTTGTTTGGAGACGGATCCATATCTATGTAGTATTTTTTTGATCGAAAGAGAAGGTATTATTAGAAGTAGAAGAATTTACAAGATCCTACCAGGATTAGAGTTGATGAAACAAAAACAAAAGAAAATTACGTAAAAATAACTTCCCAACTATTGAGAATCGAGATGGAAAAGTTCAGATGAACTTTATGACCAGCTGCAGCTGCCCAGCTGAGAACCAGCGATTTAACATCTAATCCGAGGTCTTCATCGGTCTTGAAAATATTTTATCTATGCAGTATTATAAAAGATATATATCACAAGAATTATAGTTTTTCAATAACCAAATATTTTGCATGTAAGTGTACAAATTGAAAACACTTGATATACTTACGATGAATTCGAATTTGTAGGGACAATAAATGACTAAGCGTATGAAGAGTGTGGACTTGTGATATATTTACGAAATTTTCTTTAGTTTGATCCAGCTACTTTAAGAAAAAAAATGCTTTGATATTAGGCAGGTATTAGGCGGTCTCCTGAATACACCCGCCCTTCTTGACAAGGTTTAGTCAAAATTCCAATTTTATTGTGTCAATGTGCCTCAATGCACTTCAACCTCCGATCTTATCCGTAGTGCATGAGAAAGTATTATGAAAGTAGCATTTCCACAGGTGGGAATTCAACTCTCGCCCTCTTACTCACAAGAAGAAACAAAGAGATGGCAGAACTGGATTTAATTGTATACAATGAGTTCTTGCTCGTTTAAGTTTGATTTATTTGATTTTTATCATTTTACATAAATGCACAATTATCAATTTTCTTTTTCGAAATTCAATAAACCCGAAAAAAAAAAAATCAAAAAAAAATGACCCAGAATTTCTTATACGATTGGAATATGATTATGTAGCCCGGATTTCGTAGTTTAGTTTGTACACTTTAGTGTACAAGTTTTTGAGTTATTTAAATTATTGTGCGAGTTTTGAGTTATTTTCCTATTAAAATTTGTTGTATAAGCTAAACATTATAAATTACGAAATCGGTGATGCGCATATATAATTTAAGTCTTTTCTTTTGTTTATTTCTCAAGTTGAGAAACCAAGCAAAGTCTAACTTTTGTCTTGCTAAAACAATGGCTTAACTATACAGAAAAAGACTTAAGTTTATATACGTTTGTTCCTTAACTATTAGCGATGCTAAAAATAGGTGCTCCGCATTTATACATACTAGTGATGTTAACAAAGTGTAATAATGTTTTCACTTCTTTGTTGTCTGCTCAACCTATTATTTAGACGTATGTGTGTTAGGGTTTATTATTTTCATTCTTTTACTGCCTATCAGTCTCTTCATTTGTCTTAAAAACCACAGTTTCAAATCATGGTTCTGATGTTGATGATCATTAACAACATTTAGATGGTATTGGGAGAGTAGAAATCATTCTGCGAGTATCTTCTTATAGTTGTATATCATGATCATCAACATCAGAAGCCATGATTTGGGACGGTGGTTTTTGAGACAAAGGAAGAGACGGGTATGCAATAAAAGAATGATAATAATCAACCCTAATTTATTTGGACGTGTATATATATATACACGTCCAAATAGTAAGTTGATCATATAACAAAGAAATAAACATCATTACACTTTTTTTTACTCACCAGTGTTTATAAACATAGAGCGTATATTTTCAGTGTTGCTTAATTAAAGGTACCAATTTGTTTAGGGGTGTAGAATCCAAAGATGAGAGATGTTTAGTACATTCCTGAAATATTAAAAAATTAATTACAGTCGAGCTCTAATTCGAGCATAAAAAAGAAGTAAGTGGTACCAAAACATCACATTATAAAATAGGTGGAGTACAAACTAGAGCGCAAACTTCTCTCAACAAGAATTCAACCTACATAAGTTGCGCAATCCCAATCAGAAGTCCCCTACTTTCATTGGTATTAGATTTCGAGCACTCTCTGTTATGGAATTTGGTCATCTCTTGAGCACTCAAATTATTTTTGAAAAGAAAATCTTGGTTTTAGGGCTGATCATAATCAGAAAAATGATGCATTTAGCATGCTCATTAGGGGGAGTTTGTGCATACATCTAAATATGTGGAGTCAAACCTTGAAGAAAAAAATCCCCCGATATATGATCCCTATGCAATGGCGAAAATCATTTTCATGGAACTTTTTAAATTTCTACTACTTGCATATAGTTAATTGCACTCGACATGTTTTCATACACGGCATTGACTCATGAACAGCAATCTCTTTGTTTCCTATTGTTTTCATTTGGGATTCTTTTAACAGATGATTAGTCCGGATAAGTTTGGGAAGAGAGTTCTCATGATATTGACTAGATTTGGCTCAGGAACGTAATCAGGTATGAGCAAATGCATATAATTGTTCTTATTTGTTTATTGGTTCTCAACCAATCTATATATATTTTCATAAAATTCATATTAGATTTAACTTTCTTGCTTATTTATTTTTTGTGAAATTAATTTTTGATCCCTTTTATCTTCAATCCTGGTTCCACTATTAGATTAGCTGTCCATAACTAAATTCACAATGTTTTAACTAGAGATTGGTATTTCATATGGTATCTACAAATTGTAAATTGTACCATCAGCGAGATTAGGATATTCAGGTAAAAGGAAGGAAAAAAAAACTTATTATGAGTGGGTTGAATGAAAATAAAAATTTAGGAGTTTTGTGAACATGTACATAAAGGTTTGGGGAAGCAGTTGCAAGTTACGTAGATGTGCCCCTGCTTGCTCGGACCAAGTAATATGGATACAAACTTCATACTTTGAGCATGAATTCCTTTGGATAAGCTAATTAATTTTCTATAGTTGTGAAGTTACGTAGGGTTCGTGAGAATTAATAATATTGAGGTGTCCCCTTTATAGAAGGGGATTCATACTCAAAGATATCCTTACTAGTTGAATCACCACTCACCCATGCATGCTTAGCTCTGCCCTTAAACTATACTAGTAATATTTTTGGCCTCAGATGTAACCACAATTTTAAATATCTATGGCCTACATTTGTTATGTTTGTCTACTTACACTCAGTTTCGTTTAGTACACTATGATCTTATAATTATTGGAATGATATTTAAATCCTTAAACACCTCTCTACTCCGATACTGTTAATGGAGTACCATTTTGTCTTGGTACCAAATTTTAAGGGATTGGTACACCCCCAAACAAAATGATACCCGTTAGCAGTCATGCCCTGCTCTCCTCACTATCCGAGGTGTTATCATATTCATATATATACTACTCATTAACTTATTCTCTGAAAAAAGAATTCTTCATTTTTAAAAATTTATATTTTGACCCCTATGATTGAGAGGAGAACAGGGTGGTGTCTCGAGATTTGAATAGCACCACCATCTTATTACCCATTGAGATGTGACCACAATTTTAAGGAGTCGAGTCAAAGCTTGAAAATAACAAATGGCCGAAATGTTTGATTTCTGATACTGTTAATGTTTGAATGAAACTATTAAGGTCATCTCTGTGAGGTGGTAAAACACAATTTTTTGATGACCTACATATCTAACGTTTGTACTCGATTTCACCTGTCCAAACATGGTACGTTTGGATATCAGAAGCACTAATCAAAAGTAAAAATATTTTGCTTCATAAAAGTTGACTTTGTTGCTTATAGAAGTTTTGAAATTCAATACCCAAATTAACTTCTTATTTTAAATTCTAAAAGACGAAAAGCTATTTCTGGATTTGTATTCAAACATCCTTTTAATAAATATATGCGTCATGACCCGTGTAAATCAATCTCTTCATTTCTTATTGGTTTCGCTCGAGGGATGACCCGGAATTGGACAAGTATCGAAAGAGAGTTCTCACATATGAGCTAGGATTTGCTCACGGGCGGAATCAGGTATGGGCAAGTGGATGCAGTTCTTTTCATTTGTCAACGAGTTCTCAAAGCGTATTTATGTATATTTTTACAAGAAAAAAATTTATTCCTTTTTTTTCCATTCTTTGTCCCTATGAAATAAGATTTTGCTTTTTACACCTTCTTATCTTGAATCCTGTTTCCACCACTAGATTGGCTCATTTAATAACCAAATTTTGTACTATATCATTAATTGTTTGAGCATTCAAGTGTACAAGCTATACCATTGGCAGAGCCAGGATTAACGGTAAGAGGGCGTAACATAAAATATTCATTATATGGAGACAAGCAGTGAGTAAATAAACAAAACTATCAAAAATACTTTTTTCGAAATATACATAAATAGGCTTTGGGAGCTAGTTGGCAAGTGAGAGCGGATGCCTCCACTTGCCAATACCTGGCTCAGCCCCAGAATTACACTAGCAAGATTTTGGTCGAACAATATACAAAGCCTTTAATATCTTTAATATTCTTGTTGGTTTTCTCTTGGTTTTGATTGTTCTACAGACCAATATGCCTCTCTTTTGAGTCAATCAGTTGTTATGGTATAGCTAGATGTTTAGACAGATGTTTCCCAATTTGCTAGAGGAAACTCTCCAGGATTTACCACATTCCCCATTCCTCACTGGTTTATGTTTGCCTTGCATGGGTAATCACGGTTCATGTCTGGGTCATAAAACATGCAGTAGTTCACAATTCTCATGACAATCAAGTGAAGAAGAAACCAACGAGAAATCAGAAACGGACTAGTTGTGAAACATTTGGCTACAATACTTTCAGCATACTTGGATTGCACGCTCATCGTGTCCGCCGGGAACGATTTGTCTCTGGTGCTCGTGCTTCCTTGCCTTAACTGGCTTGTGTTGCTAGTTCTACTGGAGACGGTTGTTTCTT
Organism: Papaver atlanticum; assembly: GCA_023531105.1. Taxonomy (NCBI): domain Eukaryota; kingdom Viridiplantae; phylum Streptophyta; class Magnoliopsida; order Ranunculales; family Papaveraceae; genus Papaver; species Papaver atlanticum. The sequence continues at coordinate 974,754 of JAJJMB010012301.1, forward strand.
GATGGACAATACGTGTTGGCGTATGAGTGGTGTTTGGTTCTTGTGTGCTGGTTGGCTCTCCGCTCTGCGCGGCGAACGGCAAGCCCGATTACCTCTTCAGTCCCGTCCCATGTTTGGTTCGCGATGGAGCATCTGATGGAGCGAGGTGTATACCTGAACTATCCTCGGATATTAAGGTATATGCGGATACCACGCAGGGTCACACTCTCCGATAAGCTATACCCTCAACATGCGAACATGTTACACCATCTGCTAGCAGGTTTTCCTTGCTATGTCTCTCTGGGAAGGGAACATGTGGGTATGCCATTCTAACGGTCGTGAATACGTAAACCCAACTAGAGTGGTGTGCCAACCCCTTTCTGGTTAACCATTGCGGCACGGAATGTGTCAAAGATTTTTCCTACGTAATGTGGGTTGTGCAAGGCTTGACAAGCCGGCGTAAAAACTATGTTATATTTTTAGGAGATATTCTCTAGTCGACCCGGTACTTGCTACTGGAAAAGACTTTGGATTTGGATTTGGACTTTCAGCATACTTGGATTTATCTGAGAATAGGCTCTATTTGTAGCAAAATTAGGATGAACATTGAGTTGGCATAAATAAAGGTTTATATTCCTGAATTTTGAACCATAGTAAACATCAGACCGACTATAATGTCGCAATGTACAAGCTCTTCCAACGAACGGATATGCATTTTAGTGCATTTAGGTTGTGTAAGTATACAATATAACACCAAAAGGGTCATCAGACAGCGGTGAGATAAGGTCTGTTGGAATAGGTGTGCGTGCATTATACCCATTTGTGCGTTACACCCATTTGCTTCAGTTATGCTAAACTTAAATCATCAATGACTAATGTTACTCCAGCTTTGATCGTCGCTGTTAATTTCATCTTCAATAGAACAGATCTTTCTGCTATTAACCTCTCCATGCATTGCTTCAATCATTGGCTTCCAGAGTCGAACACGTGCATTTATGAACCAATTAGAGACCTGATCAAACAACCAGAACCCAGGTTTGACGGTAAAAGAATGAGTAAAACCTTCATGAAGATATACATTTTTTTTGAAATGATTGTAAGATTTTTGCTAAATTTTTGTTCTTTGAGTTGCAAATACCTGGCTCCTTGTCAGTCCACTTCTGATTGAGAGCAAATGCTTTTCCGCGTCATTTGGGTACCTGAAATCAACCACGTATAACTGAGCAAGTCATCTTCGGAACAAAGAATATTTGCTATCACCTACTGTTTAGGAATAAAGGAACTCACGGATGAAGGAAGTTTTGAAACATCCAAGCTCGCAGAACTGAAACGGATTTTTCTGGCAAGCCTCTTTGTGGTCTCCATAAATGATGACCTTTTCTCTTAAGCTGCTGCAGAGCCCATTGGTTTTGGATGAATGAAGACTCCAGAGAAGGATCCTCCTTCACACTTTGACGGCTGAGACAGTCTTGGTTTATTAGTATTTGGTTGGCAATTCTGTCTCTCAGATTCTTGTATGCTGAAGAGACAGTATGAAGAGTAAAACGAGTGTATATCTGCGCGTCCAACTCTGTTGCAGCTCGGAATGCAGATATTACTGTATGGATTTCATCCATGCATTCATTGTATTTCCTATCAACCTGCATAAGCAATAGAATTTACTTTTTTGAGTAGATCATAGCTGCAAATTCAGGGAAACAAACTTATCTATGGAAGACGTACTAGTTGTAAGAGATTCAACAGTTTATCTTTTCTGCTTTCAACTTCTCGCCTTTCCAAGGTGACAATCGGTTGATCTTTGCAGCTGCTTTCTACAGGAGGATAAGGGAACTCATTGGGGTTGGGACCTCTTGTAAACATCCCCTTCTTTCCCTTCTCAGTGCGGCAGTTTGAAGAACCTGATGTCTTTGCACCCGTATTGGATCGTTCTGAAGATGTTTTGCCATTCTCGAAACCTCCAAGTGAAAAGCTGGCTACATCGGCCAGTATTTGCTTCAGAACTTGGAGGTAATCTGATCCGGATGATGATTCTTGAGAGCCTGAAACTGGTCTCTGTGTACAAACGTCTAGAGAAGGCTCCTGAAACCTACAAATTTGCTCTCCGATTTCCCGAAAAGATCCTGAAAAAGTCATTTCTGAGGACCAACTTGGGATAGTTGGTACATTAACTATAGAAGGTTCAAAAGCTGCGCAACTGACATCATTCGTGGACATCTGGTTATTATATGGATGCTGATCCACGCCTGAATTAGATGTTTCAAGCGAATTCCATCCGGTGGTGTATGAATTTCTTATGGAAGGATTATCAAATTCCCATCTACTATCCAGTTGAGGAGACCAACTTGAATCATTTTCCTGTGCCAAAAACTCTGCATCACTTTGCACCACACTATGTCCAAAGTTCATATATGTATTACATGGCATATGTGAAGTACCAGTACCGCGATTATTTGAAACAACGGACCTCAAATCTCCTGAATCCATTCTCGAAGACGACGATATGCTCACTCCATTGAGGATTTCATGGCTTGTAGCAAATGAAGTATCAGTCAAGGCTGTTCCTCGAAAATTTTGCTCCGGAGGATTCCTGTTACTAATCCCAATAGTATTTCTAGAAAGAGGTATATTTGGATCACCAAAAGCACCAAAATTATCAATCCGGAGATTATTTGTTGGTTCTCCCTGCAATGCTGAAACCGAAGAATATCTATCCATCATTTGGCTGAGGCTGTTAAAATCCATAGTATCTGTCTGAACTAGTGAACTTATATTGGACATGATTCCATCAATGAGTAAAGAACTTGGATCTGTATAGCCTGAAAAGTTCACCGTTCCATCCTCCATTATACCAGAAGAATTGTGCAAAGTTTAACTTGGCCAGAAGTTTAATCTGTACTAGTTTTTCGAGCTCATACAAAAAACTACATTCACAAGATAGATCCCATTGTCAGGTAACATTTACCTGAAAATTATGAAGACAGCAATAACTTCAATAAGTATGCAGGCACATACAGTACCAGCTTTCAATCAAGCAACACAATGTAGAAAGTACTCATAAACTTTCTAGTTTCAGACTTGCAATCATTCAACGGACAATATCCCGAAGAATTGATATAAAAAGACATGGCCATATTCACACTTTCCTAACATTTTGGCACTATTTTTTTCCATTGCACCCAATCAGTTATGCAAAGCAAGCTGCATGAGCATCTAGACAGTAGATTCACTAACAAAGCAAAAATCATGATATGCAACTCAGAGTTCTAACAGTGAATACTCAACTTCTTCTTATATTCATGAAAGTAAGAAACACTCATTCAAGTAAGCTAAAAATGTGTGCAATTTACTATGCAACAAACAGAACTAACAACAGAATTCATTATGAGCAAAGCCACAACCCAAAATTTGAGGAAGAACCCAAAAAGAAATCATAAATCTAATCAGTTAAGTAGTAAAGCAAGTCATGAATAGTGACAAACCTTGAATGTACAGCAGCAAAGTAGTAGCAGTAGCAGCAACAACCACTTAGAAGAATGAGTGAACTCCAAGAAGACCTGAAATTTGCAGCTGAAACTCACAACCTAATCACAAAAACAAGAAAAAAGAATGAATTTAGTATTCAAACAAAGCTGAAGAAACCAATATTTATTCCACATTTTAAAGCGTTTCTAATCAATCAATCAAGTAACCAAAAATAGATAATTTCCATTTTTCCTTTTTTCATAAACAGTGATTGACATCAAAAGTTAGACTTCACTTCAACATTTCAAATCAAAAAACCTTAGTACTACTAAACATTTACTTTCAAAAACAGTGGAATCAACTATTTGAAATTAAAGATAAAGAACCTTAATGTCTAATTGGTAGTCATGTTCTGATGTTCCTTCCTCCAATAGTAATCACAAATCAAATCACCATAAAAAAAGAACATCCCATTTAATCTTCATCTTTTCATGAACAGAGGATTGGTTTGTCTTAAAGAATTTCAAAATTTTAAGAAATTCTAAGAGAAACCCACAATTTTATAAACCCACAATCAATTCTAAGAGAAACCCAAGTAAAAACACCACTGAAAAGAGTGAAAGAGAGAGGTGGTTACTGTTGTTGAAGCAGAAGCACTCATTTTTGAAACAGGCTTTTGAGGACCCATCGTTTTCTGTATCAGATTTTGCTTTGTCTTCCTTCCTTCCTCTGTTTTCTTACACTCTATGCAATGATTCAAAAAGCAAGTATCTGGAATCTTTTTATCTGCTAAAACCCCTGTTCATGGCAGATAATCAAAGAGTGGAGAAGACTTTACTTTTTCTTTTCTCATCTCATTATCTCTTTTTGGGCGATTTTGGGGTCTTTAGGATAATGGGTTTTAGAAAAGAGACGAGTATGAGAAGACAAAATTCTTCAAATTTTGAGAACGGAGTAGTAAAAAAAACAGAGTGTACTAATACTACCACCACTGAAATGTACTGAAAATTTTCAGAAATTATTGATGGATACTACTATTAGGTGGTGAGTGAATGAATAAAATTGATGGAGAAAAACAAAATCTAGTAAAGAGATATAGTCTCTGATGATCTCATGAGTGAGAATCGCAGGAGGAGGGGGTTTGGTTGGGTAGGTATAGGACTACTGATTGTGAAACAGAGTAGTGTCAGCTTTACCTGGAATGGAAGGGCTATGAGTCTACAAACATTATGTATTTTCTTATATTATTGGACTTTGATATTATTGTGCAATTGCTTTTATATTATTGTTATTCAGATTGGTCTATAATTTTGAGCCTTTTTGAGAAATTGGCTCATGTTCTCACTGATTTTTATAGCCTGTGTTTATGGCTAGAGCTAGTTATCATGCAGTGATGCAGCAAATGTGTAAGCATACAAGAGAAGAGAATCAAAGAATCAACTCAAATGCTGCTGCTGATGCTTTGAACTTTGAAAGGGTTTATCACTGTTATGATTCATGATGACATGAACACACTCCCTGATCATAATTGGAATTTGGGTCTTATCTTTTGTTTATTATGAGTAAAATATAGAAATGAAGCATTTGATCTTTGGGATTTGAAGATCACAATGATTTTGGGATTCTCAGTGGTTCATTCGATGTTGCATTTGAGTAACTAGGTAAAATGATAATCTGGAAAATGAAAGCTCCAAAGCCAGCCAGTTCTTGTTCAGTCCCTTTCAAGTTTCTTTTCTAATTTTAATTGTACTCAAAAACAAGGGTGTGAGCACATTCATGCCCCATGGTGTGAGCACATTCATGCCTCATGGTGTGAGTGACTATGCAAAGCCAATAACCATGACCAAATTTGGTCCTGGTCCAACTGAAGTAATGCAATTCAGTTGCAATACATGCTCATCTTTCTATTTTTTCAAGGGGCAAATGTTAAGATCAAACAAAATAAGATGAAGAAGAGAAGTCATCTAAACTGACCCCCCACAGGACCAGAGACAGATTAGTACTGTTAAGAAAGACACAGGACCTGAGACAGATTATTACTGTTAAGAAAGACAATAGAGCAAGATAGGCTTAAAATCTGACTAGTTAAGAATTTGAAAAGGGTTTTATAATCTGAACTGTGCTGCTAACTATATAAGTAGATAAACTAAAGAGGTACTTAAATATTTGTGATTACTGATGTATCACTAAATTTAATAAATATCTTTCATAACCTAAAAGTAGTATCAAGAGAACCTCAAATTCTTCTAACCACCCAACCCAACTCTACAAAACTTCTGTGGCAAATGTATGTGGTGGGTAGCCCACAAAACAAAGAGTTGGGCATAGGATGAAATATGTGTCTCTATTTTCCACCCAACGAGGGAAAGAGACTGATATCACCAATAGATGGACCATCAGGTGATGATCTTGCATTGTTGTTATGACCCCCACCACGGCCTCTGGTGGCACCACGAACACCTTCACCCCTGTCGCGTCGACCACCTCCACTGGCACCACGATCACCTTCACCACTGTCACGTCGACCACCTCCAGACCTATAGTTTCTCCTTTCACCCTCAGCTGGTTTCAGGAACTCAATGATGCTAACAGACTGTCAAAAAACAGGTAAGTCCATGGGACGTCAAGATGTATTAGGGTAGTCATGTTGGTGTCATTAGGATTGAAAAACTGGGTTTATGTTGTGTCAATACAGTTGCTGGATAAAAAAACATAAAGGGCATTATAACAAATACAACAGGGAGTACCTTTTTGACTTTCTCCTCGCGATCACCATCTTCTCTTCGTTTTCCTGAATTCTTGTCAGAGCCCTAGTAGAGCCAATGATGCATATCAGAAACCAAAATGAACCACTAAATAAGTAAAGGTGATAGCCACGCATATCAGACAGCTCATCGAAGACAATCTTACCAGCTTGACGAAAATTTCTTCTTTTCCTTTCTTAAGCAGCTTCATAGACTCAAACGACTTGTCCAACTCAACTTTCCTCTCTTCAGCCTTCATTGCAACAAGACCTTTTCTCTTCTCTTCAAGTACCTTTTCATACTCCTCTAGTGTCATCTTCTACAAACAGGAAAGCAAAACAGCTGCATAATTTAGAATCAATGCTTCTTTCCTCAGACAAATAACGTCTCTAGTATCTTGTAAACTTCACTGCTCGGCAGAGTGAGAAGAGTGAACAGAAAAATCAAAAAACATGCAAGTAGTAAAATACACACAGGAAAATGTGATCAACCAGGTACCTTTTCCTCCTCGGCTCTCCTGGCCTCTTCCACGGCTTTCTTGGCCTCCTCTTCGGCTTTCTTGAGAGCTTCCTCCTCGGCTTTCTTGGCCTCCTCCTCGGCTTTCTTGGTCTCGGCTTCCTTCTCCTCATTAGTTTTGGACTCCTCCCATTCATTAATTGCTTCAGATGCTGGTGCATCACTCTGCTCCACCTCATCAGAAATAATTTCCTTCATTTCCGCAACAAGTTCCTCATGTTTTCTGATCCATCAAACTCTCCTCATGTAAGTTTCTACTCATGAGAATTTATAAGACTATAAAAATATAAAAAACTTTTCGAAACAAGGATAAAGTATAAATTACTTTACTACTTGTTTTGAGTCCTACTACTAAAATCTAGAAACTTAAAAAAAAACATAACTGAGTAAGCATATAAATTCACTATCAGTACTTAGACTCTTTTAAAAAACCCAAAACTCTTACAGATTTCCACATTCCTTCATTTCAAAAACTAGTAAACTGTATCAGATCACAAACACGACAATCTTACAGCTTTAAAAGAACAGTTTGAGAGTGTATATCAGAAATATGTATAGAAAAAATAATTATGAATTAGAGAATGGACTCACTCTTCAGGCTGGTCATGGGCTGTTGCCGAGTTGCCGTGGGAATACTGCTTCCTCGAACCCCCCCACCTATTGCTGATTCTTCTATCACGATTTCCACCATCAAAAGGGTCACCCCATGTGTTTAGACCACCACGAATAGGCCTATATGGACCTGGTCCATGACGCATACCGTGCTCCCTATCAAAGCCATTTCTCGAATCCTTCTCCATTTCTGAATCATTAGGTGTGTACCTATCAGAATTTTCATTGCTGTAAGAATTCCTACCACCAAAACCACTTCCACGTCCTCCCCTACCACGTCCAGTACCCCCACGTTCCCCATCTCGTGGCCCTGAATAACCTTCTCTCCTTTCCTTCACTGCAAGTATAACACTAAACTATTAAAACATTCGTTCTACTCAACATTCATTTTACCAGCAGAAACTACACAGTATATTTGTAACAAACAGTACACACACAAGGCATACAATCCAAACATAAGCTAAAACAAATAGTATTACATTCAACAGCGCTAACCATTCATCCCCAACAATTTGATATTTTCAAACCCAAATTCTTACTATGTACTACTAAGTAGATTCATATACTCACAAAACCCAGATTTTTCAGTGACAAATGACAATGTCCTACTAGTTAATTCATATCTATCGATTAAAGTTAATAAAGACCAAAAAACACACAACCGAAGGTTTTCTAAACATTCTCGCAAAACACAGATTATCTATACGACATACCATATCAACACACGGAAAGGCAAACACATCACTTATCAGCAGTACTATACCTTGCAGTCCTACATAGATCATTTATTCAATTATACTACACAACCTAAGGTTTCCCAACATTCTCAAGAAACCCCAGATTTTAAATCTCAAATTTCTTCTCAATACAGAACAACCAAGCAAGCAATACCCTTATTACTGCACTTTGCAGTCACCAAGCATCCATTCATTCAAGTATATACAACATAGACATCACTATAGCAGCTTAATCAAAGTAATAGCAAGCAAAACACTAAATCGGTATTACATTTTACAGTCACTTCTTAAGATCATCCATTCATGTTACCCCACAAAAATATCACTACAGCAACGAAATCAAAAGCTCAAGAACACATATCTTACCCACAACAGCCAAACCCTTGCCCTAGAAACTTCAATAAAACAAAACCCACAAAACCCTTACCCTAGAAAGTTCAACAAAACAAAACCCACAAAATCCTTACCCTAGAAAACTTCAATAGAACAAAAGCCACAAAACCCTAACCTTAGAAACTTCAACAAAACAAAACCCACAAAACCCTTACCCTAGAAATTTCAACAAAACAAAACCCACAAAATCATTGCCCTAGAAATTTTAAGAAATCAAAACCCACAGAACCCTTGCTTTAAAAATTTCAACAAAACAAAACCCACAAAACCCTAACCTTAGGGATCTCAACAAAACAAAACCCAGGAAACCCTAACCCTATAATCGCCATAAAGAAACAAAAACTAACAAACAAAACATAAAAAGGTAAAGATTTAGGGAAAACTGTTTATACCAGCATGTGAAGGAAACTTAGCAGCAGCAGAAACTTCATCAGCATCAGGAACAACAGATGATAACTTCTTAGATTTGATCTTTTGTTGAAGTAACTCAAGAAGTTGTGATGGATCTTCATTATCAACATCTCCTAAGAGATCAAAAGAGTTCATAGTCACCATTTTTGTTCAAATCAAACAAAGATCACTAAAATACTAAGACTATGATAGCTTTGGAGTGATTTTGGTGATTTAGTTTTGTTTTAACTCCATCGGCGGCGGCGACGGTGGTGTGATTTTGATAAAACCCTAGAAAATGTTTGGTGGTGGTGGCGGCGGCGGCGGGGGAGGGTTTTCTTTTCTTGAGACTGTAGAAGAAGAAAAGGGAAAAATGTGAGAATAAAGATATTTATTTGTTGATGGTTGGTATACGGTATGAGTCTTCTAGATGGTATGAGTGGTATGAGTTATAATATCCGTTTTGCTGGATGGAAGTATTAGGGCACCACCTCTTAATGATTTAGCCCAATACGCAAGGCCGGGTCTTGTATGACTAGTTGTGCTAAATTTGCAAATTCATAACTTAAAGCAAGTTTTATGGCGGAAGAATTCTCGAATAACAAATTCTTAAGCATGTATATTTATATTTTTTCATTGACTTGAATCCGATTCACGTTAAATATAATTTTAAATAACGTTGGTGACGATTTGAGCATCATTTCGATGTTAATCGAATTGCCTCTTTCAATTGTTTTCCAATCTCTCTTCTAAGGAATCTTGGTACACGACTTGGAAAAAGTGCACAAGACCTGTATTTTATAGATACTAGAATTACAATTTTCTATTTTATAAGCTTGGATTAACTTACCTTTATTATAAAACTTGTTCTTATAATAACGGCTAGACAAAAAATTGAGAGAATAATGAAGAAGTGACTAGCTTAAGTATAAAAATTGAGAGAATAAGTTTGGATTAACTTACATTTGAAGTGTTAATGTTATTGTCTCACGTTAAATGAAACACTTAAGATACATTTGAGATGAGAAAGAATTCATTTTCCATGAAAATTGAAATCCAGCAAATCAAGTATAAAAACTAGGTTGGTAATTTATTTTTGGTTACAGATCAAGTTTACACCAACACAAGATGACCTAATCTTAGATACCCCGTAGGAAAAAAAAATACAGAAAAAATCGGGAGTTGTGAGATTTTTTTAAAAAGGAAATTAAGATGTTGGAGTAAAATATAAAGAATAACGGAATCATAAATTAATATACTAAGTACTCGGATGGAAAATATGAAGATTACAATGAAAGGTTTTCTTCCAGCGTACAGTTGTCCATTGCTGGTTACTTTAACTCTTTAATTATCTATGCTTTTGGTTATTGTAAGATCAATAGATCGTTGAGTTCGACACAGTTGACTGAGTTATGTAACCGACTTTCAGTATTATTAATATATAAATTAGAGTTTTATGGAAAAGAATTGATGGTTAATTTTGAACGCGCAATTGGGTGATACTAATATTAATTGGGGGATAGAGAAAAAGGACAAAACCTGGATTTAAATATCAAATCAGGGTCACCCCTTATCTAAGTATGGAAAATGCAGACTACCGGCATGGTAGCCGAAAACTTGTCAATGCCAAAACTCTGAAATTTCTGTGATTTTGAAAATTCAGAATACCGGCATTGTTTTTACAATTTTCGACCATGCCGGTACAGTAAAAAAAACATTAAATTCGGCATTTTTCGACATTACCGGCATTCCAAATATATGCCGGCAAAGGGCTAATTTGACACAAGTTTACCAACATAATAAATCAAATAACAACACTAGATTGTTTAAAAAAACCATCTCCAAAGTTAAGATGTTCCAAACAGAAAACAAATCAAACATAAACCAAAAAAAGCAAAGAGTTTAGCAAGACACACAAACAAACACATGTTCCACATTGTTCAAGACACACCAACAAACATAAACCAACACTAGAATGTTCAAGACCTAACTAATACCATAGAAGAAACATTAACAAACATCTTCGATCACTCGGTCCTTGGCTTCTTATGTGCCCTCTTCTTCCTTTTGTCCCACAAGTTTTTTGCCTCTGGATCTTCAATTTTGTCTATCCTTTGCTCGACTATCTTCATTTCTTCCGGGGTCAGCACGTCTCCTTTCTTGTTCTTGCACTTAAAAAACTTTCCCAATTTGCCTAGCCTCTTACACTGTTGTCATCTTTTCAACATGTACTTTGTATGTACACTTATATAAGTTCATAGATATAGATTAAATGAATAGGAAATGATCAAGAATTACGTACCAACAACGTAAGGGACTTTTGAAGTCCGGGTACAGTAGTTTCAGCCGGAGTGGTGGAGGGAGGTTCTGGTTGTGGAGGCACTTCATCGGTGGCCGGGCGTACAATATAAGGATGCGAGTACCTCAAATGACCTCTAAGGAAGTCTGGTTCGGACTCATAACCGTTCTCCGCCAATTCCCAACCAACCCTATCCAGCACAAGTTCCTGTTCTTCCCTTTCCCTCCAATGTACAGGAAGGGGAGTTGGGATGTAAACTACCAGAGTATGCTTCTTATTTGCTTGGCGTTTAGGAAAGACATGAGAGAATTTCTGATAAGATGTATCCGTAAGACTTTTCTGCTTGTACCCAAGTTGGCGCATTACACGGCGAGGGTTATGCATAACAAATCCTTTTGGATGAAAAAACGGTCCGTTGTAAAATGAAACATTGTCACGCCTTGCAAAATGAACTCCTCTGGCATTCTTATATGGATCAAACACAACATCTTGGGCAGCGACAGAGTCCAAAGCCACTCTCATGGCGAATAACCGACGTTTGTTATTGGGCGTCAGAGCATTGTTGAAAAAGTATTTCTGAGCTAGAGGATGTTGCGTTGCCATTCACATATCAACTTCAACGATTTGTAGTTCGTAAACAATGTTAGGAAGTGTTCATAAGCCCACACCTTTACAATGAAAGATCGTTCCAATGAAATGTATAAGAAAAATAATTAGAAACTAACAAAATTAATGACAATGATCACAAAATACATAGTTCACAATACCTGAATTACAGTGAAATTCCCATTAAATTGACAGGCGTTCGCCTTAGAAGCTCTTTGCATCTCTGCCAAAAAATGTGCCAAGAAAGCAGTGCCCCATGAATACTCATGAACCTTATCCAAGGGATCCAAGTATTGTAGGTTGTTCATATGCACCCTGTTACCACTAGCGTCAGGGAATATTACGGTGCCCAAGGTGAACAAAAGATAAGCAGCGGCAGATTGCTCAATTTGTTCGGGATTCAATTCTCCTCTCCTTTCCTTGTCCTTCGTACCCCCAAACATTTGTGTGAGATTGATGAGTTTGATAATCTTTGTCCGGGAATGCTTTGCCACGTACATATTTGCTTTAGTCGTTTCCTCGTATCACCCAAACAAATTTTTAGTCAACCCATATATCTTGGTCCAAGATAGGTCCATATAGTTATCTCCTTCCTTAACGGCTTTCCCAAGAACCTTTAGACCTAGTATTCTTTGGACATCTTCAGGGATAATGGTCATCTCACCAAAAGGAAAATGCATGGTATCAGTTTCACCAAAAAACCTCTCCAAAAAGCAATTCGCCGTGACTTGATCAGTGGCCACATAATTCTCTACCGTAGGATACAACCCAGATGCTCTGACTAATGCTTGCAAAGGCCATATATCCATTGATTGATGGAGGCCAACACAGAAGGATTTCTTGTGGTCCTATAAAAACACACCAAACTAACTTAAACTCACCTGATCATAGATAAATAATATAATAACAAGATGCAAACCTCTTACTTAAGTTGAATAGATCCAACGAGCCCAAGTGGATCTCTCGCATGACCCTATTGTTTGCCGTTTGTGCGTTCTGGAAGCATGTCATATCTTTTAGGAAGGTGGGCTGGGGGTTTCTTTTCCTTCTTCTCACCGGCTTCAACTTCAACTTGTCCTTAGCCTTGTGAGGATGAGCCACCTGCTCGGGATGGTCCAGGAGGTACAAATTTTTCCCACTCTTCATCATCACTGCTGCTTGTGTCCCCCGTACGATCCCGAATAATGACCTTACCACGGTCCGGATCAGATCGACTACGTCGAGGCCGAAAAGACTTAGGTTTTCCTTCTTCAACAGCTTTGCTCTTTCCTTTCTTGATTTGTGCTGCTTTAGACCTACGTCCCAAGAAAGGAAATTAAAACACAATATGTGGGCTGAGTTATATACAGTGAGCCGGCATGGATTGTAAATATAAAACTACTGCCGGCAACGCTGCCGGCGGAGTAATTTATTGATCAACAATACCGGAAGTATGCAATTTTTTTACAGAGATTTAACAAAAGAAGGAAATCAAAATCGGCATGGAATTTATTAAATATACAAAGCCGGCAATGGCACCAGCGTGGTAATTTAGTGATCAACATTGCCGAAAATATGTGAATTTTATACAAAGATTTAACAAAAGAAGGAAATCAAAATCGACATGGAATTTATTAAATATACAAAGCCGGCAAAGGTACCAGCATGGTAACTTCGTGATAAACTATGTTGTTATTTCCATGCAATAAAAGGGAGATACAAGACATATAATCCAGCATGGATTTCAAAGTGAATTCTACGGTGAAACTAAATTGTAACTGAATTTCAGTTGACTAAATTGCAATTTCAAAATTTTCGTTTAGTGTAGTAGAAAGACTAAACACGCAACTACCAAATTGTGTTTTCTAGTATGGGATAAACCCTAAAAATGCTTCAATTCAACATAGACATCACTTGCCGCATCAAATTTGTTATTACCTCATCATCTTGTTCAAGAGCTTCTTTGATTTATCATTGCTTCGTGCACTTGTTGTGCTTTTGATTTCGATTTACCACCATCATCAACAGACCCTTCAGGATTAGGTATAGGTTTTTCAGGAGGTTTGCGATAGGGCTGCCAACAGGTACCCGATTACCTGGAACCGAACCCGACACACCTAAGATTTGACCCGTTAGCAAAATCACTACCCGGCGGGTAGACCCGTTAGGAACCGATAAGCTTTCGGGTCCTAATGGGTATTATCTGTCGGGTATCGGGTACCCGAATATTTATCTTTTATATGTTATTTTTACTTAAAATAGAAAGATTTTGTATAATTTCGCTTAATTTTTTTTTTCATTTATTCTTTATTTTCTTATGTTTAATCTTAAGTAGAACATTTACATAGGTATAATAATAATTTTATATGAAAAATTATTAGATTCAAGCTAATATAACAAATATAAAAATAGATTATCGAAAAATATAGTTGATTTTAGTGGACCCGATAAATACCCGGACCCGACGGGTATTTAAGACATTTAGCGAGTCCGGTTCCGGGTCCATCAATTTAGGAACCGGACCCGGAACCGTTAGGACCAGAACCGATTAAAATTACCGGTTCTGGGTAGTATACTACCCGGACCCGATAGGACCCGTTGGCACCCCTAGTTTGCGACGACCCATTCTTCTTTGGGTTTGAAGAATTGAATGAAGTTTGTATAGAAGATGAAACAAAATAAGGGAGTTAAGTGGTTTTGGAAGTTCTCTTGGAAGAGACGAGAAGCAAAAACAAAGAGAGATGGAAAGATGTAACAGTTTCCATTCGGTAACCGTCCCTTAAATAGAATAAAGGAGTTTGTAACTGTCGCTTAAATACAATAAAGGAGTTTGTAACCGTCAGAATGCCGGCATGGATGGATGGTACAATTCAATGCCGAAATTCTGACGATCAATTTAATTTGAGTCCAGAATGCCGACATGGATGGATGGTACAATTCAATGCCGAAATTCTGAGGATCGGTTTAATTTGAGTCCAGAATTCCGGCATTGTATGTTGATCATACTACAATGCCAGGACCTGTGCCGATATTGTCTCTAGTTAACATTCTATGCCGGTATACACACCACCAAAAGAACTAGCCGGAAGGGTTAAAGCAAACAGACCTAAACTGACCTTCATATTAATCGCATACGGAAATAAAATTTAAAACATTAAACACATAAAATGAAACATCTTAAGCTAAAACATCATTTCTTAGAACGAGATTCAATAAACAAAGCAGCTTTGAAATGCCTAAAAGGATCTTTTCTCCACTTGGTATATGCGTCTTGAGTTTGATACCTATTCCCTCTGTATTTTGCGAGAAACTCGTTGTATTTGTGACATAATTTTATGAGGGAAGTTGTTCGATTCGCTACAAACTCATCCCCATAATCCATTTTGCGTTTCTTGCACTTACCGTCCACAAACTTCGGCATATAAGGACCACTACTAACAAGACCCCAAAAAAGGTTTTAAGGGCGGTGATCTTCCAGGAAATCCGATACTATGTAGAAATTTTTAATCCATTCGATTTCTTCCTCAACATCCTCTTCTATCTTCGCTTGTTTTACACGTTCGTATATTTCTTTAGTTTCTTTGTGATATTTTGCTTCTATTGCTGCCTCTTCTTATTCTCTTTTCCTTTTAAGTATCTCTTCTTCCATTGCGGCAATTGACTTGATGGTTTCTTCCTTCGTTATAAGTTTTTCTTGTATAAGGGCAATTGAGTTGGTAGTGGATGATAATTGATTTCCTATCGGAGTGGATAATTTATTCATCTTAAGTTTTTTTTTTCCATGGTAATGAAGAAATCGGTAGTTTGTGATAGATTTGCCATTAGAGATATGTGGTGGAGCTTACAATTTTTTTATTTTTTTTTGAGGTATCAAGTGCAATGGGTGTATCCATTGCTTTAAATAGATGAGGACACATCGGCTCTTTTTCCACTTTATTAAACCGACATTGTCAGTAACCTAACATCCACGCCGGCAGTTCCCTTTACTGGTTTATGGTTTAAAAAAATAGTCGCTGGGCATTGAAATTCAGATAAAAGTTGTTTAGTTTTCAAAATGTTCAATGCCGGCATTGTACTAAATATAACGAGCATGCCGGCATTGAATACCGGTTTGGATAAGTATAGAAATTCAATGCCGGAAAATGGTTTATTGTATACAGAAACCATTACTTTTTGACACTCTATCCCGGCATAGTAACGGCATTGAATTATGTCAACATAGTATGTCGGAATTATAATTTATTTCAAATGTAATCCTTTTCGCAGGAAGCACGGATGCACTTAGCACGTGCATCAATCCTTTGAACCACTTGGTGACCCACGTGGACGAGTTATAGTCTCGTGAGGACATAGAGATCTACCCACAAAACCTTACCAAAAACTACCCTAAAAACCTAAACAAAAACCACTAAACCTATCAATCTTCTTACGAAGAATCCGTCTCCGATTCACCCAGTTGGTGGTACTCCGTGATTTTGTTTACCATGTAGTTCACGTTTTCATCAAACGTGAAAGCTTCCGCCTTTTCCTCTAAGTAACGCACTTTCACGGCTTCGTTCTACAAAAAAAAAAAAAAAAAACTTATTTTGTTACATAAAAATTGAAAATAGTGGATTTTGTCGAATAAATCATAAAGATACTTACGAGTTGTTGAGGAGACAATCTATTGTGGCTAGCGTGCGCGATTCGGTGTTTGATTTTTAAAAACTCAACCACCGCATCTAAGATGATGTCGTGTCGTGGATCGATATGTCTAGCACTTCTTCCTTTAGGGTTCCCATAATCGTGCCTAAATTTGTTAAAAATCTTCACCCACATGTTCTCCCCCGAAGTGCTATCTATAACTCCAACCCGAGTTGCGGTGTACCATGCTTGGGTGATTGCTAAATCTTCCTCGGAGTCAAACGATGCCATTTGTTGTATGTGGAAGTAGGTTCTATACTAAGCTATTTATAGATGATTCTTCTAGGGTTTAGGGTTTCATAAGTTAAGAGTCTTAAGGATATATATAACACACGAGTTTGGGGAAATTTGTTTCAAGTATTAGCTCTCTTTATACAGATAAAAACCTCAATGGCTAGTTTTTTTTGAAATCACCAATGCTGATATTAATTTGAATATGGATATCAAAGCCGTCACCAGGTCCCGGTACTGATTACTATTCAATATCAATGCCGGTACTTAATTTTTTTATACAGAGATTGGGCCAAATCTGCAGTAAATGCCAGCATAATTGCAACACCAACATACAACGCTGGCAGTTATTACCGGCATAGATTATATTTTTGCGTCCATACTGGCATAAAAGAATTTCAAAAACTAACAGCTAGTTTTTTGAAAAATATGACCGTTGGAGCTTCATTATATATAATACCCCCCCATTCCCTTGAAAACATTTACTGAAAGCACCCACCAAATAACAAAAATCCTTCTCTCAAGAACGCAAGCTTCAAAAAATAGATCAAGCAAGCACGGTTTAAGCTTCAAAAGTGATGGGAGATTCATCAACAAGCTCTATTTGCAAACCACCATCAAGCTCTACTTGCAAGTAAGTAGATTCACCATTACTAATAATATATGGACAATTAAAATCTTCTCTACTAGGACGTATCACTAATATAATCTTCTCTTATAGAGTCATCATTGCAGCTATCAAATTCGCAAGTCACCTTCTCATTTAGCCATGGACTATCCATATATTTATTTGAAGTGTAGAAAATGTGATGGGACATGCCGGTTTTGGATTCCAAAAACTGATGATGCTGAAAATGGAAGAATATTTCTAAGGTGTTTGAATCACCCAAAATGCGAAGAGTTTCAATGCGAAGAGTTTCGTTAGACAAAGCTGTTGAACTATCGGAATCAAGAGAAAAACACAAGGGCCAATGAAAGCCTATTGATGGGTGTGATGGGTCTTATATGAAGGGAAAGGATATGTTGAAAGAGAAGATGAACCAATGAAGATGGTCCTTGACACCGAGCTTCTAGACGATTTCTTCGAAGATATTCGCGAAAGGCTCAAAGGAACCATAATTGTTGAAAATGGATGGGATACTAAATAGGAGATCATCTTAAACCAAAAGTACTCCATTCACATGTTTTTTAGTATGTTTTAATTTAAAGTTTCATGTTTTTTAGTATGTTTTAATTTAAAGTTTCAAATCTAATGTAATACATTATCTAGGAATGAAAAAAAAGAAGCATTCGTAACTTAACTATAATCAATCCCGGCATTGTAGTTTTATCCAAACCAATGTCGGAATACTGAAAACCTAAATTTCTGAAAGGTGTACAGAATGCCGGCATGGATAGATATCTTATTTACCATGTCTATTTTCTGGAAAAATTATCCAAGTTTAAAAAAATCAGATTTCCGGGATGGATTCAATAAATATTTCCATGCCGATAGTGTCCAAATTCTATACAGGAACTTGGACCGTTTCATCCCTATTTACCGGCATAGTTTTAGAAAAGAATTCAATGCCGCTATTAGTTACGGCATAGAACTATAATTACTCATCCACGCCGGAAATCTTGCTGGCGTCATTCAGGGGCGGAGCCAGGATTTTAAGAGAAGGGGTGCAAGAAAAACAAATACACATCAAAATAAAAAAGATTAGCAAAATAAAAATTCCGTTGTACATCAACCTCAACCAGCAACAGCTATTGGATGGGTATGTATGCTTCATTTTGGTCTACATACATATACAAATGTCAAAACCCATAGTTTTTTTTTTTTTTTTTTTTTTTTTTTTTTGTTCTTCTTCTTCTTCTTCTTCAGAAGCATAGTCGTGAAAAGTGAAGTAAATTAATTTGAGAAGTAATAGGCGAGAGTCGGGAAGGATAATAACTGTGATTGGGTCTTAGAGAGTTGGACTCTTGAGATTTTAGGGGGTGCAAAGGTCAGGTGGCCCGTGATATAGGCTTGCAAAACCAACACTCGGTGTGGATATTTGACATTGCACTACATTGCCTCCGCCCTTGGCGCCACTGGTGTAAAGAAAACTTACAAAAAAAACTTTTTTCTAGAAATATATACATGTTCAACATAAACCAAACAACTGAATTGTGCTTAAATGTTCTTAATCCAGCTATCATAAACCAAAAGTAAACCAAACAACTAAAGAGTTCATCTTGAGTTACAAACAAAAACAAGTTCCAAATTGTTCAAAATCTAACAACCACCACCCAAATGAAGAAACACAAATACAAATCTTATATCACTTGGTCTTTTGCTTCTTGGAGAGCACCTTCCTCGTTTCCCCGAACAAAGCTTTTACATTAGGGTCTTCCATTTTATCAAGCTTTTCCTCAACTTCCTTCATTTCTTCACGGGATATCACCTCTCCTTTCTCGTTCTTGCAACCAAACATCCTCCTCAACTTGCCAAGCCGACGCCGCTAGTTTCATACATCCAACACATAATTAGTATATATATACTAATATAAGATTATGTGTAAATTAAATGACTAAGCAATTAACAATACTTACTAGCAATCCAATGGTCTTCCCAACTCCGGACATTGTAGATGGTGTCTCTTCAGGAGTTGGAACGGGAGGGTTTTTCTGGGGTGGAACTTTAACGTCATCCGGGCGTACGACAAAAGGATGTGAGCGTTGCAGGTAATAAAACATGTAGTCGGGATGAGCTTCATCACCATTTTCCGCAAGCTCCCAGTTACTAATATCTACCAAACGACGTGGTTCCCTATCCCTCCAATGTGTTGGTTTTGGAATTGGCGTATACTCTACCCTCAACCTTAAGGAAGTTGAAAAGCTCTGAGAATGGTCAACAATGTACCTTCCAGTAGAGGTTGTCTAGAAACTAGGTAATTGCTTATATCCAAGTTGCCGCATGACACGTCGGGGATCAGCCATAATGTATCCCTTTGGGCGGAACAACGGTCCATTGTAAAATGCAACGTTAGGTAACCTCAAAATTTGGCAGTTTTCTCTAGCTTCCTTGTAAGGGTCGAACACAACCTCTTAGGTAGTCGTCGCGTCCAGAGCCAATCTCATATCTGTCAGTCGATGATTGTTACCGGGCTTCAGAGTATTATTGATCACGTATCTCTGAGCTCGAGGCGCCTCGGGATCAGAAATGGTTTTTTATCGTCAAGCATTTGTAGTTCGTGAACAATGTTGGTAAGTGTTCATAAGTCCACACCCATGTCAATATGGATTGATACATATAAGAAGCAGTAAATGTTGTTTCTAATAATAAGAGTACATGTGAACAATATACATAAGAACATAAGTTTAAAAACAAAATTACCTAGACTAGAGTGAAATTCCCGACAAATTGGTTGGTAACAGCCTTAGAGGCCCTTCTCATCTCCGCTATCAAATGTGCCATTACCACGGTGCCCCAAGAATAACTACAGACCTCTTCCAACGGATCCAAGTATTTCAGGTGGTTTGCAGTCACCCTGTTCCCACTAGCGTCAGGGAATACCTTAGTGCCCAAGATGGATAACAGGTACGCAGCGGTTGTATAACGAATTTGTGCGGGGTCCCATCCATCCTTCTTTCGTCTCTCCATCATTTTTTCAAAGGTCTCCTTAAGCAGCTTCAGCTTGATGGCATTTGTCCTACTATTCTTAGATACATAGAAGCTTTCCAAAGAAGTTTTGTAGTCCCACCCAAACAGCTTGTTAGTCAGAGCGTGTAAGTTCGACCATTCTAGGTCCGGACACTTATCTCCTTATGCAACTGATTTGCCGGTAACCCATAAGCCTAGAATGTTCTGAGCTTCATCAGGGATCAAGGTCATCTCCCCAAATGGGAAGTGCATGGTATCAGTTTCACCATCGTACCTCTCGACGAAGCAATTGACTGTCACAGAATTATACTTCACATAATTTTCAACCAAAGCATATAACCCGAAGTCCTTTACTAATTGTTGGACCTCTTCACATTCCGTAGACAAATCCCAATGAGTCGCGGCTTGGTGTCGGCAAACACGCACAGCCTTCTTATGATCCTATAATCAGGAGACAATACAATTAGGAGATTTTACATAAATACAAAACAATACATATGCACAATAAAAAAATTCTTACATAGGTTTGATAGATAGTATGAGCCCACATGTCCTTGTAGCAAAATAGCATTCTCGGATCCGAAGCTTCACCCCAAATTCTACCACGATCAAGGTCAGGTATCATGTCATCAGTATGAGGAAGGTGCGAACCTTTTACTTTGACTACTTTATTATTCTCTTGATCCCCTTCACCTTGTGTCGGTTGTTGACTTGGCCCACCATCTTCCTCTAAAACTTCGCTTTGGGTTTCTAATTGACTTAGATCAGCCTCATTATGTTCCTCCTCGGATTCCTCTTCATCGTGCTCAACTGTTCCAGTACGTTCACGGATTATGAGTTTTCTACGGTCACCACCATTCTCCCAAATTTTCCCTCTTGTAGAGCCTGCCCCCAAACGTTTGTTGCGACCTTGTTCTTTCCCTCGAGGAGGCAGAGACTCAAGAGTACCAAGAACGTTCTTCTTTCTTTTCTTAATGCCAGCATCTTTAGCTTTTCCTTTCTTAGCTTCATTGGCTTTAGCCCTATATCAAAAGAAACACGAAATAAATATAAGAAAACTAACAATCATATCTGATGCCGGCATAGATATGCTGAATAACAGCATAGAATCATCAGTGCCGACATTGGTTCACGAAATAGCATCCATGCCGAGACTAAAAAACGACATAGTAATTTAACAAAAAACTATGCCTGTACTCTTAGGTAATTCCTAGGTTATTCATGTATACCAAAAGAGCAATGCCTGCACAGATGTAAAATTCAAAACAATGCCGTAACAATGTAACGGGATAGTATTCATCCTAATTTCAATGTCGGGACAAAACATTCAGTTTCAGGTGATTTAAGTTTTGTAGCCGGCATAGTATTCATACTAAATTCAATGCCGAAACTGGTTACCGGCATGGTATTCATAGGAAATACAACGCCGTAACTCGGTACCGGCATTGTATTCATGCTAATTTCAATGCCGGCATTGACTGTAACTCAACTATTTGAGTTAGGGTTCGCGATTCTAACCTAAACCCACTGCCTTAAATCGATTAAAACACTTATAGAACTGTTCGGAAGCACATACCTTCTCATAAAAGTAATTTGTTCTAGAGTTTGATGGTCCGAATCCTCTTTTTCTTCTTTTTCTTCTTAAGGAGCAATCCGATTAATCCTTTCTTCTTGTTTTTGTTGAGCTATTGATTTTGATTTTGATGGCGGATTGGGATTGGGTTTCTTTCGTTGAGGCATGGTTATAGAATAGGGTAATCGACGACATTTTTTTTGAATCGACGATGAAGATTTTTTTTTTTGAAACCCTAATTCGTAATAATCTCTAGTGAATTATTTACCTCAAGTATATCGTGGTCCTCTATCAAACTATTATTATCCAGCTCAATTGGGTCTTCCACGACTTCAATCAATTTGCTTTCATTCTCAATCTCCATCTCTTCAACACTCTCGTCATCCGAATCAAATTCCACTATCAGGAACTCTTCTTCAGTATAAATTTTAGGGTATTCTGTATGAGTCTCCGTCGAGGGAATAATCGGGTCTACTTCTTGCAAATCAACCGGCCTAAAAACATTGTAATCCGGATATTCATTGTAATGTTGATATGCATTCGAGTATGTTACACCGTTCATAACAATGGTTCGGTCATACCAAGGCTCCTCCTTTTGAATAGGCGAGTAATCATTATTAAGATCCGGAGCTTGAATAACTTCATCACTGTTACAAAGGCTTTCCAAAGGTTGTTCATCCTTCTCCATTTCCTCCTTAATTTGATTCATGTCCCTTCTTAAGTTGTTAATACCCTCTTGAAGTTCTTGGAGTTGCTCATATCGTTTCTGTTCAATTGTATGGAGCCCTTGTTGATGTTGCGCCATCGCTTGGATCAATTGGTCAAGACGTTCATCATAACCAACACCTTCACTCACCACACTATTTCCAGACCAAGTCTCCCCTTTTTTGAATAGGTGAATGATCATAAAAACGACCAGGAGTTTGGTTAAATATATTGAAGTAAGATTCGGTTGATGTGTTATTCTCCACGCTTAGTTGTTCACTAATGGGTTCTGGCGTGGACAATTTGGCTTTTAACTAAAGAATCAACCATGTGAGTGCAAAAGATGAGATCGCTACGTGGCGCAAGATTAAGAGATGAAGTATCTTACTATAATACAACCTACTACACTATGTACACCCAACCACTTAGTCTTATCCTATCTAGTCAGCCCTAAGGGCATAAATGTAATTCGATGTAACCACCTACCCTATAAAAGAGAAAAAGAAATAGGTTAGGGGGATCTTTTGGGTTGCTCTAGCTAAGGCTAGCCTCCATCTTCTTCCTTAGATCTCCATGAGACACTCTAATGGAGATTATATAACACCACATATTATAGTGAAACCCCCGTGGATGTAGGTCACCATTGACCGAACCACATAAAAGATCTTTGCCTCCTTTACTTTCATGTTCTTTTATCTTCTTTTATGTGTGTTTGATGTGTTTTGATGGTTAAGATCATCTTGGGTGTAGTAGCAGAAAATATGCAACTACATTTTGGCGCTATAAACAGGGATTAGTGCGATGGCTAGTCCCTGTGAGGATCAGTAGTTTACTACCAACAAGTGATAATCTAGTTGAAATAAGTGCTTTAAGGGCATTTTTGTCAAAGATACAAGGGCTTCAGACAACAAATTGTCTCGTCCGAACAAAGATTATCAAAAAAAGAGAGAAAAGAGGCGTGAAAACCAGAGGAGTGAAGTTGCTTCGGAGTTGAAGAAGAAAAACTTCATCAGACAATGAAATCAGAAGATTCATCGCCAAAAATCAACTGGGAATCGATTTTTTTTCCTATCTCTCTTATATTGCTCTTATTATTTCAGATCTACAAAGTTTAAAACAAAAGTTTTGGAAAAAACCCTTCACAAAAACCAGGGATTGTTCTTCAATACAAGTCGGATTTTGTTTTGAAATCTTGATTGAAAGATGATTTTGGTTACAAATCTACAATCAGTAGACCTTTCTCTACAAACCCATTTAGGGATTTTCTCTGAAAAACAGAAAAATAGGGATTTCTAGCCTGATTTGGTTTTCCCCTGTGAATGAAATTGAAATGAACTGTTGATGCTATATCTCGTGCTTCATACGATAAAGGTTAACTTGTCTTTGTATTTACTAACCACCCAAATGATTTGCTGATTGCAGCTGCACCACGATGATGGAACAAGCTGCACGATTAAGATTAGAGAAACAAGCGACTAAAGAATACCACCAGCAGCACCACGATGGTCTCGAGAACAACTCGAGGAGATATTACCGATCCAATCGGACAGAAATCAGAGCTCAACCGATGTCGAGCCACAAGCGATATCAAATCAAAAGAAATCATCACGACGATGTTCAACCCGAGCTCGGACAGAAGTCACATCGTGACAGTAATATCGGACTGATCATCGAATCCAGTCGGACTCGTCAGTTCATCTCCGGGCACCAATCTCGGACGGAAAATCAACAGGACAACCAGAAACTTGGATGCCTCAACATCTTTCCCGTACTTGGGCTTATTTTTTCAATCTCTCTTCGTACTTTCTTATATAGTAGTAGCCAAACGAGTCTATTCACATGATTACTCACTTGATTGAGTTGCTGTTACAGAAAAATGATGATGGGAGAAGTCATTTCGGAGCAGCAATCTCGGACAGACAATCCAGGCTCAACGATGTCGAACCTGAAGCGATATCGGAAATAGAACCAATCAACATGATGATGTTCAACCGAGATCGGAATCAATCCACATCGGAAAGCTCAATTGCAGCAACCATCTTGAACTGGCAGTACTACTCAACTCGGAGCATCAATTTCATATGATTAAATCGGACTGGAAACTCTCACCAACTCATGGAGAAACAACCAGCACGATGGGAGCCAACCAGAAGCGATGTCGGATGCGAAACCAATCAACACGATTAAGATCATACAGTGAATGAGCAATCAACTCGGACTGCTGCTCGGACTCATCAGTCCATCTCCGAGCATAACTCGGATAACATCCCTTCCTCAATCTCTTGATTTCATTTATAATTGACATGTTATATTGCACAACTTATAGACTAATAGTAGCTAAGTGCTCCATACTTTGATAAATCATTAATATTTTGAATTCAAAGAGGTCTGATACATTCTGTGAACAGCAGGTGTATGCAAATATGTTCTATGGAGGGACTCAATTATTGCGCTTATCTTAGATGGTTCATCCATGCTCGCCAGGATTATCGGAACAGCCATCTCGGACAGATCCTCATGATTGGGATCGGACAATCAACTCCGTTCGGCTCGTTCAGAGACAATCCACACGACAGAGTTCAACCTATATCGTACCAAAGACGATGTTGGACAGACAGTCAACCCGATTACAATCGGATTCATAAGCTCATCTCCGAGTAGCAACTAGGATAACATATTATCCTACTTCTATTTAATGATTGTTGCATACATAAGCTATACTAATCAGTATTTTAGTTAAAAATAGCTAAATGACTGATTCCTATATACTTGAATAGATAGTAAATGCTTTGAATCAAAAGAAATTTGATGCTCTTCCTAATAACAGGTACATACGAATGTGCTATACATAGGTGTATCACAGAGTCAATCGGACCAACCCTATCGAACAGCTCAAATCGGAGCACCAACCTCGGACAGACAATCAACACGATTAAGACCGTAAAGGGAAGAAGCAGCCAGCACGATATGAGCCAACCAGAGCTCAGACAAGGAGCATGAACTCGGATCGTGTCAATAATAACGGGCTCATAAGTCCATCTTCGAGCAGCAACTCGGATAACATACCTTTCTTACCTTATCTCTTGATTACTGCATACTTTACATGCTCTACTAAACAATATAATAGCTAGATGCTTTATATATGCTTATATGCTTTGAATCAAAAGAATTTTGATACATTCAATGACCAACAGGTGCATGATGAAATGCTCTACAGAGAGACTATGCTATGGCGCCTATCTTAGTTGGTCATTTCAAGACCAATAACTGTATGCTATCCAAAGTAATCATCTCGGATCATACATGACGGTGCATCCATACTCGCAAAGCCTGCCTCGATAAGCGAATCACCTCGAGAGCAGCAAACTATACAGGGACATTCTTATCTCCCTATTTCTGAAATTTATTATGTTGCATCCAAATGCAATCCTCCAAATCTCAATAGCATAGATTACATATGCTTAGTTAAAAGCTCACAAGCTACAATAAAATTCACTATTTTTATGACATGATATATTGTATTTAACTTTTTTAAATGGTTATTAACCTTTGATTGAAGTACACAGGGGCTGGACTAAGTCGCCAATACAAAGAAATAATGGACACGGTCCAATAAGCAACTATCTAGCTTAACAGCAGGCTAAGTATCTCTAGTCTCAAAGACTTATCTTTACATATACTTGTATAAGTAATTGAATAGTGTAGAATTGCATGATAATGTTGCTCTAAGTGACACCTTATTATAGGGGTTAGATAGAATCACTTAAATGAATTGAATGCTTTAGAAGTAAACTTTAGTATCGTTATAACATATTATAGTTACTCACCTTTGAATGAGCAACACCAACTCCTTAATGAAGAGTAGTATGCCACTGATGAATTTCATCTTATCTTGAACATATAGGCTCTAAGTAGCTCATTCCATGAATAATGTTTAGAACAAACTTTCACACTCATCACATGATGATATAATGGTTAAAAGAATCATTTTTACAGCATACCTTGATATATGCTCATGCTCATGCTATGCAAAATGCAAATGCAATTTATAATAAATTATTATGAGATTATATGCTTAAAATGCTTACATTTTTCATCCCGGATCGGTCACGACAGTGCATCCGAGCTCGCCAAGCTCATGATTTAGCTTGCAAATATTATCCATAATAGGGGACATTCCTATCTCTTTATCTATAAATTTAACATTTTATATAAATAAACTTAAACATGCCTAATCACTAATGAGATTTGAAGCATTTTCATTTGTAAATATACCTTATTCACTACTACTAACCAGCAACTGGAATTTCCAGGGGCTTAATAGCCAAACATCAACCTCGTGAGAAAGGCTAAAAAGCTTATGGACGATACGATCTCCTTCCTTTCCTGCCAGTCTAAGAGCGAATGGGGCAGTTTCTAACTTAACTGTTTTTAAATTCAATAATGAATGAATATATATGTGCTTAACCAAAGAACCCTTATGCTTATAAAGCCATCTAACATTAGCTAGTCTCAAAGACTTAAGCCGATATACGTATCGTACTGGTACTTCCAGAGTCTTAAGCCGATATACGTATCGCACTGGTACGTCCAGAACTGAGTGCCGTGATCTAGCGCGCCTGCTCCACAACGAGCATCACAATAAATGACAATACGAAACCATATCGCATGAACAGAAAATGTTTACATAAAGTAAATGCTTTAAAATTATTGAATGCTTTAATCTTAAGAATGATGGATTAACATTTCATGTTTTGCAGCAAAACTCCATATGGTTGGAGAATTCAGCTAAGTTGGATTAATTATCCGCATAAAGTAAAGTCGTCTTAGACGTAATCCGCATAAAGGCATGCTTATCATGCATTAGGGACTAGCATTATGCTAGATAAGGTTAGAGTCGGATTAGTTGAAATCCGCATAAAGGCGTGCTTATCATGCACTAAGGTTAGAGTCGGATTAGTCGTAATCCGCAAATAAAGCTATTGTTGTGTATGTGTTTGCTTGCAGGGTCACTTGATGTATGTGCGATACATACTCCTCTCCCTATATATCTGTGTTTGCTTGCAGGGACATTTGATGTATGTATGGTACATCCTCTTGATATATATATGTATGTGTTTTCCTGCAGGGTCTCTCGGTGTATCATACATACATCCTCCTCTTATTCTATATACGTGTATTTGTTTGCAGGGATATGGAACGAATGCTATGTATATATATAAATCTTCCTATTGTCATCGTTTGCAGGGATACTTAGTGTTTTTAATATGATATTTGTCCATCACAGATGGTGATCGGGGCATGATTCCCATCCGAGAAAACATCTTCTCGAATCCATTACGAATGGTATCGGGGTAAACCAAACCCTCATGCGAGAAAATATCTTCTCAAGATCATCACGATGGTAATCGGGCTATGAGCCCCATATGAGAAAACCTCTTCTCGATTCATAAAATTTATTTTTCATGTGTTTGTTCTATTTCCTATTTTCTTCTGTTGAATGTATGTATATTATATATGTTATCTGTTTGTAGGGTTAATTGCTTAATGTTATTCCATCACGAATGGTAACAGGGGCACAACCTCTATGCGAGGAAACATCTCCTCAAGACCATCACGAATGGTAAGGTGCTAGCCACACCATTCCATCCTCAAACAGGATGATGCGAGCAATGCTCAAGCTGTCTGACACGGAATGTTACCTAGGGCAATGCCATCTGACCATAGAAGTCGGATGATGTGAGCAATGCTCAAGCTACCCGAGACGGAAACACTGACCTAGGGTAATGCCATCTCGATCGCGAATCAGATGACGTCCTATACTTCAGGAGGTACCCTGTAGTTGACTCACTTTAGGCTGAAGTGCGAATCAACTATCATAGGTATCGCCCTCATTATAGTATGTGCCACGAGCCGACTATGGGGCAGGTGCCTTCCGACAGAGAAGCATTGTATAAAATCTACGAGTATTTGTCCGATAGGGGCACATACTCGTCACCAGAAGGATCCTTGAAATCCTCTCGACTTGTATTGTGAGAGGTTATCTGGCCAAATGGGAAGATGATCACTTCTCGGACTAATAGCCCATAACTTGTCCAAGGACGAAAGGAATACCACTATAGTGTGACCCT
Source organism: Papaver atlanticum (assembly GCA_023531105.1). Classification (NCBI taxonomy): domain Eukaryota; kingdom Viridiplantae; phylum Streptophyta; class Magnoliopsida; order Ranunculales; family Papaveraceae; genus Papaver; species Papaver atlanticum. Next base: position 1,003,422 of record JAJJMB010012301.1, read on the forward strand.
CGTATAAAACCGCACACAAATGCAATAGTAAAACTGTATCAAGGTACGAGCTACAGGCAGTAGCATCATAAATGATATATTCAGAAAATGGAGTTAGGGGCAAAACCTTGACTTTGGCTTTCAAAAAATCTAAGCTCTTAAGCTTTCAAAACCCAAAGGGGGCAGTGTATACCCTAAGTACCTTCAAGAAAGGTTTAGATCCTCGGATCATAGATTGAGGCAATCTGTAAGTCCTAGGGGCAAGACTTCGGATTACCATCCGAAGACATTTCGAGTCCCCACATAAACAAGCCTCCGATAAAACTCGGAGCACTATAAGAAAAATCTCGGACTACCATCCGAAGACATTTTGCAGTCCCCACAGACATAAGCGTCCAACTGGAGCACGAAGTAAGACCTCAGACTACTGTCTGAAGGAATTTAATATATCTTACATCCACGCGATGTGAGGCAAACAGTAATATTCCTCGGGGCAAGGCTTCGGACTACCATCCGAAGACATTTTGAGTCCCCACAGATATATGTATCTGATATATCTCGTAGCACAAAACGAGACCTCGGACTACCATCCGAAGGCATCTAATCAATCGTGCAACTGCACGATTTGAGGCATTTAGTAAGTCCTAGGGGCAAGACCTCGGACTGCAATCCGAAGTCATTTGGCAGACCCCACAACGATGAATTACATACATAAGACTTTTTACACCAGTAAAAAGCTATAAGTTTCTAAACTTATCTATCTCAAACTTGTTCTTCTAGAACTTATCTCAATTTATTTCATTTCATTTGATTTGATTTCTTGGATTTGTTCAAAAACTCATCCTCTCAAATGCTACAGGAGCATACATGTTGAACTATCATGCCCATAAGAAACTCCTCATCGCTCGGAGCAAGGAGAAAGCTACAGATGCAAAGGCAGTCAGCCAATTGTGAAGAAAGCTAAGTATCACCTTTAGGAAGGAACTATTTTACTGTGCATACCACTAATTCTTCTCGCAAAATGCTTAATAGCTTAATATATAATAAATAGTTTTCATATGCCTAAATACAAATTTTTCATACCATAAGCATGCTTAACGATATTTAATATCTTATTATATCTTTGCAAGTGCAAAACTTTGAACTGCAGCATGTATGCTTAGAACTACAGTACTTAATCACTATAGTGTTATGCTTGCGAAGCAAAATATTAAATTTATATTGTTGCGATATAGCAATTACGACTCTCCTCCATGAGCAGCAGGTACCCATGATGGTCCCGAGAAGCACAACCACGACAATTCGTCAGGAACTGATGCTAACCAAGCTAGACAGAGCTAGAGCACAAACCGCCAAGGAGCAACCACAACGACCACAAACACAAGGAATGCCTCAGAACTTCACACAAGAACAGGGGAAAGTATTAATACTTTAAAAGATGGTTATATTCTTTTGCGAAGTTCCTTCAGCACAACAAAGATCCATGAAGATCGGTACCACACACCACCAACTAGAGTCAAGAACTAACTCCAACAAAGAATCAATAACCAAGAATTCAGAGTGACCTCGCACATCTATATCGTGTAGCACAGATCACGGATCGTGAAGCACGAGCATCGCAACAACCAACTTAGACAACCCAAACCAAACACTCTACAGAAGTGTAGCCCGACTACAAGCCAGATTAGAACCAAGCATGTTCAGAAATCTCACTCAGCCACTCCTCTCGCCTTGAAAGTCACACCAAGGTTGATTTGGTTAAGGATTATTGTTCCAACAACCCTCAACTAAAGGAGCAAAATGTGAGTGCAAAAGATGAGATCGCTACGTGGCGCAAGATTAAGAGACGAAGTATCCTACTATAATACAACCTACTACACTATGTACACCCAACCACTTAGTCTTATCCTATCTAGTCAGCCCTAAGGGAATAAATGTAATTCGATGTAACCACCTACCCTATAAAAGAGAAAAAGAAATAGGTTAGGGGGGATCTTTTGGATGGCTCTAGCTAAGGCTAGCCTCCCTTTTCTTCCTTAAAGCTCCATGAGAGCCTCCTCTAATGGAGATTATGTAACACCACATATTATAGTGAAACCCCCGTGGATGTAGGTCACCATTGACCGAACCACATAAAAGATCTGTTCCTCCTTTACTTTCATGTTCTTTTATCTTGTTTTATGTGTGTTTGATGTGTTTTGATGGTTAAGATCATCTTGGGTGTAGTAGCAGAAAATATGCAACTACAAACCAATCAAGCTTTTGTTCACTTTCATAAGATAAACGATTAGAAGCATAACTATCCTCCCATCCTTGTGGTTGTTCACTTACATACCCGTCATAAGGTTGTTGATATGTATGAGAATAACCATAAGGTTCCGTATGATATTGATCATAACCAAAAGATTGGTTTTGATTATACCCATAGGATGGTTGGTAGTTGTCATATGAATGAGATTGAAAACAAAATTGATTACCATTGTCATATGTCTGATCTTGTGCTTTGTACATGTTATTTCCGTAAGGAAACATGACGACTCACAAGAGCAAAAGAGAAAATAAAACAAAAATCTAAAAACAAAAATAAAAAAAAGCTAAACAAATAACAAATCAATTAGCAACTGCTCCCCGGCAGCAACGCCAAAATTTGTTAATGCAACAAATTAATAAATATTTTCCCACTAATTAACTGGTAATATAGCGGTAATAAGAGATCGTTCCCACAGAGAGCTGTGTAATTGATAGGTTATTTGAAAAAGCAACATAAAATAAATAACAAAGGGGGGTTTTGGTTTATAAGATGAATAGAAAGACAATAATAGAGAAAAGAGATGATTAAGAAATCCTTCGCCGTTACCAAGCGATTACTGGATTAGAATACTTATCTATCTTCCATTAGAACCATTCATTACCAACCGTAGAATAGCAGGTACGCTTAGCTATTCCCAAACTCCTTGAATCACCGGATAACAGGTACGCTTAGTCACCGAATTCTATCCAACTGAGCCGCCTTGAGGTATGCTTACAAGGTGTAACTCGATCGAATGCTTTAGGTTTTGTGAATTTAGGTTTGATTCCAGCAGTTAAACTCAGTACGCTCGGTTCCCTTACTAGTGTTGTTTCCACACATGATTGCTTTACAGAATCCCGCTGCAAGGTCTCATGTTTTCTACTTATGTAGGAGATGCAAGACAATTACAGATCGTTCAACTCTCTACTAACAATAGAATGATCAATAGACTAATATAGTTGCGCACCCAAATCAATCTAAGAATCAATCATAAACCATAGCTATAATGAAAAAAAATGATGATGATTAAAACCTCAAATAGATTCATATTATTAATAAAGCTTCACGCTTAGAACATTGAATTCATCCTTAATCAACAAAGGATTTAGCTACTCAAATTACAAAGAAGGTGAATAATGGTGGTTTCTCCCTAAAGGGGTAAACCCTAGGTTTTGATATAGAACTTTTGATATGAGATGATCGATCCTTTCTTTGGAAGGCCTAATACCTATTTATATAGGTTTACAATGCTTGGCCTCCAAGTATTCTAGTCGGTTAAGGAACCTGACCCTACAAAAGTAGTAAATAAAGACCCTAAACATGGTTCGGGACTTTTTGGCCTTCATAGGTATGCATACAAGTATGCGTACCTAATTCAGTCAAATCCAGGGGACATAAGTATGCATACCCGTTTGCATACTTTACTGTCTTCGGTATTCGATAAAAACTCGTTTTGGCCACAACTTCTTCGTCGGAACTCGGAATGACCTCATTCTTTTTGAATTATTTATATATTTATTTTTTATTCAAGATGGTGATGAGAAATCCTTAATTTGAATGAGTTAATCTCAGTCTTTTCCCCGTCTCTTTATTTTAAGCGTTTTGCTCCTTTTCGTCGCACTTCTTCCATTTCTCTTGGACTTGGGCACTTGGATACTTGGAATACTTATCTTCATAGATATTTTCAGCACTTTGTATCTCCTTTTTGGATGATTCACCTAATAGAAACATATAAGAGAAAACAAGAGTAATAATATGAAAGAATAATAGCTAAAACAAGTATGGAATGGACACTAAAATCATATGAATTATGAACTTATCAGTGACTTATTACAAGTTGGAGGCGCAGGGATACTGAGGGAACTAGGTGAACTATAGGTTTAGTTGCTTGGTCTCAACTATACGAAGTTGGTTTAGATTTTGTATAGCGGCTTAATTCTGAGAGTATTCAATTCTGGACAGGGTCCGGGGTTTTTCTGCATTTGCGGTTTCCTCGTTAACAAAATCTTGCTGTGTATTTTACTTTTCTATTTCCGCAATTATAATTGTTTAATTATAATTAGAAGTAAAATACACAAACGTTAATTCCTAATTACTTGATAGCAATCCTATAGTGTTTGGTTAAGTCCGAACCTATTATCAAGTAATCATACTTCGTTGTTGTACTGTCTCGATCTTGTATCCATAGTTAATCACACAAGTTATCTTGTTGTCGTATTGTTTCGATCTCGTATCCATAGACGATCACACGAAGTGTGAACCGATTAGTTGTATTGTCTCGACTCAGTCCTTAGACAATAACTTTCGATGAAAGGACTGATAGGTGGAAAAGTTTTAGATCGCGGTATTTTTGGGTACCCTCGTCTTTTCAGTCGTAACGGGATGAAGTATTTGTGTGTTTTAACTTCTCAGTGTTTTACATAAACGATACACGTAACACAGATTATATATGATTAAAAGATAATCCGCATGAAAATTGACACTTCCATAGACAAAAGATCGACACAAATCTTATATGTTTTTTTATTTCTTTTGAAAGAAATATCATATGATTGAGAATTAATTTTTCATGAAAATTTACACTTCCAAATATGCCAAATTGATATAAAACATAGTTAGTGATGATAATTTGGTTCTAGTAGCGAGACAGATTAAGCTGTATTTCTGTTCATGGTTGGGAAAGAAAATGGAAGATGGTTAACTTAAATCGGAATACTGGTTAGATGTCGGGGAAAAAATGGGATGCAGGAGTAAACTACACAAATCATTTGTTTATAGGGGTGACCTAACCAACTTTAGATTCGGGAAAAGAGCACGTTTATCAAATTTTGTTTTCGGAGACTTCACCAACAAAGGACAATGAGTATTTTATTTCAACATTTATCAAATGAGCTGTTTATCAAATAAGAACTTAGAAAGTGATGAAGTTCAGACATTTACTATTCCTTATCAAAAATTCTAAAAGCAACATAATGGATTTTTTTGCTACGTTTACACTCTTTTTACCCCATACGCAAACTTTTCATAACGTTTTTTCTTCTTTTAACGAGTCATTTTAGATCCTTGTTGACTGATCATGGATGGGAAGAAAACTGTCCTTGACCAGTCAAGGACGGGAGTGCACTTCTACTAGACTCATGCCGCACTCGAATATAGTACTGTTGACTTAATCAATTTTGGAGCGCACTATTAGTACACTCCAAAATTTGTTGTTACTGCATTCTTCATGAAGTCATATACATCATCATTTCAAGGACATAAACGGTATTTTTGGTCATGTTTTTCCCTTTTGATCACACGTTCCTGTTTTAGAATTGACTAGGACTCTCGGGGGTGGAGAATTTCATCCCTTTTTAAGTCCCTTTTCGGCAAAAATCTCTTATCAAATCTAACAATTTTTAAATTGTATATCCTTAAGATAAAATATTTTTTTTCTTTCTATTCCATCTTATTGATGCGTATCGTAACCACAACAAATTAATCGAGATATTTCCCACTAATTAACTAGTAATATAGCGGTAGTAAGGATTGTTCCATCAGAGAGATGTATAATTGATAGGTTATTTAGATAGCAAACAAGATAAACAAAGGGGATTGGTTGAATCAAAGTAAAACAAAAAGAAACAAATAAAAGAAAGATGATCAAGGAATCCTTCGCCATTACCAAGCATTAACAGGATCGGAATACTTATCTATCTTCTTTTAGAACCATTCATCACCAACCATAGAATAACAGCTAGATAAGTGTTATCCCCAAAACTCCTTCTATCACTGGACACGGAAGTTCTCGACTACCAGATTCTATTCAATGAACCACCAAGTGTAGATCACTCAAGGTGTAATCCAATCGAACGCTTTAAGCTTTGTGAATTTATGTTGATCCCAGTAGTTAAACTCTTATATCAAGGTCCACTTGCTGATGTTGTCTTCACTAACAATTGCTCCACAGAATCCCTCTGCAAGGTCTCGCGATGTCTACTTGTGTATAGAGTCAATCGACGATTACTTATCTCATAACTTCTACTAGCTTTAGAACAATCAATAAACTAATCTATTATGTATACCAAATCAATCTAAGGATTACTCATAAACAATAGATATGGTAAAAACAAACGATGATGATAAAAACTCTGAATAGATTTATATAACCAATAAAGCTTAACACTAGAACATTGAATTCATCCTTAATCAACAAAGGTTTAGCTACACATGATTACAAAAGAATGGGTTCCCCCTAAAGAGGTAAACCCTAGGTTTAGAATTGTAGAAGTTATAATATGGGAGGTAGAATTGTGTCTTCCAAGGTGTGATATATATATTAATGTCTTGAGGATCTTCTTATATAGTTTTCACATGGTCTAGGGTTTAGAACCCATTCGGGACCGCGTATTCCTTGATTTAGAAGCCCAAACTCGTGCCAAACACCTTATTTACGGTTGGGTTCAAACCTGCCGTAACCCTGACAAGAAAATATTACTAAAACTCCTAGAGTTACGGTTGGGTCCGAGTCTCTTGGACCTGGCCGTAATTCTTCCTGTATACTTGTTGTCTTTCGCCATTTCGGCCGTAACTTCTTCATCCGATGTCCGATTGATCTTATTCTTTTTAGGTTGCATTCATTTAGTCGTCCTCTACAACATAGCAATGCGCAAATCTTCATATCTATTCACTTTATTTTACGGTTGGGTTGGACCTAGCTGTAACTCCTTATGCAAATTGTAGTAAAAATTATTCTCTTTTACGGTTAGGTTTGGGGATGCTTTTCCCAACCGTAAATCTTCCTGGAACTTGTATCCAAGAGTTGTCTTTGAACCTTAAAACTTCTTATTTTTATGTGGGAACGAACTCCTTTCCTCTTCTTAGCTCCTTTTAACTCCATTTCCATTGATTTTGGATGATTCACCTAAAGAAACAAATAAAATAGAAAACAAGAGTAATACAACGATAATATGCAAGAAACACAACAAATATTAGTATGGATTTGACACTCTAAATACGTAAATTAAGCACCTATCAAATTTCCCCACACTTAGCTTTTGCTAGTCCTCGAGCAAACCACCTAACTTAAAAATAAAATACAACAACTCCTTTTCGTTGAGAAAACGGTTGCACTTAGCAAATGCAACAAGACTTTAAACCCCTAGGTGTCCCTAGAGGACGAGTTATAGTCTCGTGATGGCTTACAAGAGGTATACCCACAAAACCTTCTCCAACTTCAAAGCGTTCCAGTGTCCCAAGCATCCAAAGAGCTATGAGGACATAGAGTTTCTACACGCTAGTAATAAGAAGTTAGAAATACCAAAGAACATATTCTCATTCTTAAATGTTGAGTGAGAAATAACCACACCATAATGAGAGAACGCGTGTTTGAGAGTGATCAATAAGCATTTCGCCTCGACTTTTGCCTCACTTAAAAATATTTTATGATAATTGCATTCAATAAGACGGCTTTTTTATGGGTCTCACATGTGTGTATGTAGGAATGAAGAGAGAAATCCTACACACGTTGAATGGTGGGAAGGAAACCTTCCGAATTATTTCTGGAGACCCCACAAGATCGTGGGAAATAAAAGTCTTTTTCTGATGATCTCTAAGAAAGGAAATCAACCATTATTGCAAGGATGAGAGTACTTACCACCTTCACATCCGATCGGCAGTAATTATAGCACCACTCTCGCAGCATCTAATAGAAACGACTTCCTTCGGCTCGTCTTCTTCATCTTCTCAGTCTTCGTCTCCAGTCTTCAACTATTGATGATAAACTCTTGAACTTCATAAAACTCTGACAATTTGTAACTCTTTTCCTCAATTACCTTGTTGTTTGAAACTTCTTTATATATTTTTGTTCCCCATGGCCTTATTGAACAAATTACAACCTAAATGCAAATCTCTCTCTCTCTCTTTTTTTTTTTTTTTTTTTTTTTTTTTGATAAAGATTGCAACTACAATAATAAAAACAAAACAAAATTAACATGGCCGCAAAAGAAGTAATGTACCACTTGAATCTTCACAACTTGTATAGTCTTCGTATCATAAAATTCAATAACTCTCATCTTTTGATTTTCTTCGCTCTTGTAAATAAGTCTTAAACTTGGATATATAATTCCGCTCCTTGTATTGTAAGTCTTCAACATGTATATAAAAATACGCTCATTGTATGTTGCTTTACTTGGATGTGAAATTTTTGCTCTTCCTTGAATTGTTGCTTGTAAACCTTAAACGTCTTTAACTTTCCTTGTAGATTTTGATGTCGCTCCCTTATTGATGATGATGGTGTTTCTATGGATCTGTTGTTGGTGAGAGAGAATGGTGCTAACTGCAAATCAAACTACAAGAAGGTGGTTTTCATTTATAGACGTCACCCTCATGATTGAAAAAATTAGCACTCAAGAGATCAAAGAGTAGTGCTTCTATTGGTTGGAGATTGGGTAGCTTACCATTCTACCCGGAATTAACGTACGGTGACACTCACTCAAAAGAAAGCTCTTTAGTCAGCTACAAAGAAAATTTGGTCTGGTGCCTATGTTGATTTGAAAATAGGTAGTCTCCATTAATGATTGATCATCAACTCTAATAATGCATTTACCTCTGCATCTCATTTGCCACCGGCATGATTAAATCCATTATTTAACACTTTAACAAGAAAGAAATCCGAACGTAGTTCCATAACACTTCCAAGTTCAGTTATGTCGGTCAGAATTCTCTATGTAAACATACCTAGAAGTATGCTAGTGACTCTAAAATCTCTACAAGTTGAAGGTTTTTATGCAATTTTTTTAAAAACTCTATATGCAAAATATCCAAACACTCCCCCACACTTAAAATTTACCTTGTCCTCAATGTAATTGACTTATCCTAAGTAAAATCAAGGTGGGAAATCCCAATATGATATGCAAAAGAAGAAAACTAAAAACAAAAGGATAGAAATACAAAACCAATGGGTTGCCTCCCATTAAGCGCTTAGTTTAACGTCCTCAGCCCGACCCGCTGGTTATCGTCCGTATACCAACAATCTGAAAATCTGGTAGTCTTCCCAGAAAACAATCTGTAATTCTAATAACAGCTTCATAAAAATATTAGCACAAGATATAAATATTGAAGCTATCGCTTTATTGAAGTTTCCCCCACACTTAGTCCTTTCTACACTCGGAAGTGGATAGAGAACATAGAATTCGGGAACTTCAAAAGGTTCTTCAGCTTGGTGAACCTGCACACTGCTAGAATCAAACACATCAAGTGGTGGATACTTAGAAGCATAATAATCCGTTAAAACTTTGGAAGCACATAACTCCAATCCTAAGTGAGGTATTTTCCTAAAAGATGGGTTAACAACTCTTTTAGAATCTACTTCAATTGGATGGAAAGGATCAATAGATATAGAATTGTGCAAAGGATTAGACAAACCTTGTATCGGATCCTCATCTTTCTTAATTAACTTCATTGAATTATTTACCTCAAGTATATCATGGTCCTCTATCAAACTTTTAATTTCTACTTCAACCGAAATCTCAGCATCATTATATTCTTTGACAAGTTCAATTGGGTCTTCCACGTATTCAATCAATTTGGTTTCATTCTCAATCTTCATCTCTTCAACATTCTCATCATCGTAATCGGAATCCTCCCCAAAAAAGTCTAGTTCATTGGTGCAAATCCTAGAGTCTTCCATATGAGTCTCCGATGAAGGAATAATTGGGTCTACTTCTTGCAAATCAACTGGCCTAAAAAATTGTAATCCGGATATTCACTGTAACGTTGATATGCATGCGAGTATGTTACACCGTTTATAACAATGGTTTGGTCATACCAAGGCTCCTCCTTTTGAATAGACGAATGATCACTATTAAGATCCGGAGATGGAATAACTTCATCACAATTACACTAATTTTCCAAAGGTTGCTCATCTTTCTCCATTTCCTCCTTAATTTGATTCATGTCTCTTCTTAAGTTGTTAGTGCCCTCTTGAAGTTCTTGGAGTGATTGATCAATGCTTTGTTGACGTTGCTCTAATCCATCATAATATTTTTCTATTTTCACATGAAGATCTTCCATCATGGTACACATTTGTTCTGCAACACTTGAGGAAATAGGATTAGAAGCATTACTATCCTCCCATCCTTGTGATTGTTCACTTACATGCTCGTCATAAGGTTGTTGACATGTTGGTTTTGATTATACCCATAGGATGGTTGGTAGTTGTCATATGAATGAGATTGAAACCCATATTGATTACCACTATTATATGTGTAATCCTGTGCTACGTACATGTTATTTCCGTAAGGAAACATGAAGACTCACAAGAACAAAATAGAAAATCTAAAAAAACAAACAAAAACAAGCTAAAGAAATAACAAATCAATTAGCTACTGCTCCCCGGCAGCGGTGCCAAAATTTGATGCGTATCGTAACCACAACAAATTAATCGAGATATTTCCCACTAATTAACTAGTAATATAGCGGTAGTAAGGATCATTCCCACAGAGAGCTGTGTAATTGATAGGTTATTTAGATAGCAAAATAAGATAAAACAAAGGGGATTGGTTGAATCAAAGTAAAACAAAAAGAAACAAATAAAAGAAAGATGATCAAGGAATCCTTTACCGTTACCAAGCATTAACAGGATCGGAATACTTATCTATCTTCTTTTAGAACCATTCATCACCAACCATAGAATAACAGCTAGATAAGTGTTATCCCCAAAACTCCTTCTATCACTGGACACGGAAGTTCTCGACTACCAGATTCTATTCAATGAACCACCAAGTGTAGATCACTCAAGGTGTAATCCAATCGAACGCTTTAAGCTTTGTGAATTTATGTTGATCCCAGTAGTTAAACTCTTATATCAAGGTCCACTTGCTGATGTTGTCTTCACTAACAATTGCTCCACAGAATCCCTCTGCAAGGTCTCGCGATGTCTACTTGTGTAGAGAGTCAATCGACGATTACTTATCTCATAACTTCTACTATCTTTAGAACAATCAATAAACTAATCTAGTATGCATCCCAAATCAATCTAAGGATTACTCATAAACAATAGATATGGTAAAAACAAACGATGATGATAAAAACTCTGAATAGATTTATATAACCAATAAAGCTTCACGCTAGAACATTGAATTCATCCTTAATCAACAAAGGTTTAGCTACACATGATTACAAAAGAATGGGTTCCCCCTAAAGGGGTAAACCCTAGGTTTAGAATTGTAGAAGTTATAATATGGGAGGTAGAATTGTGTCTTCCAAGGTGTGATATATATATATTAATGTATTGAGGGTCTTCTTATATAATGCTCACATGGTCTAGGGTTTAGAACCCATTCGGGACCGCGTATTCCTTGATTTAGTAGCCCAAACTCGTGCCAAACACCTTAGTTACGGTTGGGTTCAAAGCAGCCGTAACTTTGACAAGAAAATATTGCTAAAACTCCTAGAGTTACGGTTGGGTCCGAGTTTCTTGGACCTGGCCGTAATTCTTCCGGTATACTTTTTGTCTTTCGCCATTTCGGCCGTAACTTCTTCATCCGATGTCCGATTGATCTTATTCTTTTTAGGTTGCATTCATTTAGTCGTCCCCTACAACATAGCAATGCGCAAATCTTCATATCTATTCACTTTATTTTACGGTTGGGTTGGACCTAGCTGTAACTCCTTATGCAAATTGTAGTAAAAATTATTCTCTTTTACGGTTAGGTTTGGGGATGCTTTTCCCAACCGTAAATCTTCCTGGAACTTGTATCCAAGAGTTGTATTTGCACCTTACAACTTCTTCTTTTCATGCGGGAACGAACTCCTTTCCTCTTCTTAGCTCCTTTTAACTCTATTTCCATTGATTTTGGATGATTCACCTAAAGAAACAAATAAAATAGAAAACAAGAGTAATACAAGGATAATATGCAAGAAACATAACAAATATTAGTATGGATTTGACACTCTAAACATGTAAATTAAGCACCTATAACTTATCAATTCTTATTCTAAGAAGTCTAAAGAGTAAAATGTTTTTACCAGAGTACTTCATCAACAAATTGCTGAGAGAGATACATGATGATCGTAAGAATATGAACCATGAAAAGCTTTGTTCCTCTTGGTTTACGAGTGTTCGTGAACATTTTTCAAATAAATTGAAAAATGATTTCGATTTCAAATTTTGTGATAGATGGCGATCCTTAGAGAACACCGAAGTTTAAACAAATTAAACATAAAGATGATTCCAAAGTATATATATATATAGAACTTGTTGGTTGTGTATAAATAAAGCTGAATTTAAAGAAAGTTTTATGGTGGAAGAATTCTCGAATAACAAATACTTAGGAACGTATATTTATATCTTTTCATTGACGTTAATCCAATTCACGTTAAACGTAATTCCAAAAAATGTTGGTGACGATTTGAGCATCATTTCGATGTTGATCGAATTGTCTCTTTCAATTGTTTTCCAATCTCTCTTTTAAGAAATCTTGGTACACGACTTGGGAAAAGTGCATAAGACCTATATTTTGTAGCCACTAGATTTAAAAGTTTCTACTTTCGAAGCTTGAAATAACTTAGATTTCATCATTAAATAGTAGCGGCTCGACAAAAAACTGGGAGAACAATGAAGAAGTAACTAGTTTATGTCTTTGATTGTAGTGAGTTATAAGTGTTAATGTATTGTCTCGCATTAAATGAAACATGTAAAATACATTTGAGATGAAAAAGAATTCATTTTCCATGAAAATTGACATCCCAGCAAACCAAGTATAAAAAGAGCTTGGTAATTTATTTTTGGTTGCGATTCAAGTTTAGACCAACACAAGCTGACCTAATCTAAGATGCTGCAAGAAAAAAATATGGAAGAAACTAGGATTTTTTTTCCTTCATTTTCATTAATGAAACTAAGATATTGGAGTAAACTATCAAGAATAATATAATCATGAATTAATATACTAAGTACTCAGATGAAATATATAAAGAGTACAATGAAAGGTTTTCTTCCAGCATAGAGTTGTTGGTCGCTGATTAATATTCATCCTAAACCGTGGACCATTTATTGATCTCACCGGGTGATTCAATTCAATATGTGTCTACATATTTTTGGTGTCGGATGCAGCAGCTTTGTTAACTAGACAAGGTTAAAATAATTATTGCTCAAATTTATTTATAGCGTATGTTTTTAAGGAATAAGTGATTCCATTTTGCTAGACGAAAATTTGAGCCAATGCTTTAATAATATAATCCAACAAACATATGCTTATTCAAATGTGAAACGCTGGCCGTCCAAAATGATTGATGGATTATCTTGAAAGATATAGTAAGCCGTAAAATATCATACAAAAAAACTCTTCTCTCTGCTGTCTGATTTTTTTCCCTATTTCCTCCATCACAGAAATCCTAGTCGCTCGAGTCTATCCTTCTCAGATGCTAAGATCCGGTCCTTTGGAGCGGTTTTAAGCAGAATAAACCATCTTAAACTCTTTCTTTACTATCTAATTATTTTTTGAAGTTTTGTTCTTGTTTGAATCAGTTTTTAGCCAAGGTTTTTTTTTTTCCGTTTTGATTTAGTACTTGTTTTAAGATTTTTTTTAGTCTTGCTACTGATTTTAAATTTGTTTCCGCTGCAATATATTTCATTTTCGAAGTTTCGTTATGTTCTTACTTAAACCAGTTTCCAACCTAGGTCCATTTTCTCATTTTTATTTGGTACTTGTTTTTAGGACTTTTTTTCTAGTTTTTGTGGTGGTTTTGATCTATCCTATGGTGCTGTTAAATAGTGAGATTTTCTCTTTTTTGTGAAAGAATTTCATCTCCAAAATTGGCGTCAACACTATCTACAACAACATCAACATACCCAACAACACCAGCGGAAACTGCAATGGCAACAACATCAACAACAACGACAACCCCAAATTCATCGTTTCAGACACCGATTCATACCAAACTATTTGACCTCTACTATTTTAGTGTAATTAGTTATTTTAGTTACTTGATTAAGAAATACCTTGAGAAATGGATGGATCAGTTGCTGATCATAACACTTCTACTTTATGTAGTTTTGTTAAATTTAAAAATAAAATAAAAAATACTCCATACATGTAATTAGTACTTTTTCTTGGCAAATGAAAAACCTTGAGAAATGGATAGACCAATTGCGGATCCTAGCAATTTTACCTTGTGTTATTTTGTTAAATTGTTTGAATTGGTGTTTAACAATCCCCATTTAACTTAGTTTTATGTATTAGTTCTTGGCATAAAAAACGGTTGTATTTGTTATAACAGTAGAAATCTTTGGTCTATATGTGTGGAGAAATCATAATGTGGATGGGTGTTGCTTAAAATTTGTTGTGAACTATTATGGTCATGTAAGATTTAACAAATCCAAATCAACTCGGTTATTATCTAATATATGAGGTTCACCTCTTTTCCTAAAAAGTAAAGTAAAGTATATTTTGAAAAATACTATAATCATTTATTAATACACGGTACTACGATAGCGCCATCGTTAGGTACGAATAAGCTGCTTAGGTGACTTAACTGATTCCAATTGTCCTTTTCAGTTTCTGAATTCTCAAGGTCTAGACTCTAGACAAACACCACAAAAGCATCTCCAAAATAAATTTTAAAAACTAAACCCTAATTTAGATATGGAAAAACCACCAACGTAAAAACTAGGTATGATCCTCAAGATAATAGCCAATTTAGGGCTTATAACCATTACGTCAGATTCTTTTGTTAACGATAATTAAGTTCTCTTTTACCAATAAATAAATAAATATGGAAAAACATTTTTGTTTATGGTGGAGCACAACATTTGAATGCCATAGGACCCGTTATCAATTTATTAGTTTTTGTCAAGTTTTAAAAATCGGTTTATTTATGATTTTTGATTCCTAATAGGGGATTAGTCAAAAGTGTCCCCAAATTAGTAACCGATTCGCTCAACTAGATCCATTTTTTTTCAAAATGTTGTATCTGTCCTTCCCGTCAACACCTAACATCACGGAAACGACCAGCGAATATAAAATCAAACATCTCACTACACATCATCATTTTAGCCAGTAAAATGACTCTTTGCCCCAATTGTTAAATTCGCTTAAATGCTCTTGAGTTAGTGGGATGTGGTTAAAAAGCTTGGAGGCTTCATTTTCTGTCACTATCATGTGGAGAAGAGGCAACCAAAAGATTGTGCAGTTCATCATAGTGCAGAAATGGAGATTGAGGGGGAAGACTCTTTTTTCATCTCTAACTCCCCCACTCTTCCACTCACCCACTATCCCTCTATCTTTCTTTTCTCTCGCATGTTCTTCTTCAAGTGTTTATATAGGTTTCTTCTGTGAGACTAAAATTCATATGAAAAAGAGTATTGTTCCAGATTTCAGTGATAATGGATAACCCTAAAGCCAAAAGGTTCTTAAAACCTTTCTCTAATTTTAGATTTCTCTAATAAAAACGTAGTTCTATTTAATTTATGCAGTCATGTATGATTTATTGCATTTTTATGCCGTAGAAATCGTTGTTTGATGAATGAATTGATGAGTTTGAAATGGTATGATTCGAAAAGGGTTACATCTATTTAATTTGCATGTTGAATTTTTTGTATTTCATTAAATTTTATTCTTGATTTTGTGAAACCCTGAGTTTAAAGTTTGAAATTTCACCTAAAAGCATGTTTGTTTGAGTATAGATTCTGAAAAATTTAGTAATGATAGACGCATTTATGTGTCTAATATGTCTCAATTGTATATATTGTCAGTGCTCGATTTTGTATTTATTTTGTTATTTTATGTCTTTGTAGGTATTTATAGAGAAATAAGCTCTTGCGGCGAAATTGGTTCGAAAAGTGGTGTTTTACACCCCATTTCGG
This sequence comes from Papaver atlanticum, assembly GCA_023531105.1. Taxonomy (NCBI): domain Eukaryota; kingdom Viridiplantae; phylum Streptophyta; class Magnoliopsida; order Ranunculales; family Papaveraceae; genus Papaver; species Papaver atlanticum. Next base: position 1,019,534 of record JAJJMB010012301.1, read on the forward strand.
GAATGTACTAAACGGACACTGGAACTGGATAAGGGGGAGGTCATCTTCTCAATTTCAAAAAAAATGAATTTTGGCGGGAAAATATTTTCATTAACAGCAGATTTTTCGATCGGAAGTTGAAGGTGTTTGGGTGAGACTAAAAGGATGAAATTCGTTGGGTAGTTGTGATATGCCCTAACAAAGCTAGTATGGGTGTTTGTTTCGATCAAATTTGGCTAGATAACTTGGTTTAATCCAAACAGGGAGTTGGAGGAAAAACATGAGCTTGCACGAGTTGTAAGAAATTTAAACGTGTACTGCACGTGCTTGGAAGACTTAATCGATATTCTGGAGCGTTAAAAAGGTATAGAAGGAAAGAAATACAGCTGCAAACGCGTGGAGAAGCTAAAACATGAAATTATTGCCGTGAGAATAAAAATAATAAAGAGAAGAATTTTTGAAGTTATGGAGGAGATTCGATGCATCTTTCGGGTATAAATAGGTTTCCTTAGTACCATACAAGGGGAGTCGAGAGTTTGGGGAAGTTTTGGAGGCTACGGAGCGAAGAAATCACGAGTTGCAGGAAAAGTTTTCTGCTGCTGCAACTCAAGAACACGAAGAACAAAAGCCTGTAAAGGAAAGTCGTTGCAAACTGTCGCTTAATTGCGACAGTTCCCAACTCCTTTCCAACGACTGTGGAACAGTGTTTACAACACTTATCTTTTATCGTTCATTTTGTGACGATTTTTGTGCGTCGCAAAATCATGTGTTACACCATTTTCTCTTTATTTCATCTTTGTAAACCATTTTGAGCCTAAATAAATATTTTTAGAGCACGTTTACTATGATGAGCTAAACCCCAACATTGGGGCGATGGAGGAAGCCTTATTTCACACTTGGGTAATTATATTTAATTCTTTTCATTACTTTTGCACTAATTTTAATTGAAATTATGATTTGAATTAATTAGTTGTCATTTGAATAGATGGGTCATGCTTAGCTTAGGTGATTTGATGTCCCATGCTTAACATATACATCTAATATTTTGAGAATCTATCTTGGCAAAAATAAGAATCACTTTATTTTATATTTTTATTGAGCTATAATTGTTAAAAGAATTATTATTTGAACCTTAAGAAATGAATTTGGTGGAATCCTGAGCCCTAGTACCTCTCGCCCACTTTGTTAATATTTTTGTATATAATTTTTATTAAATTTAAAAACTCGAATCTTCGCAAGTCTTAGAGTTCGAATCATTTTTACTACAACTTCAAAATCACATCAAGTAACGCCTACACAAAATTAATAATAATTCTTCCTTTAGGCAATAACTCTGAAAAACTGTCAAATGTTCTTCGTTGATTACATCTTCAATCAAATTGAAATATCATATCTTTTACTTTAACTAGAGCTAGAAAAAACAGTACAAGTCTAGTAAGGTGGTCATTAACTAAAAGCAAACCAGCATACTGGAATATGGAGATTAAGTGAGTTGCAAAAATATTATCTTTATCTTTTTCATTAGTATGTTCATTAGCATGTTTGATTGAGTATTCTATTTTTTTTTTTTTAGTTTTTATAAAAATAAATCCATTGTTTAATTTATGAAGCTTAGTAGTTGTAAGAAGTTGAAGTTTGATTGGCGTTATTCTTTTCTTTTGGTTTACAGGAACTTAGTCAGGTACCCATATGGTGATATAAAGGTTCATATAAAAAAAGATGGCTTGTTTTTTGGCTTGTTTTTAGAATTTCCAAGGTTAGATGTTGATCGAATGGGTCTTTTTGCTCTGTGTAAGATGATTCATGATAAGTTGCTACTCAAAAATAATGAAAAGGTGGACTTAATTTGGATGGTTAGTATGACTGATGATAGAGATTTTTTTGGAAATGTGGAATGAAGCAAATACTGATGAAGGCTGGGTTAATTTGACTGTGGACATAGTGCCTACTAGTGATGACTTAGCTTCAGCCTCTGGTGTGACTTCAAGTACTACCATCAGGAGAAGTCCTAGGTTAATGAGTAAGTTATGTAAGAAAATGAAAGCTGATCTGAATATGACATGCGCTAGAAGACTTGTTATTGATCTGGATGAAGAAGCTGAATGGATGAATACTAAAGCAAGTGTAGCTGATAATATTCAAGGAGAGAAGAGTAGCAGTAAGGGGAAAGCAGTTATGGTTGACAGTGGTGAGAATGAGTGATAAGCACGCGGGTGCTACATTTTATACCCATATTTATATTTGCTGGGACTCGATATTTCGACTAATAACACTATTTTAGTGCTTTTACAGAAAGCACAAACGAATTCGATCACCAAAAAACTAAATGGCTAAATGTGAAGTTACAAAGCGTCTGTGACAACATTACTCACTGCTTCTTTAATATGGGCCTTGTTACTCGTTAATGTGGCCGCACAACCTAACCCGCCTTGTGGCCTCAAGATAGTAGTGGGTATTCGCATGCAAATCCATTGAGAATTAAAGAAGGATGCACGTGAGGAGTTGAGGAACCAATCTGAGTAGATGGAAACATCTAGAGAGTCTATTCATAAAAGCACAGAGCTCAGGTGTTAGAAATAACATGGTAGTTTCGCCATATCTCGTTGAGTCCTTTTCACCTTCTGTTTTTATTTTTCGTTTCTTTTAAGTGAGTTGGTGGGGCACACGAATCAAGTTGTTACCATTGCTAGGGTGAAATAGAGTGATTGAGATACCCAAGAACAAAAAAAAAACAAACCCGTAGGCGGCTACAGAGCCGTGAGTGGGAGAAAAAAAGGGTTTGCCGTTTTGATTTTATTTTCTCCATGATTTGCTAAATTGTTTGTTAGGGTTTAGATAGAAGCCAATTTGATTTCATAAACTCTACGATGATATTTCTAATAATGATTCATTGACTAGTAATTTCTCTTCATATAGTTTGGTGTTTAATCGTTTATGTGATTTTCTTGATTATTTATGCTTTTCAATTGATATTTCGTGCTTTGGTTAAATCCCTTGACGTGATATGCTTTAGGATTGATATGTAATGCTTTAGAATCACTACCCATGAAGCGAAGGAAGTTACAATGGAGAACAATATTTTAGAATTTAACATACCATCTTCCGAGACATGAGATTGATTTCGATATTTGTCTTGAGTAATAAATAGAAATTAGTAGAGTTTTATATGATTGAATTGGTGGAAATCGAAAACCCTAATAACCCTTTCTCATTTTGGTTATGTCTTTGTTATTTATTATTTCATTTTGTCTGAATTTCTGAAAACTCTCAAAAACAACATATTGTTGATTACTTAGTTTTTGGTATTAGTTGGTAGAGTATTTCACACTCCTCGTGGGAACGACCTGTACTTGCTATTGTCTACTAGTTAGACGTTGTGCACTTGCAGTATTATTATTGTAGGTTTCCCAACCTATCAATGAGCAATTTCTGGTCAGCTGCTGCGTCGTAGGCCAACATTGTCGAAGAATCTATTCAAGACTTTAATTTTCAGCTTACTAATGTAGAGCCTGATGAATGTCACCCTGTTGATAACCCTGAGTTAGATAAAGAGTTCATGAGTGACAAAGAAGACAATGAGAATGAATTTATGCAATGTTTGAAGAATTTCAAGGAGTCCATTCATGTTTCTGCTGAAGAAGTTGTAACTCTAAAGAACAACTCTGTGACTTATGATGCAGGTAAATTCTGTGATTTATATTTCCTAAGTTTACATTTACTACACACTAGTTAACCCTGCCACTTGTAATAACTTGTCATGATTCTAGAAAGTGGTTGTCCAAGCCTACTTTATAGACACAAAGAAAAGTTTGTTTGTTGTTCCTTGCTTTTTGTGTATCTGTGTTGGTTATTTATATATGTCAGAAAGGGACAACATGTTAAGTTAATTTATTTTGATAGAGAATTTCAATTATATGGTTTGTAAGAGATCTAAATATGATTAGAATTCATTTCATGTTAACAGGTAACACACAGTTAGAGAAGTGGTCATGAAAGATAATCAAAATGATTAGTTGACAAGGCTAAAGTTTGTGAACAACTGTTTCATTTCTCAAACTGACCGTGATGGTGACGATCCTGAGAATAATTATGAAGGTATAATTTGCATTTGTTTCAACTGTTGCTTTTATTCCAGTATAAAACTTTGTGAATACTAATAAGGTGAGTTATTGATCTTACAGAAGATCGCTATGAAGATTTGTTGGAGTTAGATGATGAAGGTACAATTTAAGAGTGGTTGTCTTGTTACTATTTCTATTGTTGTCTAATTATACTCAGCTGTTTATTTTGAAGTTAAAATTACTGACTTACATTTGTGTTTGCATGTGTACAAGGAAATGGGCTGAAAGATGACAGTCAAGCTAATGGACCTAGTTTGTATCAGCAGATGTATGCTGAAGAAATTCAAAATGCTGAGGCAGAGGAGTTGTTTTCCTGATAATGAAGTTCCAGAGACCCTAGATCTTTCTAAGATAGAAGTTGGACAAGAATTTGCAGACAAGCATGCCTTCAAGAGACATCTTAGATGGTTCTGTATGAAGAATGGTTTTCAATTTAAGCTTAATAAGAGTGACCATGTAAGAATTAGGGATGTTTGCAGATTTGAACCTGAGTATGAATGTCCATTTCTTGTATATGCTAGGCATCTTCCAAATGAGAAGACTTTTACAGTTAGGGGTGTGAACATGAACCACAATTGTGTTGGTGATCCTTATGGGAGAAATAGGTCAGCTGATCCAAATTTTATTGCCGAGCATGTTCTAGAGAAGATGAGGATATCTCATGGTGATGAAGTTCCAAAGGCAGCTTACATTCAACAAGAATTTCACATGGCTTACAACACAAGCATTCCGCACAATGTTGCATGGAAAGCAAGGAACAGAGTTTTAGAGAATTTGCATGGAAATTATGAAGAAAGCTATAGGAAGATACCAAGCTTTTGTGACATGTTTGGAAGAACAAATGAGGGATCTATTGCTACCTATACATATGGGAGGGTTGATCATGCCTTCGAGTCCATGACAATTTCGTTTGCTGCACCAATGAGAGGGTTTCTTGATGCAGGCAGACCCGTGATATGCTTAGATGCATGTCATTTAAATGGTAAATGTGTGGGTGTATTACTAGCTGCCACTGCTCTTGATGGCCAGAATGGGTTAATCTCGTTTGGGATAATGGTTTATAGGAATGAGTGTTTTGAGAATTGGCGCTTGTTCCTTAAGCATCTTGCTCCAGCAATTACCAGACATCCCATGACTTTGAATTTCATCTCCGATGGGAAAAAAGGATTGCTTGAAGCTGTGCACCAGTTGTTCCCTGGATGTCCTCATAGATTCTGCATGAGGTACTTTCACTACTTACATTGTTGTTTGTGTAATTAATAACTTTTTCGAATGTTTATTAACACTTTCCTCAAATGTTCCCGAGCACTTATTCTTTTTCTTTCTTTCCTTTCCTTTGCAGGCATATGCTGAAGAACTTCAAGACACATTTTAGAGGCTCTAAGTTGCATAACATTGTATGGAATGCTGCCAAAGCCTATAAAGTTAGATATTCAAGGTAATGAATTATGAATTTTGTTATCTGTTATGCTTGTTAGAAACACATGAATAACCTATTTGAGCAACTATATTAATCTTACTTGTTATTTTGTTATTTCATCTTTATGCTTGTTAGGAACACATGAATGACCTATTGACTGAGAGTGTTGATGCTATGAACTATTTGATGGAGGAAGACCCTCGTAGTTGGTCTAGGGATTTTTTTGACTTAAATAGCTGCTGTGAACATGTTAACAATAATTTCTCTGAGTCATTCAATAACATGATCAGAAAATTAAGGGACAAACCAATTACAAAATTGGGAATGATGTATGGTCAGTTGGTTTTGGGAATGTGGCATAAGAGAAAGCATGACAGTGCAAGATGGGATGATAATGCACTTGTTCCATCAGCCGTCAAGTTGCTAGGAAAGATGATGAAGTTAACCAACACTTTTAAGGTTCAGCCATCTGTGATTGGAAAACTGTACGAGGTTACTCGTGTGCACAAGAATGTCATGATTGTCAACCTTCATGACAAAACTTGTAGTTGCATGCAATGGCAATTGAGGGGGTTTCCTTGTCAGCACGCTGTGTGTGTATTGACACCCATGAGGCCAAAGTGGATTGAGTAAGTGGTCTAACTAATTTTTTCCTTTCATTTAAGTCATTCATTTCACTTGACCTCCTGAGGTTTAATGACTGTTTTATTATTATTATTGTAGGTACTGTAGCAAGTTTTATTCTGTCCAGTATTATAGAGCCATATATGCACATGACTTTGTACCTTTAGAAAAAAGAGAGGACTGGGTACAGTTACACAGTTTCTTAGTTCATTATGTTTTCAGTTAAGTGCTCCTTATGTTTTTGTATTTTATATATCTTTTTCATAATGTTTTTTTTAATTATTTCGGCATGCATTTTTTATTTCTTTCTTTTAAAGTCTCTTAACAACAGTTCAACTATTGATGTAGCTTGGAGATACAGATCCAGGAGTTGAGCCTCCACTACTGATGAGGTAGGCAGGTAGGCCGAGAGTCAATAGGAGGAGGGCTCATGATGAACCACACAATGAAAGGAAAGATAGATCATGCTCTAAGTGCAAGAAAACCGGACACAATTTTAGAACCTGTGCTGGGGGTGAAGTTGGATCTAATCCTAAAGGTAAAAGGGAAAGAACTGAGGTAGATGGTGTAAACTTCACTACGACTAACCTACATGGAGGACCAGTGGTACTAGGAAGAAAGGCAGACCAAGAAAGACAACCTCATTTGCAGCCTCCACTCAGTCTTTTGGTAGTAAGGGAAATGTTAGACAAATTTTCAAGCAGTTTTTCACATCGGAGGAGCCACAGTCTATGAAGCAGAAGAAGTAATCTGAGTTCTTCAACCAGATTCTATGTTTCTCCTTATCTAGGTTGCTTATTTCATATCAGAACTTTTTAGTATTGCTATCTATGTGTGTTTTTTTTAGGTAGTATCTGCTAGACTTATTATGAGTTCTTAGGTTATTTTGGTATGTAGTTGTAACTGCGAGACTTGTTATGGGGTTGCTGTTGATTATGCTAGACTTATTTATGTCTTACAGACTTACAGTGAACAACTTGATTAATATATTAGGTTAGTTATCGTATTTTTCATGTTGATTATAAGTTTCCTTTGATTTTCCTTACTGCTATTGCTACTGCATTTCGGTTAGTGTTTCAGGTTTTTTTTTTCTGAACTTAAATGTTAACCACAGTTAGTTTCTCTAAACCTGAGAGTTTTTTGGTCAGTTTAAGTCTTTAAAGCATTGTGACTTGTCAGTTAACGATTGTTAACTGGGTTTTGAAAAAAACGGGGTAGAAAAAGTCCAAGAAAGGACAACTATGAAAAGGTTAGACAAAAACGGACCTAAAAATAAATAGTGATTAAAAATGGGGACACTTTATTAAATGACCCTTCCTAATAGCATGGAAAATACAAATCACCGAAAAATATCAAATTTTGCTAACCAAGAGAAATACACGGAAGAGAGTCACATACCGGCCTTCACAACAAACCCGAGGATTTTGATTAGTAATGTTAGTTTTATCCCTCTAGATTTATTACATTTGATGAGTGAATATTACATTGTTACCAGCTGCGATGAGTTACACCAGATGACCTAAACTTAAAATGAGATATGTCAGCCAAACATAACTATACAATCCGCCAGCGTTCTGAAGTCGACATGGCAATTAAATCTCTGAAATTAATATAAAATCATAAAATGGTATAAGAGCCAGCAAAATGTGATTTAATGGTTGTAACATGCCGAATTGTTCATGTATTTTAGCCTGTTAGTGTTTCACAAAAACGAAAGTCACGGAACACAAATTTTATATGATTAAAAATTAATTTTCCATGAAGATCGACACTTCCCAAATAAACCAAACAAAAGACAGAACACAAATGCTACATGATTAAGAATTAATTTTCCGTGAAAATTGACACTTCCCAAATAAACCAAACTGGTATAAGACATAGCTGGTGATGATAATTTATTTCTAGTAACGAGTTAGATTAAGTTGAATACAAGCTACACGTGAGTAATGTGCTTTAGTGGCTGTAACGAGCCGAAGTCTTCATTTGTTTTGACTTCCAAGTGTCTCGTATAAAACGAAACACGCAACACAAAGTTTACATGATTAAAAATTTATTTGCCATGAAAACTGACACTTCCCGAAAACCAAACTGGTAGTATAAATCGTAGCTGGTGATTATAATTTATTTTTGGTTATGAAACCGGTTAAATTGAATACAAACTAACGTAGAGTACTACATGTTGGGAAAGCAAATGAAATGTTGGAGTAAACTATATAAATCGTTTATGAATTCAGGTTACTCCGAAGGAAACTACAGTTAGGTCCTAAAATCGTTTTTTTTGTTTTTTGAATTTGAAGCATGCATATATTATAAAAGCAACTAAACTGTTATTACACGAGGAAATGTGATTCCCTTAGAATCGCCTAATAGAATATGGTTAAGAAAAGCCGGGTTCGCCCGGTCCCATATTGAGGTTGAGTAGTTTCCATCTTGGCTACCGTCCGCCGCATAGTTCGCTAAACATCTGCTGCTTGGTTTCCTTCTCTGTAATTGTGCTGAATATCACAACATGGAATTTGGCGCATCCGGTGCTTCATTTCTGCAACCATTTCTGATATATACCAAGGGGCTTCTGTTGGAGTTTTAATGAAGTGTATGAGACTTTCAGAATCTGCCTCAAATAACACTTTAGGCCATCCTCTTTCCGTGGCAGTTCTGGTTGCTAATACTGTTGCCCATGTTTCTGCTGTTAGCACTGAGGTTAATCCTAGAGGTTGAGCAAGAGCCATTATCGTTTGCGCATTCGAGTCCCTGCAAATGAAACCAGCTCCCGCCATACCTGGGTGGCCTCTAGCAGCTCCATCAGTGTTGACTTTGATCCAATCTAGTACTGGGTTGCACCAACCTACTTGAATGGTTATGGTTGTTTTTGTTATGTTTGTAGCAGTTGGAGGCGGCGGTTCTCCCGGGAGAACTGGAGGGGAGATCGTTAGAGCCCATTCAAATTCCTGTTGTTGTGGCAAAGATCTTTCCATAATGTCTGCTAGAGTGGATGGTGCTTGATTGAACACGAGTTCATTTCTTGTCGTCCAAAGTTACCAGAATAGAAAACAAAATGCTGTGATAGAAGATGTATTGCCCCGAGTTTGGAGTATTTGTGAAATTGTTGTTTGGGGGGTTACAGTAATTGATTGGTTGTTTCCTTGGTGTTGGTTTGTTGATATGTGGTTTGAAAGGCTTGTCCAAGTGGATATTGCTACCGGGCAGTGAATAAGCATGTGTTCAGATATTTCTGGTGCGGAGTTGCATCAGGGGCAAAGGTTGGTATTGGAAAGGTTGATGCGATGTAGCTTAGATAAGATTGGTAAACCTTCATTGATAGCTTTACACAAGAAAAGATGAATTTTTGGAGGACATGGTAAGGTCCATAAAAATTTGGTTGCTGGGAGGAGGTTTTGGTGTGAGAGGTTATCTTGTTGGATTAGACAGCTATACCCGGATGCAGTGGTGTATTTTCCTGATTTAGTGTGGGGCCAGATTATTTTATCCGGGGTGCTGACATTAGGAAGGTGGATGTTCATTATGTGTTGGATGGCATTAGGTGGGAGGTTGTTTAGCTGATCATGGATCCAATTATGAGAAAAGGGGTCAATTAACTCAGCTACAGATTGTATAGGAGAGCACTGGGTGGGATTAAGATTTTGAAAGCTTGGTATCCAATTAGCTTGGATAGGGGTATCTAAACCATTTCCTATTTGGTGAAATAAATGTTGTTTTACCGACGGTACGAGAGACGCCATTTGTTTCCATTGCGGGCTGGCATTAGAAGGAGTTATGATCTCACCTTGGAATATTGGTTGATGTTTGAGGTACTTCTCGTTGAAAAGGCTGGTGCAGATGGAATTGGTTGGGCATGAATGTTCCATATCCGTTTCATGAACAGAGCTTTGTTGTGGTGGCTACTCTTTCTGATTCCGAGTCCTCCTTCTGCTATGGGCTTGTGTAGTTTGTGTAGTTTTTCACACTTATATTTCAATTTCAGCATTTTTTAAATTGAATATTCTAAAAATAAAAAAAAGTGATCTTTTTGTATTTTTTTTTATATTTTACGTAGGAACTTTTCATCTTTTACACTGTTAACATCGTAAATTCATAATCAAAATAAGAATGAAGATCAAAGAAAATAAAAAAGAAGGCACTGCACCCACGTGAAAAATGGTTAACAAGTGTTTTTTTCGAAGGATGGTTGTATTTAGCGTTTTCATGGGTTGTATTTAGTCAAAGAAAGAAATTGGTCGAATATTCCTCAGAATTTTAGGTGTTCCTGGGAAAGTTTGCTCACTAGAAGCATGGAATAGGTGCGGTGCACCGGATGAAACATCTCTCAATTATCCCAACAGGAGGCACAAACGGTGGATGGCCATTCCAAGGAGAAACAGGTAAGGTATGGTTGGTGCAAGTCTCAAGCTGGTAGTGCCGTCCTATTACAATGAATTTCAGCAAACTTATGAGAGAAATAAAGAGGATGTTTCGATACTTCGAGCAGTTGCTTTTTGACTTGAAGCAAAAATGTCGGAATCTCGGATGGAAATCAAATTTCAGACCAACTTTTAAAAGTAATAAAAATATAGTTTTGTTGTGGGGCTTGTAGTCCATGAATGTGCATCCCAATATAGTATCTTGGGTTCTCTTTCTACATGTATATAAAGGATATTGTTCCATGTAACCCGTTGATGTTGATCAATAGAAACCTCTCTTTGCCTTTTTACTTTCTCTATGTTTTCCACTGCAACACGTTGTCAGCATGACTCTACCAACTTGTGCAAATTTATTTATTTTCATTCAAGATTACTCATGGATTATTTCTTGAATATTTGCGTGGTTCTGATCTTATTTTTTTTATCATCATGGATGCGTTACCAGGTATTTCTTTTGAACAAAGAAAAATTTCGTTTTCATAGTATATATTAAGGTTCCACGAATGTATGACTATAAAAAATAGATATTTCACCGATAGATTTTCATGCAATTTTAAAATGTTCACACCAATTATCTATTACATACTCTATAAAAATTTCAATCAAATCGGAATATGATGCAATTTAAAAAATCGGATTTTAATGAAACTGTCTACGTTCAGAAAAACCCTAGTTTATAACAGCGTAATAAAACTTAGTTGTCAAGAGTTCCCACCGTTGGGTTACGTTGTATTATTAGTATGCTTTACATATTGTCTTTATTGACGCTCTGTTAAAATTTCATAAAGATCCAACAGATGTTTACAATTGTTTTATGATCACTACAGTTGGATGATAAAATTTCCAATTTGAGGGTTAACAATATGTATTGGGCTCATATGCTAATAGTTTCAAGATTATTTATCAATGGGGTTGAATACTTCATATATCTTCATATATAATGGACTTTATATGCTTATATTCGTTAACCATGACCTTGTCAACCCAATGGACCGGGCCTTTACCAAATAGTTTACCAGACTTTGATTAAACCAACTCGACTTGGATTTGACTTTTTGGACTCAGAAGTACTTGAGAAGCATTAAAGGGTATTTGATGTGGAAGTTTGTGTACACAAGTATAATACTTCCATCATACAAAATAAATAAATATATTCTACCTATAACGATGCACCGTTCAAACATGAAGCTGAAGTTTTTATGTTTCTTAAGCGACATATGAACTTTTCAGATTATATAATGCTCTGAATGAAGTTTTTTGAAACATTCACGAAATTCCCCCCCCCAACCAATTTTTTTTTTTGAATGTTCAGTGGGATGGATTTCACTTGCTAGACTACAAAGATAGGTTACAAATTAGCACCTCAACTTTGGTGGAAAGAAATTCACAAAATGTGACATGAGTCAGAAAAATCTTTCCATTTTTATCTTTTCAACTTCATCCATTATACTAAAGTAACAGTAGATGTTGAAATATGTTAACAAGAGATTCACGGTCTTTCGTAAGATATTCAACCCAATGCAAGTGGTTGGGACGCATGTGAGATTCTCTTAAATAACAATGTATACCTGTTGGGATAAAGAAATTTCTCTACTTATGGTAACTGTGGCAAGGATAATTATGGAAAGAAACTCGAAGAACAGAGGGTTAGACGTGCTAAATCATACCAACATTTGTATACTAGAACATGTGAAAGAATACACATAAATTATGGTAGAAGATATAAGCCTTTTTCTAAACTAGGACCAGAGATGTAATTCTGGCTCAAGTAATAACGATATAAAGTAAATGTATCTACCTTGAATGAGACAGAGATGTAATTCTGACTCATTTAAACGGGAGTTGGAAACTTGGTATAAACATTTTACTGAGAATGGTACAAACAATGAAATGCAGGTATCATATAGTAGCAACCAACTACAAGATATATAGAGAGTTTAAAGGACAACAAACTCACTATATGTTAAAACAAGGTCATACCCCTGCTTGTCAACTTCAGTGGCAATAAGAAATTTTCCCAGTTAATAAGAATTAAATTCATTGTCTGCACTTATGGAATGAAAAGTATATCATTTCCATGATACTGAAATACTCTAAAGCATTTGAGTTATAAGGATCATTTGTACATTAAGAATTATCTTCATGAACAGTAACACTCTAAAGTAAACGAGATAAATTTTGTTTTGTTACGTAATAAGGCCACACCACTTGTTACACGAAGCTCTTAAAGAAAAAAATTAAACTGATTGTTGAATTATTGCCTTATATAATACCATGCGATGATTGGATCACTACATGTAATAGCCAAACGAAGAAATGCTCAATCTTTATTGCCTAATTTGTATAAAGATTAAAAGTTATATAAGATTTGTAAGAACCAAGAGCTAATCACACTTTGATAAGTTTCTACGAAGTCTATGCAAACGGTTATTGTATGAAAACTAACTGTGAGAATGGGAATGCATCCACAAATTACCTCCAATGAATGTGAAAGGAATCACATTTTAGAGAAAATAATGAGCCAATTAGTGAACTGTAAATCACTAATATTTGGATAATTGAATCCATATCGTCACCGACAATGTAATGTTGGGAATTGACTCAATCAGGTTTTGACATAACCATACAGACACTTTGGTTGTGATATGATGTTCTGTTTTGAAAGATCTCAAATGGACATCCTTTTATTTGAGGGAACAAGAAAATGGGAATTACAAAGATTGAAAGAATGCAAAGTGACGGCATCTCTCATAATCAACTCTTTCTAAAGTACTAGAAACACCACCTCCCCTCCCATTATGCTTTTAAAGTAATAAAACATGCAACTCATTTTACAAAGTCATTCTTTAGTAAAAAGGATTGAGACCATCCTAAGATGCAAATGGTAAACAACACATTCTTTTAAAAGAAACAAGGTGATATATGTGAGCATATCCATACAGAATGCGGACCATTCAAGTGATTTATGGCTCTGGTGGATGATTCGAAGTGTTGAATTAGTTATTGATCACAAGAAATAATGCGTTTTTGAAACAATCCTAGCACATATTATACAATTTAAGGACTCACCAACCTTGTCAATGCTAGATATTTACATCAAAAGTACTTGATGGATATTGCATGTTTAATAGAATCAGTTTAGAACATCTTTACCCCATGGTCTCGCTGAGGCTACCATCAAAGGTTACAGATGGTGTCTAAGGATAGGTTATGCGTAACAACCTTCCTATAAATGCTTGGGGGATATGAAATATTACACGCATATTCACTTATTTGTTTTGGAACCCACAATTAGTCAACCATTTCTACGTACCAGTTGGTAACTGGATATAAGCCTGACATTTGTATTCTTACGCATTTTTGGTTGTGCTATATATGTGCCATTACGACTCCACATCGTACTATGATGGGTCTTCAAAACTGTTAAGTAGTTATGTTGGAAATGAGTTCCCAACAATTATCCGCATTTTAAAACTTTTGGCAGGATATCTCTTACCGCTAGATTTGTGGGTTATCACTTTAATGAGACAGTCTTCCCGTCGTTAGGAGGAGATAAGAAAACGTATTTTATAAGGAAACAATAAGAATTATTGTGGTGTGTTCCCATTGTGTCTCATATTGATTCTTGTACTCCACAAATGTAAATGTGAAGTGACAAAGAATAATCGACTTTCAGAATGTACACTGATGTCGCTAAAGTGATGAGATCACACATACCAGCTGCAAACCTACCTGCAAGTTTACAAATCCTCAATAAGGGATATACACCATAGACTAAGGTGTTGCAACTACACTTAGTGGAAGTGTGGTTGAGGCCGTGGCTCCATAAAGGAAGTTGGAGATACCACTTGGTTCGATCAATCCTCAACTAAAAAGGAAGTACGTGAGTAAGGCACAACTTATTTATATCATCAGAAATCATCTCATAAGATTGTCTCTGAATATGTCCATGAATCAAACTGGAGGACGCTCCGAATTTTAATGATTCCATAGAACAATGACATCCCAAGTGGATTATGAGAATGCGCACGAGTCAATGGAAAGATCATGCGAGCATATTGATGATTAATTTCTTATACACTTGCTTAAGGAAATAGAGCAAAATGAGATCGAACCATGCTCCTCGTTGCTCAATGTCAACGAAGAGCATATTTGGCCTATACAATCCAGGTAGAACTTGGTTCTTTAACAAATATACAGGTATTTGGTTTGGTAGTGCTAACCAACCAAGTGTAAAGCCTATTAGACATACATAATTAATTTGTCACAAAGCATAATGAGAAGAAAGCAGTCTTAAAGTATAAAGACTCTCCTTGTGGCGCGAGGTTTCTCATAAAGCCCTAAAATTGTTCTCTTCTAATGAACGTTATAGCGTTCCGCTACTTAGTTAACTTGGTAATTTCAAAAGGACTTGAAATGCAGCATATGTACGTGGTTGTTACGTATCTATGAAAGAATCAAGAGATAGTAGATATTTACAAAAGTACTTGATAGCCTTTTGTTGCCCAAATCAAGAGACTCTAAACCACTGAGTGTGTTTACAGTTAGATAGAACGCTCACTTATAGACTGAAGCAATCAGGCGGAAGTGGTATACTCGTCTATGCGGCTATTTGATTTGGAGGGGATAGACAAGTAAGTTATTTTTCCTTGCGTATTCACAAGAAAGTTCCTGATTTAGAATTGTAGCTATCTATGTAGATGGTACAGACATAATGGGTACTCTTGATGTAATAAGAAGCCATAAAAGCTATTTGAAATCCGAATTTGAGATGAAAAATATGGGGAAATCTCGATCGAATACTGAGCTTGTGGTATATTACTACACCAGTTTGCATAGTCTAAAGTTGTCAGGTAATTTAACAAAGACATGCATCCTGATAGCACTCCCATGATTAGTCGAGGTTCAAATGTAAGTAAGTGACCATTTCGTCTAAAGTAAGATGACGAAGATGTGTTGGGAGATTAAATTCCCATATCTAAGTACAGTAGACGCATTGTTATACTTAGTATAATAATGTACTCGAACAAATTTTGCATCCTCAGGGAACTTGTTAGCTAGATATAGCTCAGCGCCAGCGTAACGTTATTGGAATGGTATAGTGAATGTAATCATATACTTAAAGGTAACTATTGACATGATTTTGTTTTATCCCTACAAAGACATAAAAATGGAATGCTAAAGGAACTGCAATACAAAGGTTGTTGATTATGAAGAAACAATAATCTCATCTCCAACGAAAGTAATCAGTGGGAGATATGGTAGACTATTTTCTAAGCCATTACCGATATTCAGTTTCGAAAAGTACGTGACTAAAGGAACTGTCTGGAACAACTCTGAAAGTAATCAGGGGGAGATGCCGACATCAGGGGGAGGATCCAAGGATATGATGTCGACATACTTTACTTCGAAATTGAAGTTGTGTTGTACTCTTTTTACCTTCGATTGAGAATAGTTTTTCCCACAGGGTTTTGTTACTCGACAAGGTTTTTAATGAGACAACAACAAACACTGGGAAGTAATTTCCCAACTAAGGCTATTATCTTTCCCACAAGGATTTTATGCCTTAGGAGTTGTGAAGCAACTAATCAACTTCAACGGAGCAAAGTGATCATCTGCAACGGATCACCTTTACTTGCGTCTGTCACGTTGTACTCTTTTCCCTTCGTCAAGGTTTTGTCCCACTGGGTTTTCGTCAAGGTTTTAATTAGGAAACATATTCAAGTCGAACTATGTTCTAAGTTTACTTTAGTTTAGGTTTTGTCCCTCTGGGTTTTCATGACGAAGTTTTAACGAGGAAATTAACTTAGACTCATCGGTCTTTGAAAATCGTATTGCATGTGATGAACTACATGTAAAATACGAGACAACATGTGAAGAGATGTACCAAGGTTTTGTCCCACTGGGTTTTTCCTTGTCAAAGTTTTAATGAGGCAATTGATTTCGACACAAGTCATCAAGGAGAGGACGACATTTGAAGAACTATATTCGAAGCACTAAATGTGAAGCACTGCATATGAAGTTTTACTGGACCGCACAAGGGGGAGTGTTGTAGGGCTTGTAGTCCATGAATGTGCAGCCCAATATAGTATCTAGGGTTCTCTTTCTACATGTATATGAAGGATATTGTTCCATGTAACCCGTTGATGTTGATCAATAGAAACCTCTCTTTTCCTCTTTACTTTCTCTATGTTTCCACTGCAACAAGTTTTTGTTAAACAAAATATTTTTCTTCCAATTTCTGGGATTGATGACACTTCTACATAGTTTACCTTGCTCCAATCCAGATAAAACCTATGAAAATCATGAAACGGGCAACCTCATGACAAAAGTCCAAAGTTGATTCTAAAATACTCAAATCCACTGGAACATAATTTTGGAATCCAAACGATAATGACTTCCGCGGGCTCTAACAGTAGCAGACAAGGAAATTGATCTTGTAAATTTCACGCCAAACTCCTACGTGACGCCGATAAGATATTCCAAACTCTAAGACCTAGCAGGAGCTCCACAAAATTTTGGTTTCACTCTCTCTAGCACTTATCCGTTGATTTTTGAGTAACAAATCCAGGTATCCACGAAATTGGTTAAATTCAAGTCTGAATGCTACAAATAAACAAGTACATTTAAAAGAACTGCAAATGAATGACGTGCATCGCTATTTCTTAGAGAACGCAAGAGATTTAACAAATCAAAAAACAAAGATCATTCCAAACCACCTGTTGAGATTATTAGTCCCACATTGTCTGGGTTATCTAACTAAGATCCCGCGGTTTATAATCCATAGGGCCTCTCCACTCATTGCCAATTGGTTTTGAGTTGGATGCCCATATTATAACATGGTATCAGAGCAGACTATTTTTGTCGAGTCAGCGTCACCCGATTTATTGTCTTGTCCACGTGTTAGACCCAACGAGGCTACACGTGAGGGGGCGTGTTGAGATTGAGACTATTAGTCCCACATTGTCTGGGTTATCTAAGATCCTGCGGTTTATAATCCATAGGGCCTCTCCACTCATCGCCAATTGGTTTTGAGTTGGATGCCCATATTACAAGGAAACATGCAACACAAATTTTATATGTTCAAAAATTAATTTTTTGCCATGAAAATTGAACTTTCAGCGAACCAAAGTGGTATAAAACATTTCTAGTGATGATAATTTGTTTTTAGTTAGGAAACAGGTTAAACTGAATACAAGCTAACTAAACCGAAGGACTATATAAATTTTGTGATTTTGAGTTGGATGCCCATATTATAAGGAAACACGCAACACAGAATTTATATGTTCAAAAATTAATTTGCCATGAAAATTGAACTTCCCGCGAACCAAAGTGGTATAAAACATTGCTGGTGATGACAATTTGTTTTTAGTTAGGAAACAGGTTAAACTGAATACAAGCTAACTAAACTGGAGGACTATATAAATTTTGTGAAAGAAACTGAGATGTTGGAGTAAACTATAGAAGAGGTTTACAAATACCGGATATGAAAACCGCACTCACTGTGTGAACTTATTTTTCGAACTCTAGTGATTGAAGTTGACATGTGCAAGGAAATAACAAGGAAATAACTCTTGATAGCATACAAAATAAAATTTTACCTCAAAAAAAGCAAATGTTCATCAAATGTTGTTTCCACCTTTTTGAATACTGCTTAAAACGTTACTTTTTAACTTCTAGATACACTAATTTTACTTCTGAAATTCAAAAATTTCAATCAACTTTGTAGACCAAGATTTTATTCAGCTTCTTATTTGTAATGCATTTCGGATACCGGAATACTTCTTTGACAAATGCTTCTTTCAGAAAATTTGACAATCCTTAGGAAGATAACAACGCACGATGATAGTAAGAATATGAAAGGAAAAAAATGTTTTATTACTCATGGTTTACGAGTTTTCAGAAACAATCAAGTGAAAAGAAATTTCCATTACAACCGTAGACGGTTGAAACTCAAACTCATAGGGATGAGATGACAAGTCATAAAATGCACTAGTTTTCTGGAAGGAGTGTTGTGAGGTACACTCCTTACCCAAGAAAAATAAAATAAAAAAATGTTGTGAGAGATTGCGATCGATCCTTTAAGAACGTAAAAAGTTTGAACACATCAAACAAAAGATCATTTCGATCGAGCACTACGACTACTCTTCACATATGTAAGCGAAAATCTGTCTCAACGCTCTTTCACGTATGTCAGAAATTTCCAGGGATAGCTTTTGATTATAGAGCGTTTCTCCAAGTTCCTTTACTGCTGGCCAACCTTCTCTTCACTTGTAGAAATCGAAATCTGTGTCTGGCTTCTTAACATTCGTCCTGTATCCCTTCTCGAAATCCTTGGGAAGAATAACATATCGGTTCTTGCGAACAGCATGCATTCCAGCTTCTTGACAGATAGCAGATATCTGAGATCATATTAATCAAATCAGTAAACAAAAGAAAGTAGATATTCTATTTCGTACTACCGCTAATATAGGTTATTAACCAATTACGACACCCTACAAAAGAACACAAAATATAAAATCTGAAACCAACTAACCTCTGCAGAACTAATTTTATCTGGACGAGAGACATAGTCTTCTAGATCTACCTCATCGCTCAAGTTCATCTTTGCAGTGCATACCTGCACAAAGATATATCAAGGTTAACGAAGGAGATATATAGCAACACCAATGACGAAATGGTTAAATAAAGCTAAGAATTTCTAGATAAACAAACAAGTCTACCACAAGTAGAAGTTTAAAGGTCTGGACAAAATATGAACTTTTTTTACTGATAAAAAGACTCCCCATCATAAACATGGTGACAGTTACAGTGCATCACAATGCTTACTTGGAACACCAGTCGCTTTTGCCGTCTATCAGGAAGAGGAAATTTAATTTTTCTGTCAAGTCTACAAGGCCTTATAAGTGCAGGATCCAATGTGTCAGCTCGATTAGTTGCCATTATGACCTTAACGTTCACTGTTTGGTCAAATCCATCCATCTGTTGAAGCAATATGAGAAAATTAAAAGGTTAGCTTCATAAACAAACGAAAAAAGCATAACATAGCGGTACATGCTCAGGTGTTCGAGCATCTTTATGGTCAATTATTGCAATAAAAACTGGGAGCAGCTGAGCCTAAAGCGTATAGAGTGTGCACAAGAGATCTATTAGCACGCACGACTTTACCTGATTCAGGAGCTCCATGAGAATTCGCTGAACTTCTCTATCCCCTCCAGTTTGGGCATCAAACCTAGCAGTAGCAATGGCATCTACTTAATCGATAAAGATGATAGCAGGAGCATTCTCTTTCGCAAGACGAAATACATCACGGACCATTCTAGGACCCTAAAACAAATACAAACACCACAGTATATGTATTATAAGGAAACTGATACTGCATATACACCAAAAATGAATTCAATAAAAACATATACACATTGTATCTAAAGAAGATGGAAAAAAATACACTATGCTAGACAGAAATTCCAGTTCTACTATCATAGTGTAATATTGAAAGGCTATATCGTATAATTCGTACCTCTCCTAGGTACTTCTGCACGAATTCAGAACCAGAGACTCGAATGAAAGCAGCAGTTGTATGATTTGCAACAGCTTTGGCAAGCATAGTTTTACCAGTACCAGGAGGACCATCGAGCAAAACACCCCGAGGTGGATCAATACCAATCTGTTTGTATAGCTCGTGATGTGTAAGTGGTAACTCAACAGCCTCTCGTATTTCTTGTTTTTGAATGTCACAACCTCCAATATCGCTGTAAGTAACATCAGGCTTCTCAGATTGAGTTAGCAAAGAAATACTTGAATTAGCTTCAGGAGGTAAAACCTCAACGAGAGCATGTGAATGACGATGTAAAGCAACAGAAGCTGAAGGTTTTAATAACTCTCTATTAATAGTGCTTAAAATCCTGACATAATAATTAGAACCGGTAGTTGAACCAACAATCCCATTATTTTGATCCACCATTTCCAAAAACTGACCAATAATAGTAGGAACTGATTTAATCCTTTTAACCTCTTCTTGTGCTCTAAGTAATTCTCTCTTCATATTTTTCAGTTCATCTTTCACATATTCTTCTTGAATATCTATGAATTCAAGTTGTCTCTGAAGATTGTTCGTAGAGGTTTTTGTGATCAGATCCCATTGATGAGTATGAGGGTGGTGGTAGAACCATAGAAGAAGCCATCTTTGTGTTTTTTCTCTACTCAACTAGGCCTTTTTATATACGCCTCAAACTAACCTAGGAAACCTATAGTTATACTAACAAAACTATGGTTTAACTGAAATTCCATATTTATATTTTTCCTACCAAAATTATCCGCAACCCAAAATTATCCGCAACCTAAAATTGTGGTACGCTTGGCTGCAGGGTAATTCAAGTAAAGAATTGAGAATAACAGGGATCTTTTGGACTTAAAATTCTCCGGTGGAGTTGAGCTTTCAAGGTCCTTTAGAGGCTGTGCGGGGTGGTGGGTTTCAGCATGTGGAGGTTCTCTAGGAGGCAAGGGGTAGTTGCATCAAGAGATGCACCAACTTCTGGTGGAGGTGGGTTCTGTAGGGATATTTTTGTTGCAATAACTTTTTTCCATGGAGACTTGAAGCCAAAAACATTTCAGCTAATGCTAATTGCAAACGATACAGTATGTGACTCGGGGGAAAATTGATCCTGTAACAGTTTTTTAGGAGGCTTTTGTTTTGGTTTGGCACGCCTCTGTATCTCCATAACTTGCATGTTGTTCATGCCGTGGTTTGTCCAACAGCCAACAGGGGTAACAGCATTCGTCTTTGCATATTGTGGCTGCGGCTGCCAGAACCTATCGTAATTGTCAGAACCAAGTTGTGCCTGCTACAGTAGCTGAGGTACCAATAGTATGGTTATTCTGATTCATTAGTTTTATATGGTAATTATGTAGTTTCCAGGATGGTATGCCTACACGTTGTGAATGTTTTTGGAGATTTTAAGACCTGTAGAAGTGTCGATTAAAGAGTTTAGTACTCATCGTGAAGGTAAAGAACATATCCAGTTGTTTCTAAGATTGTAGTGAAAGGATTGGTATTCAATTTAAACAAAGGAAATTTTGTTACTAAATTACTAATGAACATTATAATAAAAAAAGGCATGCATCAAGCTTTTGATCGAGCAGAAAGAACAAAAACATCGTGCATATGAAGATACTCAAGAATGACCTCCCGTCGTACGTACTAGTGAATTCAAAAAAGATAAATGACATCTGACATCCGACCTATATGTTCTAAACTAACGAAGACATCATCATTAACTACCCTAAATAGTTTGTCAAATCCATGATGGCAGTAACGATATCTCCATCACAAGCCTTGAGCGCCTTGACAGCCTTTCTCCTAGAGACTCCAGCTTGTGTCATGACCAACTCAATGTCCTTGGGCTCTACTCCTGTCTCATCCACATCCCCCTCATCTTGAACAGGGGCTGACGACTCAGGCTTGGAGACTACATGACTTAGGTCAGGATCTTTAAATTGCTCGGCCGCTTGAGTCTGCAGTTGCGACCTTAAGTTTTCAGTCTTAGCCTCGCCGAAGATAACATACGTGTCAGATGCTGGGCTTTTGAAAACATCCGGTTTTGAGATCACAAACAAATTTTTGCTTTTCTTGACTGTAACACGGCTAACACCAGTGATGGGTTTCATTCCAAGCTTCAGCATTGCCTGACGACTCTTCTTTTCGCTTCTGCTTTGCTTCGATCTACCACTGACATCCCCATCTTGTTGATCTTCTCCCTCGTCATCTTCTTCATCCTCAACTACAGGTTCATCAGGATTGATTTTATGCTCTTCTAAATGGGCAGGGAGGAGTTTCTGTAGCATCTGAGCAGTCATGGCGTTTGTTAAGAGTGAGAGAGAAATGTAGAGAGATAGTGAGAAACTGTTTAAAACAATCCTAAAATCCATTATTTTTATGCGTTTTTTATTTTATTTTATTTTATACACATAGCCAAAACTAGGAATTTCCTCACTTAAAAAATCCCCATCCAACAAAAGAGTTGAGATCACTGTAAAATTCTATCTAATTTCCAATGCACTGAACCTTTCTACTGCTAGTACTATATAAAAAAAAAAATCCAGGAGAATAGCAGCATATATGTTAAGATCAGTAGTAGTGCATATTATTGGAATTTCGGTAGGCATTGATTTTGGAGGGTTACTCTAAACTGTATATTTTATGTTGGAAAATAATAATAAATTTGAATTTTAAAGCTTTTAAAATAAATGATTTTTGTGAATGAAAAACTCATCAGTCATCTCATAATAGAGATAGATACCAGTAGACTTAATTGGAATATCACGTTCTACCTCATATTCACCGGCAGTTTCTTGGGCAATGATACCAGCAGCAGCCACAAGAGAATCAGTATGTGTTCTTTTTCCTGGGAAAGAAACATATCAGTTAAACTAATCAACTGTATGCACGAATTAATCAAAATGCAATGACAACATTATACAGTTGCTGAGTTGCATACCATCGCTCACATGAGCAATTACGGACATGTTCCTGATATTATGCTTCAGGTCCACGATACGACGAAGCTCTTCAGCTGTAAACTTCACCTGCACAGATTAAACAGTAACAGAGAATAAGAAATGGGTCAGTTATAAAATCATATTGAAACATAAATTAGCCAACGGAAAAGCTTACCATCTTTGTTTCTGTAAATTAAAACATCACTACTACGAAATACCAATGAATAGATTTCGCGCCAGACAAATCCCTGAAATGCAAAACATATACAGCAGATAAACTCAGTCAAATTACAGTTCCAGCTATCACTAATTAATGTTATTCATCCACATCGTTAACTCAATAATTTTTGAATAAATTTGATGTATAACAAACTCAGCTCAAGAAATACAGCATCAATAACACTAAAATCACAAACACATGAATGGATAAATAGGATTAAGATTTATCAGTACATTCAATACCAAAACGAACATATGGTTCACTGATCAAGGAAACAAGACAAGCTAAAACCCTAATAATGAATACTAACAATATAATCTAGAAATTGACCGAGCTCAAGACAAGACCGCTATATTCAAAATCAACATGATGAATTACGATATTTAACAATCGAATAATCAGACCTGAGGAAAAAGTAAATCGGATCTATGCGTGTAAACAATTTTAAACTAAACCCGTACATAAAGCTTATGAAAGGAAAATGATTTCTAGTAAATGAACTTCAAAGTATCAAAATATGAAATCAGAAAAATATTAGTAACAGAGTATTAAGTTTCAATGAGATCTTCGAACAAATCAAACTGGAAACTTTAATTTACCTGAGGGGAAGGGAGAGCCGCGTTGGAAGGGTTTTTCTATAAACCCTAAAGGTAATCTGACGATTTTTTTTTGATTTGGTCTAAATCCTAGTTTATATAGAACTCACGGTTCCACTGGTTGCCGGCCAATTTCATTAGTCCAGGGACAGTGCAGGACTCATGATTTTGACTAAGTATGTTTTATGAATGAAAATTACATGGTTACCATATGCGATAAGTTATAGTACGGGATGGCATGAACTTAAAATGAGAAATGTCAGCCAAACATGACTGTAGTCTATAGACGGCTTCGTGAAAAGTCGACATGGCAACTAATTTCCCAAAATCAATAAAATTATAGAACGGCTTAAGAGCCATAACGAGGATAGTCCTTCATCAAGCAAGAAGTGACCAATGCGCTTCGATGGTTATAACGAGCAGAAAGTCTTCATGTGTGTCACATAAAACCAAACACACAACACAAATTTTATATGATTAAAAATTAATTTGCCATGAAAATTGACACTTCCCACAAACCCAAAAAGCATTGCTGGTGATGATAATTTGCTTTTAGTTACGAAACCAAAACAGGTTAAACTGAACAACGCTAATCTAAACTGGAGGACTACATAAATTTTGAGAAAGAAACTGAAATGTTGGAGTGAACTAAAGAAGTCGTTTATGAATATCAGATACCTTTATGAAAACCGCAGTCACTGTGTGAACTTATTTTTCGAACTCTATTGATTGAAGTTGACATGTGTAAGGTAAGAAATCTTGATAGCATCCAAAATAAAATTTATCTTCAAAAAAACAGCATGTTCATCAAATGTTGTTTCCGTAGCTTATGGACAATAGAGTTAATGATGTCTACCTTGTTTGGATATTACGTAGGATTATTATTTTTGTCGGTAGATAGGATATTTTCATCTTTCGCCGCCGGAATACTTCTTTGACAAATGCTTCTTTTGAGGAAATTTGACAATCCTTTGAAAGATAACAACGCGATCGATCGTAAGAACATGAAGGGAAAAAAAATGTTTTATTACTCATCGTTTACGAGTTCTCGAAAACATTTTTCTAGTGAAAAACAATTTCCATTACAACAGTAAACGACTAAACGGTTCAAACTCAAACTCAAGGATGAGATGACATGTCATAAAATGCACTGGTTATCTGGCAGGAGTGTTGTGAAGTAATCGATCCCTACCCAAGAAAAAGAAAATAAATAAATAAAAAATGTTGTTAGAGATTGCGATCGATCCTTGGAGAACGCAAAAGTTTAAACACATCAAACAAAATATCATTCCGATTGACCACTACGTCTACGACTGATCTCTCACATATGTAAGCGAAAATCTGTCTCAACGCTCTTTAACATGTCAAAATTTTCCAGTGCTTTTGATCATAGAGAGTTTCTCCAAGCTCCTTTACTGCTGGTAAACCTTCTTCTCACTTGTAGAAATCGAAATCTGTGTCTGGCTTCTTCACATTCGTCCCATAACCCTTCTCGAAATCCTTGGGAAGAATAATATATCGGTTCATGCGAACAGCATGCATTCAGCTTCTTGACAGATAACAGATATCTGAGATCATATTAATCAAATCAGTAAACATAAAATATGTGAAAGTAGATATTCCATTTCGTACTACATTCTTACCAAATGGCACTAACCTAGCTAAAATGACATATATATTTCGGCCAAAAATGACAACATAAACAGATTTTTTTCTGAAAGACGGTCGGCTTTGGGAAGTCCTGGCTAATAAAATCTGCTAACTTGATAAAATCATAAAATGGTTTGTAGAGAAAGCCCCCCATCACACAAGAAGTACCTAAAGTACTTTAGTGGTTGTAATGAGTGGGAGTCTTCATGTGTTTTATCTTCAAGTGTCTCATATAAAACGAAACACGCAAAACAGATTTCAAATGACAAAGAAATTAATTTGCCATGAATATTGGCAATTCCCACAGACCAAACCGGTATAAAACATAGCTAGTGAGGATAAAATATTTCTAGCTAGGTGACACATACCAAAAACAAGTAACCTACGCTGGAGCACTTCATAAAAAAAAATAAAAAAAAGAAGAAAAGAAACTCATGAGATGTTGGAGTAAACTGAATGAATTAAACATAAACCAATACCTAATTAAAAATTTGATGGAAAAAGTTCATAACACGCTGAAATGAGATTCCCTCTGATTTTCAAAAGGAAAGTAACTCGTAATTTCTAGCGATGAGATAGATTTTGAGCAAATGTGTTCTAGAGGTTCATCTTGAACCATAATTTGCAAACAATTTCCTTTGATAGCCTACAAATCAAAATTTTCAAAAGTGATTGTTAACTGGTTTCTTCTTTGGTTTTAACATGTAACTATTTTGTGAAGGTTTATTTGCATATGAAATGATCAAATGAAGAAGCGTTTTTAGGACTCAACTGATTCAAATTGATATCCTTAGTGTCCAATTTATTGATGTGATAGCATTCAAAACAAAATTATGCCACAAAAAAAAAACAGCACATTTATCAAATTTTGTCTTGTGAGCTAGAGTCTACGAAGCTATAGATTTAGCTGAGTTTTAATCAAGCTTCCATGTAAAATAAGCATGGCATTGCTAATGGGGGTGTACCAAGCAAATTCTCTTATGTTTTTAAATTCTTAACTGCGAGATCTAAAGAGAAAAATGTTTTGACCAGAGTACGCCTTTGTCAATTCTTTGAGAGGTAAAAAGGCATGTTGATTATAAGAACATGAAAGAACAAAAAGTTTTATCACTCGTTGTTTACTAGATAGTACTACTTTTTGTATTTTACAAGTTTCCAGGAGCATTTGTCAAATAAAGAATGGAGAACGGTTCCATTTTAAGCGCTTATTACAAGATAACAATGCACTAATTTTCTGTGTAGTAGAAAATTCTAAAGAAGAAGCTCCGGTATCTGTTTAGTAATAACAGGTGACTCATCTACTTGAACAAATTTCTTCGTGAGAATAATATCTTCATTATTGCAACATTGACAATACAGGTAATACCTGCATGCACATTCAAAAAGCACAACACATTACAGGAGTATATTTTTTTTTTGTCTAAAATTAACCTTTCTCCTGCTTTACTACCATTTCTTCACTATCTGACCCATTTATTCCTTCATTCCACCCAGTGCTTTTTCATCTGCAGACATACTCTGGGGCGAATGCTATTTCCCTGCAATAGGCAGCAGTATCAGAATCCTTGATTTTAAAGTAATCCCTTCCACCATTCTTTATAAACTTCTTTATTGACTTCTCGGGGAAATTTGTTAATTCCTTGTAATAGGCTAAAGTATCAGAATCCTCGAGTTTAAAATAATCCCATCCACCATCATCCATGAACTTCTTCGGGAAATCTGCTATGCCTTTCACTATGGCCTTCCAGTCTGGTTTTTTAGCATTCACATAGTACTTCACTCGACAAATGTTAAGGCGGTGCTATATGACAGCAAGTGAATTTAAGGGAATTGAATTGATTTCAAGCACACTGTCCTCCTTAAAGTCCTTAAATATTACTGTCGTATCAATTTCCCAGGTCTAAGCAGCGCCAGATTAACAATCTCAATTTTCCTTAGTGGGAGCACAACAAAAGGTGTTTCTACGAGAACAATTAGATTAAACGATGTCAGGGCAAAGGCGGCAGATGTCTTTGTTGGAAGAGCCCCATAAAATTCGTACTCCTTCTTTAGCTCTTCAAACAGAAAAGGTGGATTACACTGAGACTTCCATCGAGCATCAACTTTGTCGACAAAGTTCTTTAAATCTTCGTTACGGCACCCATCCCTGATTTGCTTGTCTTTCTCAATCTTATCTGACTCATGATCAGACCTCGTATGTCCCAGAGGGCATTGCACCAAAAGGAATTCGATATCTTTCATCTTTTCTCTGATGCGGTCATGCAAGTGAAAGTGTAAGAGAGGCGGCATCCTCTTGTCCCCAAGTCGGAAGAAAGATTTTTTAATATCGTCAAAATAAAAATGCATACGGAAACTGGAGGCCTTGTATATGAAGCCGTTAACAAAGGTCTCTCCAACTTGGCCTCCTACCTTCGGAAGGATCGAGTTAACCTTATTACTCCGTGCTCTTCTTCCATCTGCAGCTCCAACGGAGCAGATATTCTTTCTTTCAACATAAATCCTTTCCCAATCTTTTTGAAAGAATAATTTGATTCGCTAGAACGAATACCCAACAATCTTTGTTTATCTTAAATCTTCAACCTGCAAGCAAGTTGTGCCTGATCATACCTACGCTTCTCCTCTTTAATAATCTCTGGGTTGTCAGAGAGGTCAATTCCTTGAAATCGTTTCAATAGGAGGTGCAGAAAGTGATCATGATAACAATTTATGAGGTCCATTGAAAGGAGATGTAAAACTCAATCTAACGTCTGCAGGATAAGATAGAAAGAAAAGAAAACAACTTAAAACCTTGGAAAAGATTAAATATCCAAAATGATAATATCTTCTATCATACTTGTCAATCTATGCAAGAATGACAGTTTAAAAGAATGACTACGTAATGAGATGGAAATCAAGCAGTTAGTGGATATATATACAAGAACATGTCAAACAAAAGATCATTCTGAACAAAAAATCGAAACCCTAAAACTAATATTTAAAACGATAATAATTGGGGGAAAAGGGTAAAAATAACTAAAACTTAAGATGTTAACAAATATCATATGCAGGATTCGTATCATACATACCTAAACCGATAATCAGAAGAAAGATCTGATTTTATGTGTCACGTCTCGCTCTCAACAGAGGTCTGAAAATCTTCTTTCTTGGAGCTTTTTTATCCGAGAATTTACGGCTTTGGAATCTACCTGGAGTTAAATATTTAAGGCGTGTTTGATTGGAGGCAATGAATCAGTTTCTTGGCGATACAATTCCATTCCCATGATATATAAGATTAAATGATGAGGGTTAGGAATAGGATTCCCAAAAAGTAAGGGAAATTAAAAACCAAGGGAATCCCCCTCTGTAGGGAACAAGATTCCTCAGAGTAGAAGGAACGTGTAGACATCAGGAATAGTTGTTGGGCCTAATGTTTTATGGTTTAGTTGGATAACTGTAAGCTTAAAATGTGATGTGCCGGCCCAAAAGATGACTTGTCGGTTATCTGAAGATGACAATTGACGGGACACAATTGACATCCCAAGTCTCGTGTTAACATGAAATGAGACACGTAAAACACACTTTACATGATTAAAGAAATTGATTTGCCATGATAATTAACATCTGCTACGGATCAAAAACATATAAAAAAAATAGCTATAGTGATAGACGATTTATTTCTTGTTGTGAAACAAGTCTAAGAACTCAAGTTAACTAAGTTAAACTGAGGTACCACAATAAAAATAATAAAAAATAAAAAATAAAAAAATTATGGAGATGTTGGAGTAAACTATAAAGAACAATTGAATTATAAATTAATGTTAGGTATTCCAAGGGAAATAACATTGAGAGTTTTCATAGTTTCAGAAAGTCGTAGTATTTGAACAAATGCATCTGTTCCCATAAGCTGTCATTAATGCCTTTTGCAGGTATGTGTTGGAGATGAAGAGACATCTCCAATACAAATGAATTTCTTTATAAGTAAACATGTTCTCTCATTCAATCACAATGAAACTCTCTGGTTTTCTGTTTTCTATAAGCCCAAAACCGAAAACAAAACCTTTTGTCCCAAGCAAGTTGGGGTAGGCTAGAGATGAACGCCAAAATAGAACAAGAGGTTGGCATGTCTCAGTCTTTTCCGTTTTCTGTAAGTATCATAAAAAATTTATTGTCATGTGTTCTTAGTTGGATCAAGGGGTACAAACCTTGAATTCAATTATGTTACTATAGTGATTCATTGTATCCTGAAGGAATTATTTCACATACCCGTTATAATCGTCATCTTGATTGGAAAGGTCAAAATAGTTGTTTCATAGAAATCTTTTAGATCTTTGAAGTCGGAAATCCAACATCTCTGATAGTTTTTCATCCTCTATTTTAGTGCAATTTCCAACAACTGGATGAGTTGTAAAGCTTTGTCACGCTGAGCTATGTAAAGTGATATTGAGATCTCTCGGAATTACCCAGAGGGCCAACATTGTCATGTTTTGGCCAAGATCTCATAAGTACTCTCATTAATTTTTTATTTCATCATTTTGCTTGAACATATATAGAAATAGGATAGAAAGCAAGAGTTATCTTGAACACTAGAGTTAACAATAATATGCATCATGTTACTTGTTATGTCAATTATCTTAACACGTACCCCATCTTTCCACATTAGAGCAAGACTTCCTGCAATTAATTGTGTCCTTACCACTGATATTAGGGCATCCCATAAGAACAAGGTATCTAAGAGACATTTCTTTCAGAACATTGTAAAGTAGTCGATGGCTGACACCAGCAGAAAAAAAAAAAAAACAACTAATGGCTTCTCAAAAGAATTAAGAAACCAAAGCCACAGAAAAATTAACCAAGGAAGAAACCAATACTCAAGCAACCATATTGTCAATTACTGTTATCAATTTGAAATTGATAACAGTAACACCCTAATTTCATAGTACAAAGAAAACAACTACTCAATTTGATAAACCCATTTCTCAAATTGTTAAATCCAACTGGACCAACTTTCCCTTGCTTGCATCAAACATGAAACACAAAATCTACATAATAATTTCATGATTAACAACAATAATAACAACAACAATCAAACACCAGGCAAGCTGCAATCGATTTGTGAAAAAAAAATCAAAACCTAATTTCGAAATTCTCAATTTCAGATATCCATAAACCCTAATTTCAAAAACATTAATCATGAGTTGATTTTAACAAAAATAAACAAAGGGTTTTGATTACTTACTTGTTTTCTGAATGAAAACTAATGTTCTCTGAGAATCTCTGACCAAAATAAAAATATCACCATCTATAAGTCTAACTCACGAATCACGATTCAATCTTTCTCTTAGTCTCTGGCTTCCGATCAAACCCTCTCTATGAATCTATCGATCTCTATAAACCTCTCTCTCGATCTAACTGACTAACTCCCTTAGTTTCTTGATCTCTCAATCTCTTACTGTTAAGAATGGGAAGAAGAAAATGTTATAGACGAAAGAGGCTAGCAAGTGAATTCTCGACAACTAATACCCGGGGGTCGGAAATTACAAGTACACCCCTAGGCTATCGGATGTCGGATATTAGCCTAACGGAATGCGCCTCATCCGATAAGGTTAAGGTTAAGAGGAAATATCCGATAACATATCCGGTTCCGAAATCCGATAAATCGGATTAAATCCTTTAGGATGTCGAACTTTCGGAAATGGATGTCGGATTTTGGAAGTATATTGACAGCCCTACCTGGGAGCAATATAGTTAATCTCGGCCGAGATGGCCAATATCTCGCCGGAAATTCCAGTTTCGATACTCAAGGTAGCAGAATGTTTGATTTTGCCGAGACGAAATTCGGTCTGAATTGGTAGGAATCGGCAGCTCGGTTGACTTGGACGAAAATCTTGGTTGAAGTTTTTGAAATCGGTATGGATCTTGATTTTTCTACTTTTGAATGAAGACTTGATTCTAGTTTTAAAAATTGATGGTATTTCATTATATCTATATGCAATTATGTGTGAAAATGTTTGAAAAATACTTAATATACATATAATATGTACAATATTCGAAATGAAGTTTCGGTAGTTATTCCGAGATTTCACAAAGAATCTCACTGACATAAAGTTGTCCTAGTGTCTCCGTCCCGACCGAGACGGACTGGAATCTGGAAATAGCTACATTTCCCGAGAGGAAAAAGGTTCTCTTTTTCTAGATATATATCAATCAGAATTAATCTACTACTGTGTTGGGTTCTCTACAAAAATGTACACAATCTGCTGAAACCCTATCTCAAAGAACATTTCAATGGAATGCGGTAGTAAAGTGAAAACACAAAAAAATAAAATATAACGCATATAATAGAGCCAGTATCTCAACTTTAGAGGTATAGCTAAAAGTTGTTTTTATGATTTTTCGGTGTTATTTAGAGATGTGAAGTAAAGAAATAGATTTACAGCCTGATCAAAGTAGTTAATATCGTGTATTAGTATTGTATCGACCAGGCACGATATATCAATACAAAAGATTATATCGGTTTTTGTCGGTGATACAACACTAAGAATAGAATTTTAAATATTTATAAATGTTTCACTATGAAAAAATTGGTGTCATATGATGCGTTAATTCTTAAGGTCAAAAGCTTCACAATACAAATTAAAGGGGACAGAAGAACATGATTAGGAGGAGGGGAGTTTACAAATTTTCAGATCTAGATAATTTATTCTACCAAATTACCCTTACCGATATTATCAGTGTATCAGCGAACCCGATATATCGGTTTGTATCGACCGATATGAGCGTTTTTATCGTTCAATCCTTATATCGCCGATATTTTGGATATCATAAAGGTTTTTGCCGATACACGATTAAATCCTATAATATCGGCCGATACAACCGATATTGGCTACAACAAATGATCTAACCATCGAAATATTTCCCATTCTGTATGAATTTCTCAACCGCGGGAGCATAACTACAATAGTGAATGAAATATCTTGGTCTTTGGTGAACCAAAGGTTGTTGGCTAAAGCCTTTTCGATTCTGTTTCTGACACATCTTTGAGGTTGTCCATTGTTAAGCCAAGTAAATAATGAACCAATGAAAGAAATGTCTCTTAATAAGGCCATGAAGATCAATGATGCCATGAACAATTTGATATGAGGGAGTTGGATGGGTTGTGAAGCTGTCTCTCTGAGCCATGTAAAGTGATATTGAGATTTTCCGGAATTGCCCCATGGCGCTACCATGCTTTGGCCAAGATATATTTATTATTTTTTTAATTGGTAAAGAGTTTGAATTTGATGCTTGCGAGTTTCGAACTTAGGTCACTGGTATCATCACCCCGTGACTTTACCACTGTACTACAGTGACACTGGCTTCTTGCCAAGATCTCTTAAGTACTCCCATTGTTTTTGTCTTTCAATCATTGCGAGTAGAACATATATATAAACATGATAGAAACCAAGATTTATCTTGAGCACTCGAACTATATATCAATGACATGTATACCTATTATTCCAATTACCTTAACAACTAGCCCCATGCGCTCATCTTTCCACATCAGAAAGACTTACAGCTTTGCCGATTGTGCCTTCACTACTGGTTTTAGGGTGTCCCATGGGAAAATGGTATCTAGGGGACATATCTTTCTATTTACCAAGAAAGTCCCTCCCAAGCAAGAGGTAACTAATGCACTTTGGTGGTTGTAACGAGTCGAAGTCTTCATGCGTTTTATCTGTTGCACGTCTCACATAAAGCGGAACGAGAAATACATTTAAATGATTTAAGATTTTAATTTGGCATGAAAATTGACCCCTCCCGCAAATTATTGTAGGTATAAAACTCTGCCAATTAGCTAGTAATGATAATTTAGTTATAGATACAAAATTGGTTTAATGGAAGATAAGCTAACGTAAACTGGAGTACTACAGAAAATTCAAAAAACTGAGATGTTGGAGTAAACTATGAAGGATGAATTACATCTAGACTAATATCATCACATTTGACGAAAACAATTACGTTGAACAAAGATAGTTTAAAAGGGAGATAAATCTTAGTCTTCGACAAAAGCTAAGGATTTAGATAAATTCTAATCTAACAAACCGACCAAGCTTCCATGTAAAATGAGGAGCTTATTATTTATATCTTTCATCTCAATCCTTTTTTAATATGAATTTTTTCATCATAAAAAATAAAAATTTACCATAGGTGTTTTTTTTTTTTTTTTTGTTGTAAAAATCATTTTTGTATTAGTCACCATCATCTTAAATTCAGAGTTGGGACATGGTTTTTAAAAGCGTACGCTTTACGCTTCGCTTCACGTTGCGCTTCAGTTTTTTCCAGAAACGCTCTGAATCGTACCTATGAAGCGTTCTGACTGTGAAGCGTGTAGTCAATGATTTTGACCAAAGTCAAAAGCGCAAAATGGTCAAACTTCAAGAAATAATGTTCTAAAAAAAAAAGGATGGTGCGATTCAAACCTACCACCTTGTGTGTGGTATGTGAATGCTCAACCACGGTTCTACGTGGTTATTTAGGATAATATCTTACTATATTTTATATTTATAAATATGTTCATACCTATTTATAATATATCAAATTTTATATTTTACGATTCACCGCCAACCATGAATGCCGCTTCATGCTTCAACCTATGCATCGCTTCTCAAAAATAGAAAATGAGTCACGGTCCGCTTCACGCTTTCAATACCTTGGTTGGGAGACCTTAGGAGGAAAAAGGTTTTATGTTCTTTTCTTTTATATTCCTAAAATATAGAACGATCTCATTTTAAGAAGGACGATTGAAATTCAAAACTAAAAATGTACTGGTTTTCTGATAGAAATAGACAATGACATCGGTATGTAAAAATGTTCGTGATTGGCGTCGCGAACCAATTGCACTACCCAGCCATCTTCTTATAAAATGGGGTGAAAGAGGCGTGACGAGCCAGCGATAGATCAATAAAGAATGAGAACAATGTGACCCCTTGGGAAGTATTTATATACCTTTGTTTGGTTGGGAAGTCCTTATGTACCTTTGTTTGGTTAGGAAGAAAAATTCTCAACGAACACAAAAACAGCTTCCTCACATCTCTTTAAATTGTGGGGCCCAAAAGTGGCTCTCTGCTAACTCCAAAGGTACAGGTCCACTTCTCATGGAGGAGGCGGTTTCTACCTAGTTTTTTTTTTAGGGGTTTGAAAACGTTTTAGAAGATATGTATTGTTATTACACAATATAATATTTCGGTACCTTACACTAACACAGAGGAGGGGTATATATACATTGACCTTATGACCACAGACTTGTTGACTTGACCAGTATATATCCTAATACACCCCTTCAAATGTTACAACAGTAAAGTAACAGTTTGAAAACAAAGCAGCATACAAAGAACAAAATAAAAGTCACTTCACCCAACAAGGGCTTGAATGACAACATTCTGAAACACTCAACAAGAGCCAAGACAGGAAAGCAACAGAACTTAACAAGAGCCAATATAGAAAGAATAAAAACACATACTAAACAAGAGCCTATGTGTAAGAAAGATACTACTCAGCAAGAGCCAGAGAATCTATACAAAAATAAACTAAGTAACAGCAGAAGTAGTTATAGTAGTAGAAGAAGCTCCAACATCAGCAGCATAGTAGCTACTGGAGTAGTAGAAAAAGCTCCAACATCAGCAGAAGTATCAAAGACTATAGCAGAAGAATAAACCAAACTTGATAATAGTCTTGAGAAGGTTGGATAACAAAGTCCCTTTGTAAGAACATCTGCCAATTGTTCTTTAGAGATAACATGAGTCACTTGTAGTGTTCCATCTCTTATTACATGATAATCTACTTCCACATGTTTGGTCATACCATGAAAAACAGGATTAGATGCAAGACATATAACACTCTGATTATCACATTTAATCTGTAGAGGATAAGAAATAGAAATGTGTAACTCAGACATGATGTAAGTAAGCCATTGTAACTCTGCTGTAGTTGAAGTGAGACACTTGTATTCAGCTTCAGCTGAACTGCGAGAAACAGTTGGTTGTTGACAAAGAAATAAGTGAATTACCCATAAAAACAACATACCCAGAAGTTGATCTCCTTGTGTTAGGGCATCCAGCCTAATCTGAATCAGTGTATGCCAATAAAGAATGAATATCCCCTTTTTTTTAACAAAATACCAGTACCCAATATCCCTTTTAAATACCTTTAAATCCTCTTAACTAGTAACATATGTTGATCAGTAGGTGCATGCATAAATTGAGAAACATAATTCACCCCAAAACATATATCAGGTCTTGTGTAAGTAAGATATTGAAGGCTGCCAACTACAATTCTGTATTCCGTAGGATCAGACGGTAATTTTCCTTCATGAATAGAAGATCTTTTACATTTAGCAACTGGCGTGTCACAAGGTTTGCCTTCAAGCATCTTTGCTTTACTTAACAATTCCATAGTATATTTATGTTGTGTTAAAGTAAAAGCATCTTAATACCTAGACATTTCAATACCTAGAAAATAATGAAGATCTCCTAAATCCTTCATAGCAAACTCTTTACTCAAAGCAACAATCAATTTCTCAATAAGCACAACAGAACTTCCAGTTAACAAGATATCATCGACGTAAAGTAACAACACCAACATATCTGACTGAGTTGTATAAGTAAACATTAAATGATCATTCATAGACTTTCTAAAACCTTTTTTAATTAAAAAGGCACTAAATCTATGAAACCAGGCCCTTGGTGCCTGTTTCAAACCATATAAAGTTATTTTTAAATGACATACATGATCAGGAAATTCTGGATTTATAAATCCTTGAGGTTGTTTCATATAAACATCTTCAGCAAGGTATCCATGTAAAAAAGCATTGGACATCCAATTGCTTTACTATCCATCCATTTGTGAAAGCTAAAGTGAGAACTACTCTAACAGTTGTAAACTTAATAACTGGAGAAAAAGTTTCACCAAAGTCTACTCCATCTTGTTGGTTATAGCCTTGTGCTACTAACCTTGATTTAAGTCTATCAATACTCCCATTAGCCTTAAGTTTGACTTTATAAACCCACTTACAACCAAGAATTTTCATATGAGGTTCGGGTTTAACATAGGTCTATGTTTCATTCAATCTAAGAGCCTCAGTTTCATCTTTCATTGAACTTATATCCATTTCACACTTTTACATGCATGCCTCCTTAAAATATTTTGGCTCAGTAGTAGTATCCAACAAACAAGTAAAAGCATTAGAGACATGGTTTTTGATTGAATGATTAAGTACAAAATCAGGAAAAAAAAATTGTTTAGAAATACCTCTCATGGACCTAGTTATAACAGAATCAGTAGAAACAGATGGAATGATAGTAGAATCTGAAGATTCCAACTCACAATGTATGTTAAGATTTGTATCAGAAGAAGAAGAATAGTAAAAACCATTTTCATCAAAAATTACATGTATTGAAATGTGAATTCTCTTAGATACAGGATCAAAACATTTATAACCCTTATGCATATGGCTATAACCAATAAAAACACATTTAACCGATTTAGGAGACGGCTTATCTGGTCTGGAATGACCAAGATAGGGAAAACAGATGGAACCAAAAACTCGTAAAGTAGAATAATCAGGCTGAGTTTGAAAAAGAACTTCAAATGGAGATTTCATGGATAAAACAGGTGTTGGTGTTCGATTAATAAGAAAAGTTACAATTAAAAATGCATCATACCAAAAAGATTTGGGACAAGAAGAATGAATAAGAAGGGTATTACCCATTTCTATGATATGTCGATGTTTACGTCCTGCAAGCCCATTTTGTTCTGGGGTATTTGGACAAGAAAGTCTAAGATAAATACCATTAGAGTCAAGAAATTATTTAAAATTACCCTTAGCAAGCTCACATGCATTATCTATTTGAAACCAAAGAATTTTCGCAGAAAATAAATTCTTAATAAGTGTTTTGAAATGATTAAAACACTGTAAAGCATCAGTTTTTAATTTCATAGGATAAATCCAGTGACATTTGCTGGCATCGTCAATAAAAACTATATAATATCGAAAACCAGCATAAGAAGAAATCGGAGATGGCCCCCCAAACATCACAATGAATAAGTGTCAAAAGAGTTGATTCATGAGATTTTGAAAGAAGAAAAGGGAGCTTTCTGCTTTTGACAATTTGGCAAGGATGACATAAAGAATCATGACTCTGAGAATTTAAAGTAATAGACTTGTTTGAACTCAAATGATATAAAATTCTCTTGGAAGGATGTCCTAGATGATTATGCCAAACAGAGGGAGAAGCAATACTAGTTGAAAAAGAAGTAAAAGAACTATGAGACTGGAAAGACAGATTATGAATGGGATACAAGTTGTTAATCATTCTACCCTGAGCCAAAATCGCATGTGAACTTAAATCCCTAATCTCATAAATCCATGGATCAAAGACAAAATAACAACAATTTTATCTAGTAAACTGAGCAACAGATAACAAATTCTGAGCTATTTATGGAACTAGTAAAATGTTGTCTAACTTAAAATCAGCACTAGATGTGTGTAATATAGTTCTACCAGTTTGAGAAATAGAAAGTTACAACAACAACTTTGTCTTTTCCAACATACGTAAAAGTATTATGAAATATAGTTTGATCTCCAGTTATGTGACCAGAAGCCCTAGAATCAGAAATCCAAATTGAAGAAGAACCCGAAGGATCATCACATATATCAGCAGAAATAATATGAATGCCACTAAAAGCTTGTTCTACATTCTTATTATTCGGAACACTGGCCACATTTGAAGTTGTATTATTTACAAGAGGATGATACCTAAAAAAGCACTGACTAGCCCAATGTCCCGTCTTTCGACAAATTTGACACTCCACTGTGGAAAAATCAACAAACTGTCTCCTCGTAGCACCATCAGAAGCATCATCAGAAGAACTAGTAGAACCAGCACCACTCTTTAAGGAAGAAGAGCCATTCTTTGAATATGGAGTACCACAATTTTTACCAATTTTACCTCCATTAGCAGTATGTCTTCCATAGAATGCAGTAGGATTAGAATCAAAATTAGCACTAGATGCTTGTTGTTGATCATTAATCCATTGTTCGTGAGTCAATAAACGAGCCTTCAATTCACCAAAAGAATATGGATGTTCACGATTTTGAGCAGCAACCACAAAAGTATCATAGTCTCTCCCTAATCCATTAAGTACATACATATGCAGCGGAAGAAACAGAGTTACAGAAGCACCTTCTTGATGTAGAACATTCAGTGAAGTTGAAACATTATTCATCATTCCTCGAGTACTCGGCATCGATCTGAATGTGAAGCTTGAAATTAATCTTGAGAAATTGTTGAATACGTTGACGAAAATCAAGATTTCAAAAAAAATCCGGAATTGAACAAAAATTAATCAAGAAGGGAAGAAAGATCAGACAAATGTTGAAACGTATTTGATCTGTTGATTGAAAAACTAACTCTGTTGTTGAAAAATATTTAGACGTTTTTACAGGGAAGAAAACCCTAGATCGACCTAAATGATACCATGAAAACGTTTTAGAAGATATGTATTGTTATTACACAGTATAATATTTCGGTACCTTACACTAACACGGAGGAGGGGTATATATACATTGACCTTATGACCACAGACTATGGTCAAGTCAACATGATTTGACCGGTATATATCCTAATAGGTTCGTATAGAACCACTGGGTTGAAAAGTATCCTTTTTCTTTTTCTCGGAAAGGGCAAAAGCAGTGCCAAAAAGGGTGACTGTCTGGGAAGTCAGCTCGGGAAGTCCTCGTTTTCCCTTCCTAACCTACCCAACTTGTTTTTTACTAAAAGCTTAGAAGAAACTCTTTCTAGCCTGCCCAACTTATACTAAAGCTTCGAAGAAGTAGAAGCGAAGCAATAGTCGATGACAACGTTGACGATACATCGTATGAGTCAGAAAATATCAAGGCCCACTGTTTTAATGATTTCTAAGTGTTATATGCCGGCCCAAAATGATTGCTCGGTTTTTTTTTTTTTTGAAAGATACGCCCGTCGGTTTCATGTAGTTAAGCGAAAAAAAAAAAAAAAAATCTCGATTCGTGTCACATAAAACGAAACAGTGCACTTTCACATGAAAAGTCTCCGTGAAAATTGACATCTATCGCTCGCGAGAATCAACGAGATATAAAAGATACCTAGTGGTGACCCTTTATTTTCTAGTTATCAAACATGTTTTTGAAAGAAACTGAACATAAGCTAACCTGGGGTACTACAAAAAGTTAGCAAAGAAATCAGCGACAGACCAGGAATTAAAGCTTGGGTGGGCTAAAAAAAATTCCTCGCGAACTGTCAATTTCATACAAATCAAAGATAAATACGTGAAGGGAGCAAGCGCGCAACATGATGCTTTTTTCCTTAATCACAACGCACTGAATCAAATGTGAACTATTTCAAACAACAAGTGCGATATGAATTAGTCCTAAAATATATTACTACACTGGAATGGTAAAAACAATATTCTTCTCGATCGTTCTTTTCTTAGAAATGCAACTCTACTGCCAAGTGTTAACCCTTAGAGACACCGAGAGTCCAAGACTGACAACATGCCCCAACATCACCCGTTTATATAAGTATTATTAAGGGAAAAAAGTTGTAATTTGACCTACCAACAAAAAGGCAAAACACGTGGTTGCATCTGAAGTTCAAGGATCACCCAATTATGTGTCTCGTTGAAACATTTCCTCACTTTACTCTGATGCAGGAAACGTAAACTATAATATATACTCCGTTTATACGGAATGATCACTATGCCGTTAGATCTTCTAGAAATTGGCTTTTCTTTTAACAATTAGTGGGCTACACAAAATTGTCACCTGGGCTATTTGTTTTTTTCTTAACAATTACAACGGTAAAACTTAGCTTTTACAGGATTCAGGGGTACAGCCTGGGTAAGCCACCCCCTGCTACCGTCCCTGAAAGAAATTGAGATGCTGAAGTAAACTACACAGAATGAAAATTACATAAATTAACACTAAGTACTCTGATGTACTTCAAACGCTTAGTATTTATTGTAACCGTTGGATTGTTTTATATAGATTTACACAGGTGTTAGGATTCGCACGTGATAGCCATAGGGTGCATGATGCTCTCTTCACCGCTAACACGGGCACCTGAGATGTTTTTACCGATCAGTTTTCAGGTATTTGGTCAACTGTAAAATCTACTCAAATTTTTTCTAATTTTATACAGATGAAACTTTCCACTACAAATTTTAACGGATGATTTTCATGAATTAAAGACGCAAAATCATGGAAAACAAATTTAAATCAACTAAAAAGTGCAACAAAATTTACACTTACAACTAATTATCATATTAAGGACATACACGGAGGTATGAGAGAATATCAACCAATAATATCAATATCAACTAAATATCATATCTCCAAGGACATACACGGGGGTATAAGAGGAAACTGTTTCTACTTTCAAAACTTCTTCACAAACCGTGAATTTGAACTCTTTGGAAACCGCACCCTCACATCAAAACTATAAATGGGACCCATGTTTTTCCCCAGTTAACAGGGCCCACACTTTATGTGGGTAGGCTGTTTATAGGTAGTCTAAAATCACCGTTCATAGAGAACCACTGTTCTACTTTATATTTCTTTGATAATTGGAGATGAAAAGGCATGCAGGATTAATTGGTTATCCCATGAAAAAAAAGAGCATCAAGCTTTCAAGATAATATGAATTTTACCGCATTATATTTTTTCTTAAGAATATTAAATGGGTTTAATTTAAAAGGTAAACCAAATAAGAATATAAGATAGCTAAACATCAAAGTTATGATTATACTGAATTGGCCGTTACTATGGTCAGAAAAATCTTGTCCATTGTTTCATATAAATCTTGGTTTCTTAGATTTATTGGCATTTTCCACCGGGAAAGCTTCCTCATCCTTCACCATATCACCAACTTCAGTTCTTGCTTGAGATTCCTCTTTCTCACCTTTCTCCAAGACGCTCCCGCTTGTAAAAGTTGTACCAACAATTTCCACTGGCTTCTCTTCGATTACTCTCTGGATATCTTCAGTAGGGAAAGGAAGCATTCTACCTCTCCATAGCTTTTTGATGATATCTCCTTTCGCAATATGTTGATCAAGAAAAGCAGGAACATCGTCAGTAGTAGCACATGCATACCAATGGCCAGTAACTTCTCCTGTTGGACTGCGACTAAAAATCATCAAGTTCCCTATAAACCAACGTCCACCAACATGGGAACATGGGGAAACAAAGACTTGATCCTCCATTCCCCTCAATTCAATCTCCTCCTTAAATCTGTTAATGATTTCTGGTCCATAATAACCAAACATGTCTGGACCACCATTTGAACACACAAACACATATGAACCCTCCAACCGTTCCACTGATCCAGAAACCTATTCATTGCCATTTACCAACACATCTTCAACAAACTTACCCGAAGTATTGTTTGTCAAACCCCTGTACTTTACCATATCGGGAAAAACAAACACATCCCCATCAGAAGAACCAGTTCCGTCAGGTCCTTCACAGATCGTCATCTGTGTATTGATAGGAGTCTTATCAGCATGAGAGTCTAAAGCAGCATCTAAAAATCCAGGAAGTGAATCCCTATAAGCTTTTCTAATAGTCGGTACCCAATTCTCAACATTCTTGTAAACAAGAAAAATATGACGATGATAAGGATAAACTGTATTCATAAGCGTACTATTAAATCCTATCTCTTTCGCTTCAATTTTCTTTGAATCATCGACAAGAATGTCCATGTTGATGATTTCTTCAATAGAAGGTACGTAAATTTGAGGTACCGATGAAAAATCCTAAGGTTTGACGTTAGGTTTGATAGCAGAAGCCATTGCCAAGGAATCATTGACGAGGATTTTGAGGAGTTCTTCAATATATAGGACGTAGACAAACTAGATTATTATTTGATGATGAAATATCTACGATTTCAGATGATGTATCAATAATATCTATTTTTTCTGGTGATGAAATATGTAAAATTTGAGAAGTACTCATGGCTGAAGTTAGGGTTGGTCAGAAATCGCTCTGAAACGAGATCTAAAAGTAACGATAAACTAAACGGGGAAGAAGAACAAATCTCTCTCTAACGATTGATTTCTTTTTTCTTTTTTTGGAACTTAAAAACAGATTAGGTATAAACTTGGTTTCTCAACTTGAGCAAACAAGAAGAAGAACGGTATTGTATTTATAGTTAGATGTAATTCTTAAGCAAACAAGAAGAAACGTATTGTATTTATAGTTAGATGTAATTCCTAAGAAAAACAGACACCAAACTAAAACAGGAAACTCAAAACTAAATAGGAAAGCTAAACCATATATACACACTACGCATCTTGTTCTCTAACACTTCCCTTCAATCTAAGCCAATAAGATACAGTAAAGCATACAGCGTAATGAGCAGAAATGTTCGATTTGTATTAACTAGGTGTTGCGCCCATACGGGCCTAGATGTTTTGTAGAAAAAAGTACGTGGTGATGATAATTTATTTGCCTATGTCGTTTGCTGCAGTTACCTTTCTACATCGTTGTTACTTCCAGGTTTTGGTGCAATAATCTTAATGATGGAGTAAATATTAACGACTTTAGAACTCAGTACAACCACATTTACCCTTTTACTACATTAGTCCGAAACAAAACAAAACAAAACAAAATAGAACTGCAAACAGGCATGTTTAGTAAATATCACGTTTTCCACTCATCAATTAAGCCTGCTTCTCACGTACTTCTTTTTACAGATTCTGGACTGCTAAAGATTTATTCCACCAATAACTTACCCAGTAGGAATACACTTTCCAAACCCCCTGTGTTTACTTATCTAATGGCTACAAATCCAACAAAATTGAAACTACCTACTTGCCCACAATATCTATGATATGCAAAAAGCAATTGAATTAATATTTGCAATCATAATATAGACAATCAATTCAAACTATGTTACCGGAGATTGAAATACAATATGCCCAACACAACCATCTAAATACCGTATTAATAGAAGCTTTCCTTAGAGGGAATATAAAGGTGAAGTAAGGCAAACTCCGTGTTGTAATGGTATAACTGAAAGCTGAAACCCATAATTAAGTTCAATACATCTGGATTTCATATCTTATGCGCACATTAAAAATACCATTAGCTTACAATCGTGGAGAGACTTCCAATTTACATGCAAACCCGATATCCATAAATATGATTATTTTTATTTTTTTGCTAAGTCCACCATAAAAATGAACAACTTACATAATTTACATACCAATTTAGAGTACAGATAATAATAAAATGGTTACGAACCCGATATCCATAAATATCAGCATCTATCAATAGCTTCTACTCAGCGCTCCATAATGCAATAGCACATCTGCTGCTGAAATAGCTCCTCGAACTGCTTGCCAGTGC
The DNA here is from genome assembly GCA_023531105.1 of Papaver atlanticum. Taxonomy (NCBI): domain Eukaryota; kingdom Viridiplantae; phylum Streptophyta; class Magnoliopsida; order Ranunculales; family Papaveraceae; genus Papaver; species Papaver atlanticum. The sequence goes on from JAJJMB010012301.1 coordinate 1,063,460, forward strand.
AAAGTAAATTATTTGATACGATCAAGTAGCAATATCAGTTACCTCTATTTTACTTCATTCAAAGGATATCATACAATACAATCAAGAAGATCTTTTAACACTTGAATGGTGTACAGTATAAGAAACTTTCGGGAATTCATTTAGGGCAGACCATTGAAGTTCTTAATAGAGATTTTCCACCAGGGATAGAAATAGAACAACCATTTCCCCCATAAACTTGCACTTCCTTTGTATATCCTCTTCAGAGGATTGCTGCAAGAAAAATTATGAAATAAAAAAATTCAAAAACAGACTTGAGAATACGTAATCAATTAGAGTAAAACCAAAGATTACCAGGAAAAAAAAAATCAAGATCGACTGCTGCTGCTTGATGATTCTGTTGACAGTATGCACTAAAAGAATATCTAGGAAGAAAATAGTAAAAATTGGTGGTGGGAGAAAACAAAAGAATCCTATTGGTCTAAATATTTTTGGTGGGACCAGAAGCTTTAGGAAGAAAGCTTGATTAACTTTTAACTACACCAGAAGAAATTCACCTGAAATCATATTATTAATTGACATCTCCTTCGGGTCAAAGAGGTACAAAAGATAGCTAGTGATGTGTGATTTATTTCTTGTTGTGAAACAAGTTTGATTAAACACAAGTTAGGATGAGGTACTAAAAAAATGAGAAAAAAAAATGATGAAAAGACATAAATTGAGAAGTTAGGAGTAAACTGTAAATCATATATAATAATTCAAGTATTTCGAGGGAAACAACATTTGAATACTATGAACTATTTACCTCATTGGCTTCAATTTAACTTTTAAATGTTTCACATAAAACGAATGGTAGATGCGGATATCTTAAATAATGCGGAGTATAAGAAATTAATTTGGCATGGAAATTGACACCTCACGATGATATAAGAAATTAGTTTGGCACGAAAATAGACACCACCTGATGATATAAGAAATTAATTTGTCATGAAAATTGACACTTCCCGCAAGTATAAAACGTAGCGAATTAGCTAGTGGTGATGATGATTTATTTCTTCTTATAAAACAGGTTTAGTGGAAGATATTCTTCTTACAAAACAGGGTTAGTGGAAGACAAGCTAACCTACATTGGAGTACTATCGAAAACTTTAGAAAAAAATTTGAGATGTCGGAGTAAACTATAATAGAAAGTTTTATTAGCGCATTCTTCCAAATTCAATGCCACCCCACCGTTTCATATTGTGAAGGTAACAAAAAAACCTTCAATCTATCATCCAAAAACTTGTATCGAACACTAGCAGTTGAACAGATTTTAGCTTACAAATCTATCATCCAAAACACGTTCAAGAATCTGAAAACAAAAGAAAACTCATCGAAAATCTAGTTGTGCAAGTTTTTAGGGGATACGAGACATTCAAAAATTGAGATGAGATTGAGGATTAGGAAATCGTTATGCATTGGTACCCACAGATACTCTTATTGTGAGTTAAAGGGCACAACAAAAGTTTGTACAGATAAAATTCTACTTGGGTTTGGTGGATTTCGTAATAAAGCTCACAGAAAAAAAAAAAAAAAAAAATTTTTGGGCGAAATCGAATACTGAAGTTGCAATTAACGGATTTCGAATGAATCAAAAGAGGGTTGAAAGAATATTTGGGAGAATTTATTTGCCAGAAATTGATTAAATTGGTCATCTGTGTTGCTGGTATATGATTTATGCCTAATGGAAGATTATATAAGTATTCATGGACATTTGCAGTACCAAGATTCGATGAAACAGGGAATGCCACATACATCTAAGGACCAACCTGTGAGTAATCTAAACAGCAATGATGATGGGTATGCAGCTTATCTTTTCTTCTCCCTCTTTAGTCTTTAGTGTTAATAACAATTGAATAGGAGATTATCATGATGATTACCGGGAGTGGAGATTAGAAAATCATCTTCAAAACAAACATCAACAAGATGAATAGGTTCAACATTTACTAATCTACCACGGACTTCGATGATGCATTGATCTGTTCAAAGTAGTAATGTTTCGATGCGAATTTTTGGATGATAGTTCTTGGATTTCTTTTAACCAGAACTTGAACGAAATGACGGAGAAGAAAACTCTTATCTTTTGACCGAGAAAAATGTAAAAGTCAACCCATGTCAAAAGTCAACCCATATCAGCAGTGGGTTTTGACGGTGGGATTGACCGATGGTCCGATTAGAATTACTGTTCACAATAACCATTGAAGGGAGACACTAATGGAGGAAGAATTCAAAACGGCAAAAGAAATAGTTCGCAACCCTAACTGGATTTAATTTATCTTTACACTTAATTCAGGTAACTTTTAGAGGTGGTTTTTGCTTGGATGGTATCGGTGGCGGAACTACATATAAACTTGGGCTGGCTTAAGCCACCCCAAAGTCCAGAAAAACTCATAATTTTACAGTGGTAATTAAGCTTGGCTAAAAAAGTTCATGCCTAAAACATGGGCTTAAGCCACCTCACAAATCCAATTAGTTTCCAAGCAACCCCACCGATATTTTCCAGCTCCGCCACTGAGTTAACTTGCTTGTTTGAAACTTTTATTACCTGGCTGTCAGAGTCTTTGGTACTACCACTATTGTTGTTAATAATAGAACTTAAAATCAAATTCAAAAGATGTGCTACATCTTCAATTTCCTGATCATTACACATTCTATTCAAAGCAAAATTCCAGCTATTATCACCGGACTTCACCAACATTTCTTGAATAGTTGCTTCCTTATTCCTACTTGAAAAAATGTCATCGGTGCATAACCATTTCACCGGTTATCTCTCCGAAACAAGAGCATGTTCCATCATTGACAAAATTATAGTTTTCACGCTAGAAACAAGGATTGAACATTCTATTAAAAGCAAAATTCCAGGTATTATCACCGGACTTCATCAACATTTCTTGAATAATTGCTTTCTTATTCCTACCTGAAAAAACGTCATCGGTGCATAACCATTGCACCCGTTATCTCTCCAAAACAAGACCATGTTTCCATTATTGACAAAAATTATAGATTTCACGCTAGAAACAAGGATTGAACTTGTAACCTTCTAGTTAACAGCCACAAGCTCAAACCAGGCGAGTTATTCCAGCTTTTATTTCTTTCCTTTTGAAATGCAAAACATGGTTTTGTTTTTCAGTCAAAAGTTCAACAACTAAAAGCTACCTCGTGTACTATTGTTTTAATTTCTTTTATACCATTTTCTTTCAACAAAATGAGGTAATATCTCGTAGCTTTTTTTGGGCGCCATTTGGGTTCACGCTGCCCAAAGTCAATCCAAGTGACGTCTTATGACAACTTCATAGAACTCCCATGGACGTTGACCATTATTTTCATTATCATTTTCCTAATAAGTCAGTTTGGAAAAAATGTGTAATGTCAAGTATCATGGCTTTTAAATTGGGATCATCCACATTTTCCCAGGCCTTACACCTTTTTTTTTATTTAAATCGTTTTCCAATTCATTACCATCGTCTTAGCTTCACAAGATAAGATATTTCTCCCATATTTCTATAGGATGATGTTTTGGGGACTACTCAAAAAAGGTGGGGGACTACTCTTCTATTTTGGGGTGGATATTTGAAGTAAATTTGAGCCACTCCTTAACTTAGTTTTTCTCTAATACCAAACTTGCCCTTGGTGATTAAATTAGTTAATGTAATGATTAATTAGTGTTAGTGTAATGATTGATTAGTGAGGTTAGATTAATTAGCTGAGTGTTTTTACAAGAATAATTTTTGAGAAGAAGGGGGTTTTGGTTTTTTTTTTTAAGATGGTTGATTTCGAAATGAGGGTTTTTGGTACTTAGGTATACTTCAAATTTAGTTAATGTGGCTTGAATTGACAAAAACTTTCGAAAAAATGAGAAATTTATAAACTGATTTCGACCATGGAAATGAAGTTCGGCTACGACATCTGAAGAACAGGTAGCCGAACTCATCTGCAAGTGTAGTTCGGCTAATGGCTTTGAAGACACAGGTAGCCGAACTCAGCTTTAATGGAGTTTTTGCTTTCAGAGAAAAGTTCGGCTAGGAAAAAGAAAGTTGCGACGTAACCGAACTAAAAGTTCGGCTAGGAATTTTTTTCTCGACGTAACCGAACTCAATATATAGGTTTTCAGAAAAAAGTTCGGTTAGTAGAAAAAAATTGCGACAAAACCGAACTAAAAATTCGGCTAGGAAAAAAACGAAAAAAAGTTGCGAAGTAACCGAACTAAAAGTTCGACTGGGATTTTTTTTTTGCGAGGTAACCGAACTTTTTTCTGAAAGAAAAAACTCCATTAAAGCTGAGTTCGGCTAGTTCGACAAACTGTTTCACATAATTCCTAGCCGAACTTCTCTCTGCAACTTTCATTTTCAACTCATTTTGATGATTACTTCTCATTTCTTCAACCAAAAACGAATGACAAGTAATGGGTTTGTGAGAATATCTTCGTTAATGATTTAAATTAAGCTATATACATGGAGGTGGTGGTGGTTGGTGGTGGTGGTAGGTGATGGGCGGTGGTGGTGGGCGGCGGTGGTGGTTATATATATATAGGTGATTGTTAGGTTGGTTTTAAATTAAATTAGGTTAAGGGTAGGTTAGTCATTTCCACACTTTAGAACACCCCTTATAAGTATAGGGTGGACATTCATATAACAAAGTAGTCCCTCACCTTTTTTGGGTAGTCCCCAAAACATCATTCTTTCTATAATAAGTTAATAACGTTCTATGAGTTATACAATGTGAGTGGACAGAAATCACGGACACGTAGGCCCAATATTTTAATGATATCAATCACCGTAAGTCTGTAAGCTTAAAATGTTATATGCCGGCCCAAAATGATTGCTCGATTATTTTGTGTAAGATGGCCTGTCGGTTTGGTGAAGTTGACTGGAAAAAAATATGTCATCTTAATTCTCGTTTTAAGTGTCACATAAAATGAAACAGTACACTTTACATGATTAACGAAACTAAGTTTTTATGAAAAGTGACATCTCTGGCGAGAATGATAAAAGATAACTAGTGATGGTAGTTTCTTTATAGTTACAAAAACAAGTTTAAGTTTTGGAAAAAACTGAACACAAGCTGACCGGGGTACAACAAAAAAGTTAGCAAGGAAATTGAGATGCTGGAGTAAACTATGAAAAATCCTTATTATATAAATCAACACCAAGTGCTCTGAAAAAGGTTCTTTCATTTAAGCATATGATTATTCAGTGCAGGTTTATTTGCAAAATGCCCCGGGTCACGATTAGATTACATAGAAAACATACTTCAGCCACACGACACCGGAAGATATCAAAAACACAACAACTTTAGAAATTTATGTATCTTTTATCCCTTAAAATCTTTTGAATCAAACTTTCTCTATTTCCAATTACACGTCTTTCAGATGATTTTTAGTATTCCTAGTCATCCTAAAAATCCAAATTAGAAATTTAAAGAGGAACCGATTTTAGGTTTTACGAAAGTACTTCTTTGGAAGTTAGAGGTAAAGACATGTTGACCATCTTAAAAAAACAGCATCGAACTTTTGAGATAATTATGAATCTAACCGCATCAAAGGATCCTCCTTTATTTACCAAATTATCATGTCCGAATTTGACAAACGATGTCATTAAAATAGTGGAGTGTTTGATTCGAGAATTTACAGCTTTACAATCCACCAGGAGTGAAGGGTCGGTCGGTAATAGAAGGAATGCGTAGTCACCAAGAATAAATGGGCTTAATGTTTTATGACTTAGACCAATAACTGTAACCTTAAAATGTGGTATGCCGGCCCAAAACAACTACCGAAGATGGCTTGTCGGTTGTGTAAAGATGACAGGACAAAAATGGCATCCAAACCTTCGTTTAATTATGTTACATAAAATGGAACACGCAAAACACATTTTACATGATCAAAGGAATTAATTTTCCATGAAATTTGGCATCTCCGATGGATAAAAGAGAGAAAAAGATAGCTATAGTGATAGATGATGTATTTCCTCCCGTGAAACAAGTTCAACTGAACTCAAGTTAAGCTATAAACCGAGGTACTATAAAAGAGAGAGAAAAAAGAAACAAGAAATCGAGATGTTGGAGTACCATAAAGAACAATTTCTTTCGCGAATAATAATAACGGGCGTAGCCGTGAAAGTTGTCATCACAGTTGTTATAGACAAAAAGAGAGTAAAGAGAGCTAGTATAAACCTCATGAGAAACCATGTTGGGAAATTATGCTTTAGATAACGTGTTGTTGATATCGAGTAGAACAACAAGAGAGATGTGCTCGATACAAAAAGGGAAGTTTCATCATAAACTTACATCAGAAACTATGACAACCTTGAAAGCCGTTGACATTAAATCAACAAATTTAAACTTCAGAAGATTATACAAACATTTTGAGGAATCGTCATAGAAATCCCAACTTTTGAGTCAAACCTTATATCAGGGCAAGGTTTCGGTCAACCTAATTTGACGGATAAAATCAAATCGGTCAACCCTGGTTGGAAAGGAGCTGTGTTGAAATGACTGAAACGTCCTTCAAATGGTTAACTTAACCGAAGCTGATACGGGTGTAGTAATAATCTGTAACCGTTAATCGATCAGATTCTAAGAAATTGGATTAAAAAAAGGAAGAAGAGAAACAGATGAAGAACAGAGCAACTTTGATCAATCTAATGAGTTTATTCCATTGATTGGATTTTCTGTGACCATGAATGCAAAAAGTAGCAGCTGTAAGAAGATATGTGTCAACTTTGAATGAGAAAACATGGATTAAGATTAGGTTGTTGTCGGTGATATAAGGAGTGAACGGAGATGAATAGGAGTGGTTTATGGTTGTTGTTAGAACAGGTTTTCGAAGAAGTGAATTGGATCCGTACAACTTATGGAGACTAATGATGTGTTTTTAGAGGTTGAATATGGTTAGAAATTGGGTTTGTATCGAATATGTGTTCTGCAGAAAGGACTTCACTCAGGTAGTCTCCAAAGTGCAGCTGGTATACGTATCCTCATCAGTGGAAAGACGCACATTTAGTGCTTGAAAAAATACCTGAACCACTAGATTTTCCATGTTTGCGGGCTGATGAGAAGTATCTTAGAGTTTGGGATTAGGAAAAATGGGGTTGTGAGGAATTAGAATTTGAAGCCCGAGAAAATAGTGGAAAGAATGAAGTTTGCAGTCAATAAATTGATGAAGCTTATAAGGTAAGGAGATCTCCAACACCTTCTACATGGAATATTCTCGAGCCCTATGTAATGCGCAAAAAAATATCTGTATGCGTGGTTCTTCAAATCTATTTTAATATGCCTTGTAGCAGAAAGAACCAGAAACAACCACCTGAATGATATTGTTTAATAACAACCACCTGAATGATCATGTTTATAAGAGTGCGGCCAACTGCACCACATAAGCATGGCCAGCACAATTTTTTTTTATCGCCCATCCATTTTAAATGGCAGAGTCTGTGGTCTTGCAACTTAGCTTACATTGTTTTTAAATGGCAGAGATTTGGTGTACAACTTCCTGAGCGTTCAAGAGACGCATCTCTGATACAGACACCGCCTGACGCCTGTTGCTGCTCCTTAGTCTGGATATGGAGTGCCAAGTGATACTTCACAGAGACTTGATGAAGTTACTGCATCAGAAATGGAAAACTTTAGGTGAGACTTATAATATGATTAGTTATTGGTTGGAAATTCCTGTTATTTGTTGTACTGTCGTTATAACAACCACGGTCTGAGGTTTTCTGAAGTCTTCTTTGACTAGCCTTTTCTGTTAAATCTCATTTTGTTTATTTCATTTTGTCAAATTTGGATTCCATGCGGAGTGTTCTGGAGCTCCTAATTAACGTGCTACAAGCTGTGAACCAAACTGACTGTGAGGTAAGTAGTTTGCAAGAGATGATTAAAATTGTGAGGAATAATGTGCGTTTCTTCTTTCTAAAATATCTGAACACGTGTATAAACAAGCAAGGTCAGGTACCAAGGTGAGATGTATCTTGGATATCTTTGTTTGGAAGTGAGAAAATATCTTATCAGTGGATACTGCTCTCCTTTGTAGGATGCTTGAAAAATGAACAAGGCCATGAATTTTTTTGTAGGTTGTTAAAGATGAAGTGATAGTTGATTTACTTGGCCAGTGCTGCTCCAACCAAAGAAAGCTTATTTTGTCATTAGTCATGTTTCTTTCTTGGTCGGCCCCCACTGCTGCAGCAGTCATCTAGTGATTATGTTGCTATTAAGTGTGTGTATGGTTTACTTGGTGAAGCTACTTATTTTCTTATTGAACCCTAATTTTGGTTTCAAATGAGATTGTTGTAATTTTGATTTTCTATTCATAATCTGCCAAAATGGGCACGACGACTAAAATTTTGCAATTTTGTACACATTTGTAGTTATCAGGGATCCATTTGAATTCAGAAGTCATTCCAATTTGAGTTGGCTCCTATTAAAAATGCTAGAAATGAGTTCTCCGATGCTAACGGACTTGGTAAGAGTGGTTTTGGTTCAGTCTAAAAGGTAAGGTTTAAATTAAATTATGGAATCGGATAAATAGTTGTTGAAACTATTTATAAATGACTGAAATTCTTCAGATATCTATAAGTTTACAAGGTGAGCTATGGTAAGAAATAACCTTTAATCGTCTCTCTAGAAACTCAGGTAAAGGTTCACATGAATGAAAGAACGAAATGGTTTTATTGCAAAAGCTTCAACTGATGCTGGACATATTATGAACTGAAGAAGTGTCTTAACATTTCGGGATCAAATAACTTCACTATCTTTTCACTGGCATACTGTAGATCAACTATAAATAGAACTTATGGATCGATGTTAGGTTTGTAGCATGCCATGCCATTAACATTCCTTCCATTTCATACTTGTTGTTTTTAATGGCATTGGCAGTTTCCAATTTTCATGGAATGGAGCTCATAAATGTGTAGTTTATAGAAACTGTGCAATTGAATGTATTGTAGTAAATCTTCATTTTTGACAGATGATCCCATACAACAAAGGAGAATTTTCTTGAGGAAAAATCAGGGGGCACAAGTGCATTCCGTAGGAAGGAGAATCGGCTGGCAGCTGCTTTTCAAGATGCTATTCAATGCGTGTTGGAAAGACCAGGCTGGCTAACTTTTTATAGCACTCAAATTGCTGAATGTAGTACAATTCCATTGATTTGTCCTCGTCTGACGGAAGTTTTTAGGCAGGTTCCATAGAAAGATAGAGATTTGCTAACGAAGCTTATGTAAAAACCTATTGTTGATATAGCAATGCCCATAATAATCTGTATAACCAATTCATTTTTCACATATACAACTTACTTTCTGAAGATGGCCAATAATACAACTTAAAAGTGTATGAAAAATAATTCAGATCGTTCATGAAAGAAGGCTTTAAAATGTTAAAAATAAATCATTACCCAGTTAATTTTATACTGCCGTACCTGATTTATTGTGTTCTTATTTATAAGGACTATTAGATTGTCTACCCAGATAATTTAATACTACATACTGGTCAGGATACCTACCTTTACAGAGAATTACCCACCATAAATGATAGTACGTTGCAAAACAAGGTACTCATTGAAATTTAAACGACCGTGGTATCGACGTAACCAATTAAATTTATAGGACCGTCTGAAAGACGATATGCACTGGTTTCCTTATTGAACTGAAGATCACGACAGAAAATATGGTATAGCCAATTCCTTTGTTTTCGGTAACGATCTATTAGATTTTTTGGTTGTTTGACAGCGGATCAGTGTTCCCTGTTTCACCTAAAGTTCGAGAACCAATTGAGTTAATACGTAAAAGAGGAAGAATAATGAATATAAAGATATGTAAGTTTAAGGATTTGCAAACCCAGGCTTCATGCTCTATGGATATAATTCTTGATTTAAAGGTTGTTTTCTGATTTCTATTGTTGTAGATCCTCAAGCTACGTTGAATGGTATTAGTATATACTTTCCAGAACCATATATTAAGGTACAGAACGATTTGTTGTCCTTAATCATATTCCTTATTAGTACTAAAATTAAAATCTCTAACAACACTTTATTTTATGAAAAACGGGTGCTTCGAATGGCTATATGAAATCCTAAAAGACCTCGGAATGGCTATATGAAATGTTAATCTGATGAGTTATTTGGCCATTATCCTAGGCAACTTTAGACCTCAGATCCATACGGATGGGACACATGTTTCTAGGGTCTCGAAGGTACGACTCCAGGGCATTAAACAGACATTGTATGTGGGGGAGACTCGCTACTGGGATCGCGACGGTATTATCCTAAGGTATCACTTCTCGATAGGTGCGCCAGAGAGGTATCTACCTAGGCATGCGGTATATGATCCGATGCCTGCTTTTGCTTGTTACTTCTACTAGGAGCATTCATGTACCAATGATTTTTCATCTGGTATTGAGAGATAAATACCCATTTCATTTATGTTAACAAGTAATAGGCTTATTTGGGTTTGTTCCGTGTAAAACAAACGAATCAGTTCTTATCTCTGTGAGACCTTATTCCTTGGGGTAGTATTATCTTATACTGACAAATGTTCATAACCAGCATCTGATTTTTTTTTTTGTTCGACGTCCATAAAAACTGTTTCACGTTCTGGTGCGATATTGTTAAAGAGGTACCCAAGTTATATTATACGGACATGTTAAAAACTTACCCAACTTATTTTATGCAACCGAAATGAAAAAATACCAAACTTATATCATGCGACCTTTTAAGATAGGTACCCAATTTATATTATGGGAAGCATTATTTGGGCGGGTCTGTTAACACAAACAGAGCAAAATTCAAATGGAAAAAGAGCTTCGGTTTAAACTTTAAACTGAGAATAAATTTTAACACAAGTATTGCGTACAACCTCCACTGGTACATAGCAGAATATCAATTATAATTGGAAGGTCATACATCTGAACTACGATACCCCGTAGTTCCACATAAGGCTGATGATCAAGAGTTGTTTACAATTTTTGGCAGTGAATAAAATCCACCCAAATGGGAATGAATAAAATGCACCCAAATAAACAGGAGGGTACGACCAAATGTTGCCAATCATATGCATAATTGTTTGTAGGAATGAAATTACTCACAGATGACTTGCAGTAATAATTTTCCTATAGCGAAATAGTCTGCAAGCCACTTTTCACTTGGATACAAGTTGCTTGTACTCGGTTAACAGCTTTGGAATATCACCCATGCGCAGCTGAAAAACAAGAGAAACATGAAAGGGAAACACAAGAATTCAAGCGCATTGCGGAAACCATATATCACATACAGATGCACAGTAATAATTAGTTAATGTGTGGTCCATGAAAATATCTATATATTCCCCAAGCTGTTATTCGACATCTTTTTAATCATTGTGGAGCTTTATAAATGAGGTCTCATCAAGATATTTTCACCCCCGAGTTTACATTGGTCTAAGAAGAAGAAGAAAGGAAACAAGAGTAGGACTTTCTGGTTTTCACATGCAATGAAGCAGGAATAAAACTGCATCATGAGCAGCATAAAAAAGAACATATATTGTCATAAAAACATTTGTTAAATTTATACCTAAGATGCAGTTTTGGTGTGATAAAACTGATAAATCTCCTTTCCTGAAGTCCCAGTCTTCAAATACGGTAAATCGGATCCACCATTACCTTTACCGTAAAGAATGAAGCAGTGTTATAAGGCTATGAGCTGTTGTTAATTGATGAGAAGTAGTTGTAATGAACTCCAAAATAATAACAAGCAACAGGTCACTCATTTTTCTACTCTTTACAGAAACAAGGTTTGAAAGTGTAAGATCCGTATAGAGCCCCAAAAATCACTTGATAATTCACTTTCCTTGTACAAATATCAAAATCAGCAGATAGGTCCCATATTATGAGACAATAACAAATAAGAACCAGTATACAAAAACGGATACTTACAAGTAGTGGCGGAATATCAAACGTTTGTAGTCTCGCAGCAAGGGGCCTAACTCTTTTAATGGTGTAGACCTTGGTGAAGAACTAACCCAGTGACTACGCACTGACTGCACAAACACCATTTTCACATATCTATCATTATTATTGTGACCAAAACGCTTTATGCTGAATATATATGCGCCAAAACAATTCATAAATCATATCAAGCTTGCCTGAATAAGTGTGTCATGTTCATGGTTGGATACTACTTATCTGGTAAACCTTGATGCTATTTCTAGAAATTCTTTGTCATCCAATTCATCTATGATGCCAAACTCAAATGAAGGTGGAACTGATATTTTCAGTCTTCTAAATAGTTCCGTAACAGGAGATTCCTCTTTATTGCTATCCTGCAAAAGGTTTTAGAGATACAAAGAACAGTATGGATTTCAGGGTTAGGAATTTCCTTTTCCACTCTTGAGAATAATCAACGTATTAAATTAAAAGGACGAAAAAGAGATATCAGGTAATGCACAGTCTACTAATAGCCCAGAAGTACATTTGTAGAGGCAATAAAACCCATCATGGGGTGTTAACTGGCAATAATCTTACAATACCAATGTATGGTTCTTAGCCCTATCAGCAGAGAAGTGCATACATTGCATATAACAACAGTCAAAGAATACTGTCATCTTGACAATTTTCTAAAAATTAACCTATTTGCATTGCAATTGCATGCTTTAAAATCAAAGATCTCTCAGAAAACTAATTACTCTTTCCGATTGGAGTGCAACATCCTGTGCAGATCCAGTATTACTTTCTGATATATTATTTGAAGGGGGTGAAGCCAACCTTTTTCCAATTGGATCATTTGCAATAAAAAAAACAGTGAGCAACATTTTGAAAGATATGACGTGTAGAGTGGCAAATGCATAATGTCTTCTAAAAGTCAGCTGGTAAATCAGCTATACTATTGGAAGAATGCAGTTCAGCATATGTATTGTGCTGCAAGCTCTCACCCTATGATTCTAAGCATGCAAGTTCAAAAATTAATCAAGTACTTTCAGGAATCAACCACCACAGCTCACCAAATGTAGATTTTCTATCAAACCCGCCAAATAAAAGATAACGAGACCCTATAGCAGTCATTGTGTGGTAAGCTCGAGATAAAGGGGGTTCATTGCTGGTAGGTAAACACTTTCATTGCACATACACTATGCATATCAAGATTGAAGAAGGAAAAGGAAGATCAATAAACATTTTTTACGTGAAGTGCAATAAAATGAAAACTATAACGTAAAAGGGGCCTTTAATGCATAGTATGGTGGACCACATCTAATATGCCTGAATCTGTGAATGTTGGTTGTTTGTATAAGAAGTTACCTCTTTCTAAGACAATGCAGTCATTTTGATAGACATCATATCAACTCAACCAACCACCAGTGCCATGCCCTCCAAATAATAAGAGATGCAAAGTGCATGCCCTCCATACTATCGACTCAACTAAAGAGCTAAGCTTAAAATTTTGAACCTAAATCTTACTAAACATTCAATTTATTTAACTATGAAAATAAATATTATTTTTCTCTAGTGTGAATCTACAAAGTGCATGGTGAATGTATATCTGATTAAAAAGTGGTTCCATTTTCAAAAACAGTGTCAGGTTGAATTAAACATACCAAGCATGTTTATCACAAAATCCGCCACCCCCACCTTCTGACATTTCTACATGACCACCAGAATTTGGGCCAGCTCCTTTGCTGCAAAACAACTTATATGTTCAGTAACCATTAGAGACACAAGTGCTTAGAGTAATCAAGGAAAAAAAACCCTATAAATATACCGGATGACACGATCTCCATTTACTGGGGTCTCATTGCAACGGGGGACCAGGGAGAAGGAGTGTTGGAACCCCTAAAAAAATAGTGGTTCGCAATTGTCCCCTCATGGAAACCAGATGCACTAACATCATCTTCACTAATTACCTCTTCAGTGAAAAAGGAAAAGTTGCTAGTAAAGCCATGAAGTTCTTGTTTCACAAGATCCACGACAGTTGAAGAGTTTGAAATGTCAACAAAACAAAAAGGCCCTACACTAATGAAGACATTGGATTAGATTTTGTAACGCTTGGCAGGGTTCAACCGGAACAACTAATACACCATCTTCGTAAATTCAGCCACAAACATGGATTTTAACACCTTTTGGAACATATTCAAACCACCGTTGTACCTGGGTTCATTGCCTGACCAGTCACTGACTATCCCGCCAGACCACAAAATTACATTAACCACATCATTGTGGTCACCACCTAACCATTCGTACAAATAAATCAAACTTAGCTGATGCAATTCATATTGTTTTTGTATTTAATTTCTTGCACCCTGTGGTCAATGGGGGTTTTAAAAGCTAACTACACATACCAAGAACAAAACAATGAAGGATGGATTTCATTATCGCTTCCATTTACATTGCACACATTATAAAAAAAAACTCAAATCAATATCATGGAACAAAACAAAACTTAAGTTCAACATACAGTGAATCAACTTGGTAGTCTAGAAACTATAAGTAATTTTTCCAGCTGAGATGGGTAATCCTTAGTATGATTATGCAGTGTCGTTTAAAAATCAAGACTCATTTCAGAATAAATAGTATTAGATTCCATTTGGTTTCAACCCGAATCAGAGAACCAACTAATTACAAATCAAATCTGATTCCATTCAATTCCCTCACCTTCAACACTTATGAGGATATGAAGTATGAACCCAATGAATTCTAAAGGAGAACATGGGAATTAGGGTTTTAAACAGTAAAAAGAGGGTTAGGGTTTCAACCACCAGAAAATTGCTATTACAATCAATCTACTATCTGATATAAATGAAAATTAAATAGAGATACATACCTACACCATGTGGATTTGGTGAATTCATATCCATCCGTCTCTGAATCTCTGCAAAGTTACATAAGAGGAAGAAGAGGGAGGAGAAACTGGAACACAGAAACTGAAAGAGAAATAGTGAGAGGGATAGAAGAATTGGGATATAGCTCTCTCTAAACTCATTTTCTATCTGGGTAAACCTCACAAACCCAAATAAAAGCCTAACTATGGTTGGTAACTAACTTGGCTTGAGGGGTAAACTTGGAAAAATAATTTTAAGACTTAACAAATTGAAACGGACAGACTCGCTTGTCCTTTTATATAGGTTGAATGTAAAGTAGGCTGGATCGGTGGGAAAAGCCAAAGCTTTGGATTTCGGTGAGGAATTTTGGGTATTTGGTTCTTCTAGTTAACATATTACAATATATATTTACATAAAAATAACCATTATATTTTAAAGTTTTCATCCCAATAAATCAAAAAAGTTTTTAACTGAGTAAGAATTCGACGCACAAAGAACAAACAACCAATCCATCTTTGATCTTCTTGGTATATGCCGGCCTAATAAGTCAATATATGGTATAAGTTGTAAAATGAGTGGACGGAATACATGGGTCCTATATTTTAATGATTTCAATCACTGTAAGCTTAAAATGTTATATGCCGAGCCAAAATGATTGCTAGATTATTTTTGAAAGATGGCATGTCTGTTCGGTGAAGTTGACTAGGAAAAAAGAATGAGATGCTCGAATAAACAATAAAGAATAATAATTACATTAACTAATAAGAAATGCTACGAAGAAATTCATATATGTAGATTTGCAATATTGCCAGGATCGCGATTACATGGAAAACATACTTGACACTTCAGCCTCACGACATAGAGGAGATTACAAAGACAACAAAAAAACAAACCTACGTAATATCCTGTTACAGAATTACACGTCATTTTTAGATTTTTCCTTTGTGTGTGTTTATCTTTTATTCGTAAAACCTTTTGGATTAAGTTTACTTTATTTTCTATTACACATCTTTATGATGATTTTTGGTATTGTTGATCAACCTACAAACTATAAACTAAGTGATTTAAAGAGAAAACCGATGTTAGTTGGTACCAAAGTACTCTTTGGAAATTAGAGATAAAGGCATTTTGACCACCATAATAAAAAATAACATCAAACTTTTGAGATGATACGAATTTAACCGCGTCAATGGATCGTTTACCAAATTATCGTGTACCAATTTGACCAACTAGGCAAATGATGTCCTTAAAAAAGTGGAGTGTTTGATTCGAGAATTTACTGCTTTACAATCCACCAGGAGGTAAGGGGTCGGTAATAGTCTAATAGAAGGAATGCGTGGTCACGACTCACGACTCACTGGGAATAGCTGGGCCAAATGTTTTATGATTTAGACCAATAACATTAAGCTTAAAAATGTGGTATGCCGGCCCAAAACAACTATTGAAGATGGCTTGTCGGTTATGTGAAGATGACATGATAAAATTAGCATCCCAAGCCCTTGGTTTAAGTGTCACATAAAATGGCACACGCAAAACACATTTTACATGATCAAAGGAATTAATTTGCCATGAAATTTGGCATCTCCGATGGATTAAAGAGAGAAAAAGATAGCTATAGTGATAGATGATGTATTTCCTCCCGTGAAACAAGTTCAACTGAACTCAAGTTAAGCTATAAACCGAGGTACTATAAAAGAGAGAGAAAAAAGAAACAAGAAATCGAGATGTTGGAGTACCATAAAGAACAATTTCTTTCGCGAATAATAATAACGGGCGTAGCCGTGAAAGTTGTCATCACAGTTGTTATAGACAAAAAGAGAGTAAAGAGAGCTAGTATAAACCTCATGAGAAACCATGTTGGGAAATTATGCTTTAGATAACGTGTTGTTGATATCGAGTAGAACAACAAGAGAGATGTGCTCGATACAAAAAGGGAAGTTTCATCATAAACTTACATTAGAAACTATGACAACCTTGAAAGCCGTTGACATTAAATCAGCGGATTTAAACTTCAGCAGATTATACAAACCTTTTGGGTATTTGGTTCTTCTTGTTAACATATTACAATATTTACATAAAAATAGCCATTATATTTAAAGTTTTCAACAGAGTAAATCAAAAAAGTTTTCAGCAGAGCAAATTAAAAAGGACTTTTAGTTCGACGCATAAAGAACAAACAACCAATCCATCTTTGATCTTTTTGGGTATATGCTGACCTAAATATATGGTATAAGTTGTAAATGAGTGGACGGAACACATGAGTCCTTTAAAGCTTAAAAGGTTATATGCCGAGCCAACGAGTTGTAAATGAGTGGACAGAACACGAGGGCCATTTTTGAAGGGGCTTATTAAATTTTTTGTGAGGGTGGGGTGATGGCTTTGTCTATCTAGACGGTTCACTAAGAGTTTTTGCATAAAAATATAGCATCAAACTTTTGAGGAAATATGAATTTAAATGCGTCAATGGATCCGCCTTTGTTTATCAAATTACCATGTACCAATTTGACCATTGACAAATGATGTCCTTAAAAATGTGGAGTGTTCGATTCGAGAATTTACAGCTTTACAATCCACCGGGAGTTAAGGGGTCGGTCGGTAATAGAAGGAATGCGTGGTCACCAGGAATAGCCGGGCCTAATGTTATATGATTTAGTCCAGTAACTGTAAGCTTAAAATGTGATATGCCGGCCTAAAACGACTACTAAAGATGACTTGTCGGTTATGTGATGACAGGACAAAAGTGGCATCCCAAACCTTTGTTTAAGTGTGTCACACAAAACGGAACACCCAAAACACATTTTACATGGTTGAAGAAATTAATTTGCTATGAAATTTCGCATCTCCTGCGGATTAAAGATGATATATGGGAAACAAGTTTAACTGAACCTAAGCTAAGCTATAAACTGAGTTACTACAAAAGAGAGAAAGAAAAGAACCAAGAATTTGAGATGTAGGAGTAAACTATAAATTATAATGAACATCTTATTTCGCGAATAACAATAACGGCTGTAGCGGTGAAAGTTGCCATTGTAGTTGTTATATACAAAAAGAGAATAAAGAGACCTAGTATCAACTTCATGGGAAACGATTTGGGGAAATCACAAACAATAAGAGAGATGTGCATGACGCTTATAGCGAACTTACATCAGAAACTATGAAAAACTTTAAATCTGTTGATGTTAAATCAGCAGATTTATGCATACACGCACTTACAATTATTCAAAACTTCAGAAGATTATACAAGCAGTTTGGCTATTTGGTTTTTCTTGTTAACATATTATATTTACACGAAAACAAACTAAATTTCTTCCAATAGTCCCTATATATTTAAAGTTTTCAACAAAGTAAATCAATAAAGAGATTGAATTTGACGGACAAAGAACAACTAATTAATCCATTTATGATCTTCTTGGGTATATGCGCCTAGGCTAGCAGTTCTACAAGATCATCTAGTGATTTCATTGTCTTCTCGTAGTAAAGGTATGATTCATACACTTTCGGCGTGCGAACGTAGGCATCAAACTGCACAACACCAAAAAGAGATGTAAAACAGAGTTAAAACAATATCTTTGAAAGGACGAGGGTACCCAAATATACCTCAATCTAAAACTTTTCCACCTATAAGTCCTTTCTCCGAAAGTGATTGTCTATGGACTGAGTCGAGACAATACAACTAATCGGTTCACACTTCATGTGATTGTCTATGGATACGAGATCGAGACAATACGACAACAAGTTAACTTGTGTGATTAACTATGGATACAAGATCGAGACAATACAACAATGAAGTATGATTACTTGATAAATGGTTCGGACTTAACCAAACACAATAGGATTGCTATTAAGTAATTAGGAATTAACGTTTGTGTATTTTACTTCTAATTGTAATAAAAACAATAATAATTGCGGAAATAGAAAAGTAAAAGACACGGCAAGATTTTGTTAACGAGGAAACCGCAAATGCAGAAAAACCCCGGGACCTTGTCCAGAATTGAATACTCTTAGAATTAAGCCGCTATACAAAATCTAAACCAACTTCGTATAGTTGAGACCAAGCAACTAAACCTATAGTTCACCTAGTTCCCTCAGTATCCCTGCGCCTCCAACTTGTAATAAGTCACGCACTTGGAACAATTCCTTTGGTTCGTATTCCAAACAGTAAAGGAACAACAAATCTGTTCGGGTAACAACTCTTTTCAAACAAAGTGATATGAGTTTGACAAAAGGCTCTTCCGTTTATCCGAATAAACTCCTTTGTCGGGTTCTTAGATCAATCTATTCAACAACTACCAAAGTAAATGTTTAGACTATGCAATCAATACTATTAATCACAAAGAAATGTATTGATGTTGATCTACTCAACTAATCAATCCAATCTATCACAAAGATAAACCGATTATAGTTGGATCCCCAGCCGATCAAGTTTTGTGCACACCAAAGATTTTGAGCTCAAATAAGAAATTTTCTTTGTCTTCAAATCTTCTTAGATCTTCAATAAACACCTGCATACAAACAACTTGAATCTCTTGTGATCAATCACACACAGAACGGAGTCTGTTAACAATGGATTATCACAAGACGTCTTTAGATCTACAAACAGTTTTAAAGATCCCCATCGATACTTCAATCTAGTTTGAGTGAATCTTATATCAGAAGAGAAGGTTCTCAAGCATAAACAAACTAGGTGCAATCAAAGTTCAACAACCGTTAGTCAATCAAATCAATCGAAAACTAATAATAAACTGCAATTATCTAGTTTCCCACCAACGGTACTCATAGAGCTTCCCAATCCCAAAGAAGTCTTTAAAACGAGCGGTCGTAAGGGATTTCGCCTAATTAGGATACTTTCCTCTCCGAATAGAAGGCTCAACCAGTAACAACACAGCTAGGTAGTTTTGCTGGCTCTGAGGATTAGTTTGCTCGAAATGCAAACTTCAATAGTTATAGACCAAGGAAGTTTGGACACCAAGGAATTTCCAAAACCGAATATTCTCAAAGATATGCAATAAAGTCCAAATCGGTTTTCATAATTCCTGAAAATGCTCTGTCCAAATATTGACCGAAATATCAGTAGAAAATCTCAAATTAGTAAATGCACATTACTAAAAACCTTAATTAAAAGATTCTCAATTTATTTCGATCCTGGATTCTCCTTTAGTTATTAAGGAATATCTTTGAACAATGAAAGATAAGAATTACTGCACATGTTCAAAGTATGTCAACATCTTTAATTTGTAAATCCTTTTTCATATTTACAATCTTGGAACCGATTTGCCACACTTCCAAACAAGTTTAGAATTGGTTCATCTGACTTCCAAGAACTATGTGATTGATTATCCTATCAAATCAGCAATCATGGGTTTAACGGTTCTACCAAAACAAGTTTCGGTTCTACCTCAATGTGGGTACTAGGATCAGTCACACTAGTTACCAAAAGTTGGTTGACTAGGTACTAGGATCGGTTACCAAATATTTATGGTATTTAACTTGTAATCGGTTTCACAAGTCATAGGATCAGTTACCAATTACTAAGACTTGTTGCACCTCTTACAAGGATCGATTCCACATACTTGTGATCAGGTGCACCTCTTACTAGGATCAGTTCCCCAATGTATAGAGTTGGTCATACCAATTACAACATATCGATCATACCATCTCAGGTGATTACTTAAGATCGGTTTCACTAATAAAAGTCATACCAATACAAAAGTCAGGCATTGTGAATAGTTTTACCAAGATACATAAACAAGTTATGAGCGGTTATACTAAACACATATATTGGTAATCCAAAGATTTGCAATGAATAACAATACCAATAAGCCTAGCGATTTCCCTTTCGATTCACAAAACAAGTTTATGAATTGTACTTCCTTTAAACGAATGTAAAATATTGTTTCCTAGGACAAAATCTTCACCCATACCCATAGATAATCACAATAGCATTCATACGATTATGTCGATGTCTTATATACGAATTTCAAAAGATAGACGTTATACTTCGTATTGTAATTCCTTAATATTATGTCTAACTAGAGTATAATCATTCTTCGTAGTTATGTTTTCAATATGCACGACTTGAAAGATACGTTAGGAATGAAAAAGTTCAAGTCAAATATTATTAACCTCAAGAGGAAGGATGATGTCGTCGATGTAGCTCTTTACTTTTTCATATTCTTCAAGTCTTCGAGTAATACTTGTAGGTCTCATATCCTAGTAACTTTCTAGCTAACCTATACGAA
Organism: Papaver atlanticum; assembly: GCA_023531105.1. NCBI lineage: Eukaryota > Viridiplantae > Streptophyta > Magnoliopsida > Ranunculales > Papaveraceae > Papaver > Papaver atlanticum. The sequence continues at coordinate 1,084,488 of JAJJMB010012301.1, forward strand.
GTTGACTCTAGTAAATAATCAAGCGACTCTTTCAATGAGTTTTTATTCACTAAAATATGACAACCAAACTTGACATACCAACGCTTGGTGGGTTCAACCGAGCTATGCTCTAACAATCTTTACTCTCCATGTCCCATTAGCTTATCAGTTGGTTAGAGCGTCTTGCTAATAAACACAAGTTCAAAATTAGAAACGCACCTCAGCCATGTTATCGACCAATTTATTTGCTTTGTTCACATATGCCTTTCGACTACTCTCCAGCAAAGTTGTAATAGCATTCTTAAGATCTTGAGAAAGATAAGCCTGTTTGAGTCTAATGTAAAAGATAACATACCTCCATGACATTGTATCTAGCATTTCTCTTATACTATGTAAACCCTCTGCAGTTTGTCTAATTCTTTCTACTGCATCTTCCCGAGATAGTCCCAGTTCGAAAAACCTTTCCTTGATAAATGACCTCATACCCCAAGCTTTAGCTAAGGCTATGGGCGTCACTTGTAATCCACCACCAACACCAATTGCCAATGAAGTTTTTTTTTCGAAAGAGAAGGTTATATTAAAGAGAAAAAATAGAGCCAAGGTTTAAAACCAAAGTCAGTACAAAGAGAGTTACATACACATTAGAGGTTCCTAACTACTCCAAATTAAACTAGGGTCTACAAACTTGAAAGTATCATTATCACAAGACCATAAGACTATTAATTGCTTAATCAAGTCGATAACTTCTTGCACACACTTATGCATACCTCCAAAGACCCTTCCATTCCTTTCCTTCCACAAGGCCTAACAAATCGTATAGTGTAAAATTTGTCAAACTTCTCTTCCTTTACCACGCAACACATTGGAAGACCAAGCTTCAAATAATTGAAGTAATGGACTTGGCAAAGGCCAAGCAATTCTGAAGGCCTTAAGTAAATATTTCCAAATCTCAAAATAACACGAGCAGTGGATAAACAAATAGTTTGCAGATTCCCTAACTTCATTGCATAAAACACACTGCTCACTATCTATGTTAACACCACGATGATGCAACATATTCCTAGTTAGGAGAGAATCATGAAAAGTAGCCCACAAAATAAAACTAACTTTGTTGGGAATATGAGATTGCCAAAGAAATTTGTTAAAACCGCACTCGTCCAAATCACCTGTGAGTTTCTCATAACATTTCGATGTGCTAAAGTTTTCTATAATCTCCACGCTTTGTCATCCTCCTCCACCAAAACAGGCACATGATGTAAATCACGTTTTACTAAATTCCATTCTAGTTGCTCATTCATATTTAAAGCCCTCTTGAATTCGCAAACCAATTCTCCATTCACTATCATGTCCGATATTTTTGCATTCTTCAGCCTCACTACCTTGAAAACAACCATAAAAAGATCCTTCCAAAACCGAATACCTTTCCCATTCCTTACTGTGAAACTCGCCATGGTTTGAACTGTTGAAACCATGTTAGTGACATTCTTCGAAAGGCTCCTACCTTGAGGAGTATTATCCACATCATGAATTAAAAGAGAAGTGTTGTGAGAAAAAATTTCAATCACCATTTTCCTCCAAAGGCTATTTTTGGTCCTTGAAAACCTCCAAATCCACTTGATTAATAAGGATTGATTTATTTTCCTCAAATTCTTCACACCTAAACCACCTTTTTCTTTTGGAACACAAGACTTCTTCCAAGATACCACACCATTTTCCTCCTTCCTTCAACCGAACCCCATAGAAAGTTACGCATAATTTTAATCATTCTCTTTTCCACACTCACCGGAAGATGAAAAAGCAAAAGATAATAAATTGGTAAACTCGCAAGACAACTTTTGATAAGAATTAATCTACCAGCTTTATTAAGTTGCCTTTTCTTCCACGACGCCAACTTTTGTTCCATTCTGATTAAGACATGGTCCCAAATAAAAGTGCTACACCAGTGGGCTCCAATTGGCATACCAAGGTAAGTGAAAGGAAGATTCTCTGTCTTACAACCTAGTTCTCGAGCAAGATCATCAATTACCTCATCAGTTCCCACACTGATCCTGATACTCTTATCTAAGTTCAATTTCAACCCCATAATGATTTCAAAAACATCCATAACAATGAATAAGCATCAAACTTCCTCCACCGTCGCATCAATAAATATCAAAGTATCATCCGCAAATTGAAGGTGAGAAATAATAGAGCCATTTTCCACCACTTGAAAACCAGATAACTGGCCTCTCTCCACCGCATCATTTATTAGTTTTGAGAGTATTTCTACCACCAAAAAGAAAAAGATATGGGGATAAAGAGTCACCCTGCCTTAAACCCTTGCTTGGTTTAATTTTTGTGGTGGATCCACCATTCAAGAGAACAGATAAATGAGTAGTAGTTACACACCATTTAATCCAAGTGATCCATCTATCACCGAAATCATGCTTTTGAAAGATTGTAAACAAAGCTTGCCAGTTAACATTATCAAAAGCTTTCTCCATATTTATCTTGCACAGAATTCTAGGTTTCCTAGCCTTCAGTCTGCTATCAACACATTCATTAGCGATTAAAACACCATCAAGAATTTGTTTACTATGAATAAAACTTAGTGGTCTGTAGTCTTTAGGAGTGCATGAGTCCTCCTTTTTTGGAATAAGAGTGATAAAAGAACAATTAAAACGCCAGTCGACTGAGCCAAACCTATGAAAGTCTTTGATTAGCTTCATGAAGTCTTCCTTTAACGTGATCCAACACGTCTTGAAAAACTCAACTGTGAAACCGTCTGGCTCCGGAGATTTGTTACTCCCCATTTTCTTAATCACATTCTAGCCACAGCCTATCCACCTCAGAAATTTTTGGAAAATCTAAATTCCCCATACTTGAGTTCACCTCTTCTCTCTGTGTAAACAAATTAATATAGAAGCTTCGTATTTCCTCCTTAATAATATGTTGATCGAAACAATCTTAATATGAAGTTGTTAAGATGGTTGAGATTAGTTTCCGTTTGGTGAAGTTGACTGGGAAAAAAAATGACATCTCATTCTTGTTTTAAGTGTCACATAAAATGAAACAATTAACACACTTTATATGATCAAAGAAATTAAGTTTTTTCATGAATATTGACATCTCTCCCAAGAATCTACGACATATAAAAGGTATAAAAGATAACTAGTGATGATAGTTGGTTTCTAGTTACATAAACAAGTTAAGTTTTGAAAGAAACTGAACACAAGCCGACAGGGGTACCACATAAAAGGTTAGCAAAGAAATTGAGATGCTGGAGTAAACTATAAAGAATAATAATTAATAAGAAGTGCTATGAAGAAATTCTTTGATTCATTTATATGATTATTCAGTATAGGTAGATTTGCAATATTTCCAGGTTCACGATTACATGGAAAACACACTTCAGACTCATGACAAAAGAACAGATTACAAACACAACACAAAAACGAACTTACGTAATACACTATTACAAAATTACACGTTCTAAGATTTTATTCTTTTCGTTGTTATTCGTAATTAGGTTTAGTTAAATATATATTTTTTGGGTTTTTGGTTGCTCTACTTATGGATCCTACTTATTTGCTTGATATTGAAGATATGTTTTGCTTATTAAACTAACAGTTATTTGGTGTTCTTCATTCGTTGCGTGTTTCAAGGGTATTTGTTAGAGCATAGCTCGGTTGAACCCACCAAGTGTTGGTATGTCAAGTTTGGTTGTCATATTTTAGTGAATCAAAACTCATTTAAAGAGTCGCTTGATTACATACTAGAGTCAACTTCGTATAGGTTAGCTTGAAAGTGTTAGGATATGAGACTTACAAGTATTACATGAAGACTTGAAGAATGTGAAAAAGTATGGAGCTAGAACGACATCATCATCCTTCCTCTTGAGGTTAGTAATATTTGACCTGAACTGTTTCTTTCCCTAACGTATCTTTCAAGTCGTGCATATTGAAAACATAACTGCGAAGCTGTATATGAAACTCTAGTTATACATAGTATTAAGGAATTCAATATGAGGTTTATTGATTAATCATTAAACTTTGTATATAAGACATCGACATGATCATATAAATGCTATTGTGATTATGTATGTGTATGAGTGAATATTTCATCCTAGGAAACAATGTTTTACATTCGTTTAAAGGAAGTAAGTTCACAAACTTGTTCTGTGAATCGAAAGGGAAATCGCTAGGCTTATTGGTATTGTTATTCATTGCAAATCTATTTTGAATTACCAATATGTGTGTTTAGTATAACCGCTCATAAACTTGTTTATGTATCTTGGTAAAACTATTCACAAGGCCTGACTTATGTATTGGTATGACTTTTATTAGTGAAACCGATCTTAAGTAATCACTCAAGATGGTATGATCGATGCCTTGTAAATAGCAACTTTTATCTAGTCATTGGGGAACCGATCCTAGTAAGAGGTGCAACAAATTTGCAAGAGGGAATCGATCCTTGTAAGAGGTGCAACACGTTTTTAGTAGATGGGGGAACCGATCCTATGAACATGTGCAACAAGTTTGTAGTTTTGGGGGAACCGATCCTATGGACATGTGCAACCGAATATAGGTAGTTCCCATAAGTTGTGGGGAACCGATCCTAGTACCTAGTAAACCGAATTTTGGTAACTAGCGTGACTATGCACAATACTCACATGGAGGTAGAACCGAACTTGTTTTGGTAGAACTGAGAAACCCATAATTGGTGATTTGATAGGATAATCAATCACATAGTTCTTGAAATTCAGATGAACCAATTCTAAACTTGTTTGGAAGTGTGGCAAATCATTTCCAAGATTGTAAGTTTGAAAAGGACTTACAAAGTAAAAGATGTCGACATACTTTGAACATGTGCAGTAACTCTTATCATTAATTGTTCAAAGATATTCCTTAATAGCTAAAGAAGAATCCCAGGATCGAAATAAATTGAGAATCTTTTATTTAAGGTTTCTTAGTTTTTATATGCTATTTAATCTCCAACAATTAAATGCATATCTTTAGAAAATAATAATTAGTAATGTGCATTTACTGATTATAGATTTTTCTATTGGGATTTCGGTCAGTATTTGGACAGTGCATTTCCAGGAATTATGAAAACCGATTTTGTGTTTATTGCATATCTTTGAGAATATTCGGTTTTGGAAATTCCTTGGTGTCCAAACTTCCTTGTCTATAAATATTGAAGTTTGCATTTCCAGCAAACTAATCCTCCGAGCCAACAAAACTACCTAGTTGTGTTGTTACTGGTGGAGCCGCCTATTCGGAGAGGAAAGTAACCTAATTAGGAGAAATCTCTTACGACCACTCAATTTAAAGACTTCTTTGGGATTGAGAAGCTCTATTAGTACCGTTCGCGGGAAACTAGATAATTGCGGTTTATTATTAGTTTTCGATTGATTTGATTGACTAACGGTTGTTGAACTTTGATTGCACCTAGTTTGTTTATGCTTGAGAACCTTCTCTTCTGATATAAGATTCACTCAAACTAGATCGAAGTTTCGATGGGGATCTTTAGAGTGTTTGTAGATCTAAAGACGTCTTTGTATAATCCAATGTTAACAGACTCCGTTCTGCGTGTGATTGATCACAAGAGATTCAAGTTGATTGTGTGCATGTGCTGATTGAAGATTAAAGAAGATTTGAAGACAAGAAGACTTTTTGGGTTCATAATCTTTGGTGTGCACAATACTTGTTTCGGCTGGAAAGGGATCCAACTATAATCGGTTTATCTTTGTGATAGATTGGATTGATTAGTTGAGTAGATCGGCATCAATACACTTCTTTGTGATTAATAGTATTGATTGTATAGTTTAACAATTACTTCGGTAATTGTTGAGAGATTGAACTAAGGACCCGACAAAGGAGTTTATTGGTTAAATGGAAGAGCCATTGTCAAACTCAAATCACATTGTTTGAAAAGAGTTGTTACCGAACAGATTTGTTGTTCCTTTACTGTTTGAAATACGAACCAAGGGAATTGTTCTAAGTGCGTGACTTATTAACAAGTTGGAGGCGCAGGGATACTGAGGAAACTAGGTGAACTATAGGTTTAGTTTCTTGGTCTCAACTATACGAAGTTGGTTTGATTTTGTATAGCGGCTTAATTCTGAGAGTATTCAATTCTGGACTAGGTCCCGGGGTTTTTCTGCATTTGCAGTTTCCTCGTTAACAAAATCTTGTTGTGTCATTTACTTTTATTTTCCGCAATTATAATTGTTGTTATTATAATTTAAAGAAAATTACACAAACGTTAATTCCTATTTTACTTGATAGACAATCCCTAGTGTTTGGTTAAGTCCGAACCCATTATCAAGTAAACATACTTCGTTGTTGTATTGTCTCGATCTTGTATCCATAGTCAATCACACAAGTTATCTTGTTGTCGTATTGTCTCGATCTCGTATCCATAGACGATCACACGAAGTGTGAATCGATTAGTTGTATTGTCCCGACTCAGTCTATAGACAATCACTTTCGGAAAAAGGACTTATAGGTGGAAAAGTTTTAGATTGAGGTATATTTGGGTACCCTCGTCTTTTCAGTATTTCTGTTCGAGTGGGTGTGTTTATTAAGGGTAATTTGGTCTAACTTTAGCCAATATATTGAATGGGTCCGAGTTAGCGAGTTGATTACCATTTTCGCTGTCCTCCGATCCTATTTTGTTCTCCTTCTAACAAAAATTATCTTTTATTCGTAAAACCTTTTGAATTAAGTTTTCTTTATTTTCTATTTCACGTCTTTCTGATGATCTTTGGTATTATTAATCCACCTACAAGCTATAAACTAAGAGATTTAAAGGTTAAACCGATGTTAGTTGTTACCAAAGTACTCTTTGGAAATAGCATCAAACTTTTCAGATAATATGAATTTAACCGCGTCAAGGGATCCGCCTTTGTTTACCAAATTATCATGTACCAATTTGACCAATTTGACAAATGGTGTCCTTAAAAAAGTGGAGTGTTTGATTCGAGAATTTACGAATTTTACAGCTATTCAATCCACCTGGAGTTAAGGGGGTCGGTCAGTAATAGAGGGAATGCGTAGTGATCACCAGGAATAGCTGGGCCAAATGTTTTATGATTTAGACCAATAACTGTAAGCTTAAACTAAAACGAACTACTGAAGATGGCTTGTCGGTTACGTGAAGATGACAGGATAAAATTGGCATCCCAAGCCTTGGTTTCACATAAAATGGAACACGCAAAGCACATTTTACATGATTGAAGAAATTAATTTGCCATGAAATTTGGCATCTCCTGGGGATTAAAGAGAGAGAAAAAAAAGCATAGATATAGTGATAGACGATATATGTAAAACAAGTTGAACTGAACTTCAGCTAAGCTATAAACTGAGGTACTACAAAAGAGCGAAAAAAAAGAAACAAGAATTTGAGATGTTGGAGTAAACTATAAAGAACAATTTCTTTCGCGAATAACAATAACGGCGGTAGCGGTGAAAGTTGTCATCGTAGTTGTTATAGACAAAAAAAAGAGTAAAAAACCTAGGATCAACATGTTGTTAATATAGAGAAGAACAACCAGAGAGATGTGCAGGATGCATATAGCCAAATTACATCCGAAACTATGGAAACCTTGAAAGCTGTTGGTGTTAAATCAACAGATTTATACATACACGCACTGACCGATTTCTTGAGAATAATTATTCAAAACTTCAGAAGATGATACAAGCAGTTTGGGTATCTGGTTCTTCTTGTTAACATATTATATTTACACGGAAATAAACTTAAATTCTCCCAATAATCCCTATATATTTAAAGTTTTCAGCAGAGTAAATCAAAACAAAGACTTTGAATTCGACACACAAAGAACAACCAATCCATCTTTGATCTTCTCGGGTATATGCGCCTAGGCAAGCAGTTCTACAAGATCATCTAGTGATTTCATTGTCTTCTCGTAGTAAAGATATGATTCATACACTTTCGGGGTGCGAACGTAGGTATCAAACTGCACAACACAAAAAAAAAGAAAAAAGAGATGTAAAACAAAGTTAAAACAATATCTTTACTCTCTATGGCCGATTTATCAGTTGATTAGAACGTCGTGCTAATAACACGAGTTCAAAATAAGAAACGCACCTCAGCCATGTTATCCACCAATTCATTTGCTTTGTTCACGTATGCCTTTCGACTACTCTCCGGCAAAGTCGTCATAGCATTCTTAAGATCTTGAGAAAGATAAGCCTGTTTGAGTCTAATGTAAAAGATAACATACCTCCAAGACATAGTATCAAGCATTTCTCTTATACTATGTAAACCCTCTGCAGTTTGTCTAATTCTTGCTACTGCATCTTCCGGAGAAAGTCCCGGTTCGAAAAACCTTTCCTTGATAAATGACCTCGTACCCCAAGCTTCAGCTAAGGCCATAGGCGTCACTTGTAATTCACCACCAACACCAATTGCCAATGAAGTTGTTAAGATGGTTGAGATTAGTTTCCGTCTCCCATTAGAGCTTTCTTTGTTGGTTATTAATCGGGGAATGGGTGTCGGTTGATTTGCATGGGATTTCTGCGTGTAGCAAACAACCATGGATTTAGCCAAACTAGCCATGGTTGGATAGAACTCAAAAAAAATTGTTGATAAGACGCTGGAAAGAAATTTGAAGAAATAGACTACACAAATTCTTGCCAACCCAAGATAACCTAGCATTTTGCCACGTGGCAAATGTTATCTTCTTACAAAGATATATCCTTTGTAATTGTATAGCTACAGTGGAGTACTACTTCATCACTTGATGCACATAACCTCTCCCTAGGATACCAAAATGCTACATGCCCCAAACAATTTTCCCACAAACCTTTTCTTCCATGATATGTTGCAAAGGTATTGGTGCATGGTTGTTCAGCCGAGACCCATTGCGGCCTTTAACAGATTCATCATTCATAGATGAACATTTTAGATAGAAGCCACATCATGGGAGAAGAAATTGGGAAATGATTGTGGGGGGCATATAGTGTATCTAAAATGACTTTGTCAAGTGGAAACATGACTAGATATAATTTGATTATTATGATTATAATTTGATTATTATGATAAAATCCGAAATCCTTGGAGCCGTTTGTACAACTATCTGGTGCACTGCCACCAGCTAGCTTTTTGCTTTTGCTGTAACAAACAACTTCTCCATTTAAGTGCACAATAGCAAAAAAGAAATAATTAGGTTGTGAATCTTGTGATGCAGGCGTACGCAGCAGATACCCAAAGCACATCATAAGTTGTCAATTTCTTCCCTTATCATCTACTTGCAGGTACCGAGAGGCACACATTTCCCAAGACAATGCAAACAATATATGCAACAAATTCTGAGACCTTCTGCACATGTGAACACAGTATGCATGATAGGACAAAAGGGACCATATAGTTAACCATAAATTACTTTGATATTTTTCCTTTTGAAATTACTGTAATATGTGAAGACCACAACAGTCTTCTTATCTTATCTGCACGATGTAATAAGCAATAAAACACATTCAAACATTAACAGCTGTTTCTTCTTCTCCTTCTTCTTCTTTTTCATTGAGCTTGCATTCACAAAAATGGCTGAACATGTACTTGGATTCAACAATATGACCACAATACCTTCTTCTTTCCAAACAGTGGAAAAGAGCCCATTTTCCAAATCGGTAAAATGAATAATAATATATGGGCATTTTTTTCTTTCTAGAATTGGGCATTGCTTGTGCTACTACTAACATAATTTAATTCTCCTCTTGGTTCTTGGCAGCACTGCAATATCGGATTAAACTCTAGGTTGATCAGCAAAATCTCTTCTAATCAGGTAATAAGTTCGACAAACTGTAGCTATACAATGGACTAATCTACATCTCTACATGAAGTAGCTACTCAATATTGTTAAATTTGGACATATCACGTATAGGGTATGAAGATGAGCAGCACTAAAAGAGGATCTCTATGTAAAGTGAATGCTTTTCCAGATTGCTGGCCAGTAATGGCAGTATTAGTTGAACATATGGAAGGACAAAGAGACATGATAACACACAAATCTGTTTTTCATCTTAATGATGCAACCATCAAGAATGTTTGTAAGTAGTATATACGCTTTAATTTTCAGTCCACTACCTCCACACGCCGGCCTCTGACTCATTTGTGTGTTTTTGTAGATACAGCCTACATCATGTTCACTTGTTGGGGATGTTGTTTCTTTGGAGCCATGAAAGTAAGTTATACCTCTTAATATACTTATCATTTGCTTCTCAAGTCATCAACTAGTACCAGACGATAAATGTGGATACGGTTCTTTTTTTCTTCCAATTAGGATCCATATTATGATTCGGAACATTATAGGGGAGATGGTGGAGATGGTACCGGACATTGGGTCTACGAAAAGGTTAGTGCTGATGCCAGTTCTTGTTGTGTTTCAAAATGTTTTGGAGTACATGATCCAGGAGAGCAATTTAAGTTTGCATCACTACAAGTACTTCTTTTGCAAATTGAGTTTAACTTGAATTATACTCGTACAAACTATAAATTTCGGATTAGAGCGACCAAGTTCAGTTTTACTGTTGAACTTTAGACTGTGGGGTTATATATTTGTGCAGCAAGAAGACATTGAAGAATCGTCAAGAGCAGCATTGTGGCGTGAAGAGTTGATAGAAGAGATCGAGCAGAAGGTTGGTGGGTTAAGAGAGTTGGAAGAAGCTGGCAAGAACTAGAAAAACTTATGAAGAAGACTATACATACTTTATTGTCAATTGAACTGTAATTTATCAACTTACACAATCTTTTATGCACTCAATATGATCACTTCTATATATGTTTCACTAGGTTGTAACTGATAACCTATGTCGTAATGAAATTTAAACACAATCCTATAATAATACCCCTCCATTTTTGGAAAAAAATATTTTTATTTTTTCAATTTAACATATTTTTTTAGGCTAAAATAAAAAAGAAAAAGTATATCTCTTTTACAAAAACAGAACAATGTTGCATACAAGAAATTTTCCAAACCACAGTACAAATTGAGAATAATTGGTTACATAAGAAGGCAAGCTGATCCAGGCAAAATCTTGGGCCCAGTAGTTGAGGAGATTACAAAAGCTATTGAAAGTTTGAAACTCTGTCTACAAAAACATTTCAGGGGAGGGCAGTAGTAGCGTGGAAGAATGAAACAACAGGCGCGAAGAAGTGTATCAACGCTTGACAGTAAAGGTAAATGTAGTTTTCGTTATTTGTCATTTTGAGATGTGAAGTGAAGAAATAGATTTACAGCTTGATCTTAAAATGAACAAAACCTCAAAATTTTTCCTACTCTGTATGACTTTCACAACAGCGTCAGTATAAAAAAGAAACTACAACAAACAATAAATAAAACAATTACATTACACGCTAGAATCTATTTTACACAAAATTGGTTAAGCAGAAAATTAGTATGATGACTTCACCTCAGAGAGATTGGTGCTTCGGGTTTAAATCCCATCATCACAAGCCTTCTTTCATCTATAAGCTCTCACTTCTTTTTTTTGTTCGAAGTTTGAGCTTTTCCTGTACTTTTTGTGTCCCCTCCTTGATCTTTATATACGACAGAGATGAGATTAGAGAAGTTCTCGAGTTCTGTAAAAAAGGCCGACTCAAATATAACCTCCCTCTCGGATTTTACACAGCCTTATGAAGCCGTATAATGAAGTCCATCATAAGCATCATTTCTTGTTCATATTTTTATATTTCACGAGTCGTGAGCGCTATGGACCATTAACGTAATTCTCTTAGCACTGTCATTTCGAAGGACATCGCTTTTATACCCAATCTGAAAAAGAACATAACCAGAAAAAACATGAATTAACAATAGCTCTTTAAAATTGGATTGTAATACCAAGATTATGGAGTACTAGCTTTTCTGATTGGTAAGGAAGACTTGCATCGTTTTGAGTGATATCAGGAGAGAACCACCGCAGCAGCACTCCTAGATGTACAACAGCAGGAATCAACTTGAAAAGCAAAGGAGTTGTCACCTGAGTATTAAATCTCAGATGATCAGTTTCAACCTGGAGTATTAGATCTAAAGAGGAACTGGAGCATCAGATCTTTACAGGCACTGATGCCTCGGTACAGAAACTTCAAATACTCGAGATGGAACCAGAACTTGGATTATCGGTTCTGGTCACCTCTCAAGTCTCAATCATGTCAGATCCGATGAGGAAAACAGAATCGAAATTTGTCAGCTGATTCCTAATCAGTTAACTTGGTCTAGCTAGGAAACTAGAACGAGAATTGGGGGAAACAGCTAAACTCTGATTTGATCCTTATGTAAATGGCATAAGCTCCTGGCTTTTCATTTGATGGTGGTTAGTAGAATTGTGCATGAGAAGAATAAACTTACCAAACTAAGAGCTGTTGTTCCTAGAAGGAGCAAATATAGCTTGCCCTGGAAAATTACAAGAATCAAAGTTAGGTTCCAGCCGAATTGCAGAACTTTACCCTCAGACTTCTTTCTAACTAATCTAAGAATCAACGACCATGAGGCAACAAATACCTCGACCAAATGAATGTTTGAAGCGCGGCTGAGAAGAACAAAAGCAAATTCTCCAATCTGTGCCAGGGACATCCCAACCTACGAATAGGAACGAACTAAGGCCTTTGAGTAAACAAGAACACAAAATTGCAAAAAACAGCTCATAAGTAGGGCAGACTAAAGCAATGGAGAAATAGCTTACCAGTAGTGAAGTCTTGTTGCTATAGCCAAAACCTTTAATGACTAGGGTAGTCACGACAGTTTTAATAATGATCACAAGTATAACTGAAGCTAGTAAAATATCAACATGATTCCAGAGGAAATGAACATGGATAAGCATTCCTATGCTAGCAAGGAAAAGAGCAGCAAAGAAGTTTCGAATTGGTTCAACCTGCAAAAAAATACAAAGATGATGAGACAACATTTCATGACACTTAATGCATTCTTCCGAAAATGTAAACACAAATCATGAAAGTGACATCTCAAATTCTAACATACTCAAGTACAAACAAGAACAACTCTCATATAGACAGAAGAATGGAGGCTTATAAGCTTACAACCTTTGGGTAAGAAAACAAGTTGATCTTACTTGTTCAAGTGTATGTTGTGCAAGATCAGTTGTTGAAATCATAACACCGGCAGCAAAAGAACCAAGTTCAAGACTTAGCCCCAACTTGTCGCTGCACTGAAACCAGCATAATAGTCCCAGATTAGACTTCATAGGCAATCACATGATTAAATGACCTCAGACCTTAAACAAGCTATCAAACATGCTTTGGAGGTACTTGACAAGCTACCAAGAATGTTTGCGAGGTTGTGAATGGAATTTGATTTCACATAGCCCCTCCAAGATGTAAAACTTGTAGCGGGTGCAAACAAATAATTAAAAGAATGCTACTGAATGGAACAAACCCAAGCAACGAGCAAACAAAACGCGACCGCAGCCAATTGATAAAGCTCGTTGGTCTGCAAATAAAGAAGCTGCCATTAGGAAGCAGCATAAATAGAGTAACTGGGACCTAAGGTAAGCAGTGATTAACTTCAAAAGACAGCTAATAAATTTAAATCGGGATATCGAACACGTTGAATGCACAACTCATACCTGTGATGACAAGCTTATCATCAGCTTAAGAAACCAAGGCACACATGTACGAGATAATATTGACAAAATGGCTAAAAACGTAAGCAAGGTCACCAACCTGGTTGAAAGAACAAAGACGAACAATTATGCACAGGAAAATATTGTTTAACAAGCACATTGCAAATATGAGGTGGAAGGGTGTTCACTTACGACTTAGTCATGGAGATAACTCCTTGAAGGACCCCAGAAGTACCACCCAGCACTGGAAGCAGCGCAAACAATAAACCGACAGCACAATCCTGGAAATTAAGAAATTCATCAAAAAAAAAAAAAAAAAAAGGAAGAAGAAGAATCAGAAGAAACTTGGGATGCGAAGTCCAGCATTCGCAAGAAATCCAGTACTTATCAAGTGAAAGCACAAGTGAAAAGATAAACTCAATTATCCAAGATGCCATGCCATATATAAAGTAGAAAGGAAACAGATGAATTTCTAAGATGAAGTTAATCATAGGAGATAATTAGAAGTATCAAAATACCTGAAGAATAAGGGTTCCAACAGTAACTTGACCATGAAGTGCATTGATACTATTTCTTTCCATCAAAAACTTCAAAACCTGAGGGTGCAGACAGGAGAGTGAGAAATTTCCGAAGCATAATGCACAACAAATGAAACAAACCCATGATTCAAGCTAGCACACCTTCTCAGAATTTGGACATGTCAAAATCACATCAGAGGATACTGATAATGATTGGCAAAACAAACAACATACGTAGTTCAATGGATAGTAGACTAGGAAGAATATTTGATTTTGGTTTCATCAGCACTGCTATGAAGTTCCATTTACATGGTGAATCTCAATTTTGAATTAAAAGAACCAGGGACCAAGATCACAAAGCTTAAAATCAAGTGCTAAGCCATCTAATTATAAACTGAAGCAGAAGTTATTTAAGAGCGTAATAGGAAACGACAAACAAGCTACACAAAAAAGACACGGCCAAAATGAATGAAAACAAATTAGTATTAACTCTCTCTCAATACTTTATCTGACGCGGAATATGTGCATCAAAGTTATAATTTAGACTCATCATCCTAAAGAAGTATCAGAGACATACCACAGCTGTTGATGACATTGACAACAAAACACCAACGAAAACCCCCTCCGAAGATCTTCCACCGCATAGCTGAAGAGATATGAAAACAACGATAAGACATGTGAGAAGGATAGTATGTTTGGTCGGATCATTTAGGATTTCCAAGCCAGAAGTTTGATACACTAACTTTATAGTTATATTTATAAGCTATGTTGTTGCAACTGAGAAAATAGCCAGAAAACTATACGATCATGCAAAGCACAACAACTGAGAATCTATAACAAAGCTATAGGACGGAAACTTGGCAGATGTCAATTAAAGGCCAACAACGGAAGGATGAAGGAGAAGAAGAGTACATTACATCTACCTAATAGCATTTCAAACTTTAAAGAGCGGAAACTCCAAATGACCAATTAAAATGAAGGAAAAGAGGACAAGATAAGAAGGAGTCTGGTAGTACACATGCTTCTTCTTCATATCAAGATAACGACAAAATCAAAATCAAGATGCAGATCAAAACGTATAATCAACTTTAGCCCACAAATAGCAGGATGTTACGCAAATGCACGGAGTTAAAAGTTATCATTACAGGAAAAATGATAATGCACTGAAAAGAATTTCAGACAATTTAACTGATATATTATGATAATTATCTCATCTGATATGTCTTCAGAATCATTGAACATACCGAGGCTGTTACGCCAGCTAAGGACATAAATAAGAAAATTTGGAGTAAGCCTCCAAGCACAGCAACAGCTCGAACAACTCGAAGCTGCAAGTTTTAAGAGAAGACACCTCGTCAGAAATCCATGTACAAAGTGATGGAAAATATCAAAGAAGCAAATGCATTTGTTATAGCGTAAGCCAACCTTTGCCGCGGAGAACTCTAGTCCCAACGCGAAAAGAAGGAAAATTACACCAAATTGAGCAACTGTCTCGACCTACAAGCACAAACTCTCAATAAGATAATGGATATTAACATTTGACAATATCTGCTAAGTTGAACTTCACACCACAAAGATAGTGAATGCTTATGAGAGTCGGATTGTGCCAAAAATTAATAAACTGACATTCTGGTAGTTGGCCCATAGCTATACACTGACATAATATTATAATAAAATACGGAACAAAGTATGTGCCTCTGTTTATTTAAGCATTACCCAAAAAAAAAAAAAAAAAAAAAAAAAAAAATTCATACTGGGCAGATTACCAGAAAGAGATATTCACTTTTTTCTCAATATTTTACTTTAATGTTAGAGCTTCCTAACCAAATTCTGTAATTCAGCAAAATAGGATACAATTGGATCCAAAGAAATAGAATAAAAAACTTCAAATATCACGCTTCTATCAGTTAAACAACTAGAAACGCGACTTACTTGCACAATTTCGCTAATAAAGTTCAAACCTCCAGGTCCTACAAGAGATCCTGCTAGCAGATACCCCGTGATAACCTGCCACAGGCATTGCAGAATCGCTTAAGAGATAACATGGTTACATCCAAATTAAAGCTACAAAATAATAATCATCACGAACAAAGCATTGAGCATAATAATCTTCTCACCGGCTGTCCAGCACAAGCAAATGCAATTCCTCCACAAGTTGCAGACACAATGACAACGACAAGATCTGATATCAATCTGAAAGGGAAGCAATTTGAAATAGTTGGTAGAGCATTCAGCAAACAGTTACTTGGCTATGTGCTACAAAGATAATGACATTTTACACTTCAGTAAAATTACCTCAAATCCAATTGTAGCACAGGATATTTTGATTTCGTACTAGATATGATAAAGACATTATTCTGAAATTACAATTTCAACACATACATCAGGATCTGATCGATGAAGTTGGTACTTATCCAAATTATTTCAAAACTAAGCTAATGAAAATCATTCATTACATCTTATAATGGTGTCCACTACAACAAGGAGAACAAACCTTATCATCTATCAACGTTGGAGTCTCTTCTGCTCGATTCTCATCCAAATTGAGGATGTCGTGAATATGAAATGACCTAACATTAATACGAAAGGATGCCGATATTAGTCCAATAATATGAAGAGCTAAAACAACTTAGACCAGATTTCTAGTACTAACTAAAACAAATTAAACTGCAAAACAACTGTTAGTATCTACTTATTTGCATGATAGATGCACTTACTTCTCTTTAGTCTCATTTTTCTTAGGTTTCACTCTTGCTACAGTCTCCAAAACTGCCTGTTGAGCAATAACAAAAAGAAAGTGAATTCAGCAACGATACGATGTCCGATATATAACTAAAGCATGCAAAACTGGGAAAGGATATACATATACGTTTACATATCATACAGTATTTAACCATAAAAATACATGGCAATTCCAATTGCAGTATTGAAAGGTACAATTATTTAGCAGGCCAACAAATGGGACTCAAAAATATTTATCCGTGACCTAGGAAATTTTGGTATCTAAACATCATTTTATGATAATTAAAGAAACAGGATACAGGGAATCCTTTTTCTATACCTCCATTGACAAGTTATTTTTATGAGTGTCAGTATCTCTTGCTCATATTAGAATAGCTTTAACATTTGAAACCGTTTAGGTGATCTGTCAAGGCAACATAAATCAAGACTACCTCCACTCTAACAACTTAACAATCATAACTATCTTCCAAAAGACAACACTAATTTTTTCTAAACCATATCTTTCAGAAAGTTTTATACACTAATTAGATTTCTATATCTAAAATTAAATTCCAGAATTAAGTTTAAAGATTAATGAATGGCATGTTTCATTTGATGTTTACACACAAGGTGAGCTGAGGAGAGAGCTAAATCATGGAACACAATCAACTCAAATAATGCTCTCTATACTAATGTCTATACACACACAGATCATAAATAGCTTTATCATCAACAAAAGAATGCAAGATAACCAACATTTTGGTCAGCAACACTGTTATTGAAGCTCCCAGCATCAGTTTCTACAAATAAAAAAGAACAGGGAAAAATTAGCATCATAGAGAAACTACAATACTACCAAACCCCTTTCATTAGGAGGACTAAAAAAAAATTTAGAATCATAAAAAAAGAAATCCAGAAGAAAACATTTCAAAATCATCAACATTCAACCACATTATGAATCAGTTCACCCACGCAAATTAGATTCAAACATCACAAAATCCACAATCCAATTAGCACACAACAGCTACTGATGTATAACTAACAGTGGATTAACTACTACTTATTCAGTGATTAACTACTACATTAACAAACTAGTACATTTGAAAATCTCCGAATCATAACAAACCAAGATCTAAAAAAACTGCCATTTCAATACCATCAATACTAATAGTTCCACAATACTAGAAACCTAAGTACCTAACTCAATTCACCATTGCAAATAACATTTCAAATCACAATAGGCACACTACACCTACTGACGCATAACTTACCAAAACCTAAATCAATTCCCCAATGCAAATAACATTTCAAAATCACATCTAATAAACACACACTGCAACTACTAATCATGTAAAACTTATCCACTATATCTCCCCAGTCATAAACAACAAACAAGTTCAATTACATAAAATTCCTCATCCAATTTCAAAAACCTAATTAAATCCACAAACAAATTCAGTAAAATCTTCATTTCTAGGAAAATGCATCAAAATTTCACCAAAATTTTTCTCAGTCTAAGTCTCTAACAGTGATTAACTACTGCTCATTCAGAGTATTGATAAGAAAACTAAAAACTGAGATCTGAGAAAAGAAGAAAAAGAAAAACGAACCTCCAGTGGTGGATTCATTATCAAGGAATTCATTAGATAAAGCACGATCAAGCATATCAGCGATACTATCTTCTTTAGTAACATTCTTCTTCTTCTCATCATCATCAACAACATTATTTACATAAATATTATTAATTATCTCATCACTATTAGCATGAGGAAAAATCGTTTCTGCAAACCGATCTAACTCAGTCTCTTCAAGAAACGAAACTGAGTCAGTTACAAAACACAAAAGAACAAGCAGAAGAAGAAGCTTTAATGGAGGAGAAGAAGAAGAAGAATCCCTCATTGCAGAGGCGAAAGAGGAGAGAGAGTGCGTATGATACGCAGAGTTGGGGGTGTAGGTTAGAGAGAGTGACAGAGAAACGGTTGGGTTCTGTGGAAATAAGAGGAGAGAGAGTGAGTGGTGCGTAGTAAACACTCACGGTTGAGGTTAGAGAAAAAAGTGGAAAAGTTGAAAAGGTTTGTTTGTTTGTACGGAAGGAGGAAATGTTTACAAACAAATTGGGGAAGTGTCGGTTTTTTTATTTTTTTATTTTTTGTATTTTTTTTTGAAGGAATTAGGAGCATGAAAGCTCCAAACTTCATTGATTAATAAAATATAATTACATAACATTCAATTACATCCATGAATAGAAATACATGATTAGAACAATGGTTTTGAAATGAAGAAAAACGAAAACAAAAATCTGCACCAAATATATGTAAACCGACGGGGGAATTGAAATCTTTTAATGGTTTATCACCATTTTGTTGGATAAACTCCGAGAAGATATGATGCTTCCATAAAAGAAGTAATATGCCCAAATTCAACATCGAATTCTGTAATCTCTGTTCATCACGTCCGTAGATGGTCGTAGGAAAGATTGAATGAAATCGAAGCCCCTCCAGGAGGTATGAGAAATCGTAATGGCACAGACTTGCCATACGTATCAGAAATAAAAACATACTACAATATCAATTGCTATAATGCAATTTGTTTTATTTAAGTATATATTACATAAGTAATTCTACCCGGATCTTAAACTAAATTAAAATCCGGGCAGATTATAAGAAGATGGTTGAGAAAATTCAATGGAGAAGATGAAGATAACTACTAATGGATGAAGATAACTACTATAGGAAGGAGATAACTATTTATGTTAAAGTAAAGTTGCAGAGAAAAGGGGAGTGTCGGTTTTGAGATGTGCCATCCTCGTGAGGATATCGATTCGCTTTTCATTTTTCTATGGAAGAATAACTTTTTAATAATAAAACTTTAGTAAATATGTTGATAATGTTGAAATTTCTAGAATTCCTACTCAAGAGGAAGTATGGTCTGTGCTAGTAAATATGGGTTCTTATACTGCTCCAGGTCCGGATGGCTTTTCTTATGTTTTCTATAAAAAATGTTGGTCCATTGTTTGTAATGATATTGTGAAATCAATTAAACAAGTGTTTCAATATGTTGTGTTCCCTGAGTTATTAAACCATACCAACATTACTCTTGTGCCTAAGATAAAAAAAACCTGAATGTGTTTCTGATTATCGTCATATAGCTTTGTCTAATGTTCTTTACAAAGAAGTGGCAAAAATTCTAGCAAATAGAATTAGACCATATTTAGATAATTTCATTAGCTGGTCGCAGAATGCATTTGTTCCAAGGAGACAAATACTAGATAATATAATTGTGGCAAAGGAACTACTACATTCAATGAATAATTCCTATGCTGTGAATGGCCATTTTGCATTGAAGGTAGATATGGCAAAAGCGTATGATAGAGTTAACTGGTCCTTCTTGGGTAATATGCTTCATTTAATGGGAATTCAAGGTACGGCTCACTCCCTGATTATGAATTGTGTGACAACTGCTACATTCTCTGTCAATATTAATGGTGCTTCCCAGGGTCTTTTCAAGAGTGAGCGGGGAATTAGGCAGGGATGTCCGTTATCTCCATCTCTATTCATCATTTGCTCTCAGGGCCTATCTATTCTAGTGCACCAATATAAAATTCAAGGTTTATATCAAGGCTACAAAATAAATAGTTTGGCTCCAACATTCAGTCACTTGATGTTTGCAGATGATCTATTCTTCTTTGGTGAACACTCAAGAGTTAACGTTCTTAACATGAAGAAAATCTTGGAGGAATATGCTATGATGTTTGGTCAGCAAATTAATTACAATAAATCTGCTATTCATTTTAGTAGAGGTATATCGGATATTAGAAAACAGTCTACAATTCAAGATTTGGGAGTTCGTGAGATGTCAGGAGATGACAAGTATTTGGGTATTTACCCATTAAAATCAGATGACAGGATTTCAAGTTTTAGTTCTCTAACTGATATATTTGCCTCTAGACAATCGGGATGGAGACAACACTTTTTGAATCTGGCAGGTAGAAATGTTTTGTGCAAATCTACATTATCGGCAATACCTATTTACACAATGGGTATTTGTCTTCTTCCTAAAGGAGTTACCAACAATATTGATAAGACGCAGCGATGTTTTTGGTGGGGTCATTCTCCAGAGGTTAGAAAGATGCATTTTATTAATTGGCAGAAAATGGGTCTTCTAAAAGATTCTGGTGGATTGGGAATTCGAAATGCGGAAATGATGAATATCTCTCTAATCTGTAAGTTAGTATGGAGATTCTTGGAAGGGGAGGATGCTATGTGGATTCAATTAATGTATGCTAAATACTTACAGGATTCTTCTTACTGGACTGCTTCTCCTCCTACTAAATGCTCAGTTGTCTTGGATAGCATGTTGGAAGTAAGACATATTATGGAGAATAGAGTTTTTTGGCAAGTGGCAAATGGTGCTAAAGTGAAATTTTTTGAAGATCCTTGGTTACCAAATCATATGGACCATTTATTATGTAGAAATTCACAATCCTACCTTGATGTTCATTATGTCTCAGAGTTCTGGTGAGGATGACATCTTAACCTGGTCGTGCACTATAGCAGGTAAATTTTCTGCTAAATCCTGCTATCATCTATTGGCAAATGAAATTCCTATCTCTTCTGCCATTAGTCAGTTTCCTTGGAAGAAATTTTGGTCTTTCACTGAAATCCTTCCAAAGATTCATATTTTCATTTGGAAAGTCCTTCATGGGGGTATTGCTGTTAAACAGAATATAAACAGATTCTCACAGTATACTGACAGTATGTGTATTTTCTGTAATCAACGAGAAGAATCAGTTTATCATTTGCTGTTTGAATGTCCTCTTACCGTCTTGACTTTTCAGCAAGCTTCTCTAGAGTATGATCCTTCGGTTTTCAACGAAAATCCTTTGAGTATTATTGAATTCTGGATGGAGCAAAATATGGATAATAGCTTTGTCTACAGAGTTTGTATTCTGTGGAATATTTGGAAACTTAGAAATGATATGGTATTCTCTGGCCATGTGTTCTCTTCGGAGGTTATTCTTCGTAAAGCTGCATTGGACTTTAATCTATGCACTCAGCATCATCAATCCCCATCTCCAAATTTGACTCAAGGTACAGATATGTTACAATGGTCGCCTCCCAAACAATATTCAAATTAACATTAACAATGAACGCCCGATATAAAGATTTCAAGACAGTTCTGAAGATTTAGAATGAAAAGTAATCTGCATAGCGTTTTGTGTCAATCTAATTGGCGTTTTACCGCAAATTTGGAAGTTGAAATTTTTCCACCAATGAATTTACAGTTCCATGATCTACTCCAAATGTGGGGCACTTGTTCTTATAAGACGGAATATTACAAATTTTATGAACATGTTTGCTGATAGGGAGTGCATAACTGGAGAGGGTACCAAGTCTTATATTTGGCAAAGCCATTCAAATTTTTGTTATATGAAATTTTGATACTCTCTCCGATGTAATTTTGCATCCTTTAGCAATGTAATCTATGAGATCGGATGTGATTTGATTCGACTGTGGGGTGGATGTTTTGTCCTCATAATAGTGAAGCATTATTGGATTTGTTAATGTAGTTTAACATAAAAACTATGTTGGAACCACTTAAGTGAGCTTTTGGACTTTGGATGGTATAATAATTAATATATCATGATAATGACTGATTATTCAGTCTATTTTTTGTGGATATTAATAATCTAGTGTTTGTGGGCTGTGTTTGGTTTCTTCTAGTGTGTGTATATCTTACTATATGTATACAATTGGTAAGTCACATGACAAGTTTTGACCTTTATCAACGAAGAAGTGATATCTCGAAATCTATGTTAGATTGTTTACATCAATACATGCGTTTTTAGAAAGCTCAAGTCTCGCATCCAAGTGGAAAGAAAATGCAACTTCCTGGTTAAATGTCCAAGCAACCCTGGAGATAAAGATGGAAAAATGTTGCACGAGAAATGCCATTTTGTACTTCGTATATATCCAACTTGCCGTGCATTATTAAACAAGGAATAGGATCGCGTGTGAAGTATATTATTCTTTTTTTCTTTTTCTTTTTTTTTGATCGGCAAACTTGGAAGATGTTATAAATGACTTACCAGAGGTATGCAAGAAAGAGCTCAAAGAGCTTACAGACCCAGCTACTTGACAAGATTCGAAACAGGAAACCCAAAAAAAACTAATGAGAAAATAAACTAAATTACGAAGAAGCTATCCCAAATCCCCATTACAATGTCTAGACCGAAACCTTTTAATTCATCTGCATTTTTCTTCTAAAGGTAGACTTGGATTTTAACTTGCTCAATAACCTCTTGAATATCTGCATTTCCATCGTCAAAAATAATTTTATTCCTACAGTTCCAAATGGACCAACAAATGGAGGCGGGAATAAGAGGCCAAAACAACTTCCCAATTGGATGAAGCAGATGTGATCTCCACCCCTTGATAATGAGATCTATACAATTAGGCAAAGGACCGATGAAGTATATTATCACTACCATCTTTCAAGATTAGAGGTCGAATTCCATGAAAATACTATCCTGGCAGCAACTAGTGGAACGAGAAGCCAACTTGCAAGAGCTCAACTGACCCAGCCTTAATAGAGACCTCTCAATCTAGCGATAGAGCTGGGTGAGTGCTAAGATGAAGGAAAACGATGTTGCCCATATATGAAGGTAAACTGATACCACAAATCTGTGGGTACTATGATACACAAATCATCTGTCAGATCATACGATAAGAACGGTTTCAATACATTTTGCATGCTACCACGAAAGTCGAGTGAAAGTCTGTTGTAAAATAGCGATATAAAAGCCTAGTAGTGATATGTATATTCAAGATTAGCATAGTGCCAAAAGGTTGGAAGTATACTTGGGTGAGGCAAATCAACACAATTTTTCTAAGAAGTTGGAGTAAACTAAAAAGACTAAAATGTTATATTGATCTTCATTCAAGCCATGATAAGAAATTGATAGAATACTCTTGATCAATTCCTTGAAGTGAACAAGTAAGTATGATAATTTAATGTGGGAGTATCTTTTTCTTTTAGTTGCTACCACACATGAAATGTATGTACATGGTTTCTAACTTTGTATCATCAAATATGGAAATTGCCTTGCATATGTTTTGGTGGACTGCCAAAAGCAAGAGATCAACCTGACTTGGCGCACAAATATCGGGACCGTAGGAGATAAAAATCCAGCTACCCACAAAAATAAGATCCAAGACCTTAAACACCATCATCCACTGTAAAATGAAGCATAAAGAGCATGAAATCTACATCCACACATATAGGGTTTCACTATGATTGAATGTGTTTACATGAACTCTGTGAATGAAGGCTCTAATAAAGAGCTTGAAAGCTAAAGTTTGGTGGTAGTGATGATAGTGGGGGTGAGAAGTTTCAAAGAGTTTTATTTATTTATTTATTTTATCAAAGAACTTTTTTATTAATGGAAATTCAACGTTACAATGAGTTTAAAATCCTAATAAAGAAAATACAAATAGATACGGCAGAGCCAAGATTTCTAAGTAAGAGTGCAAAAATATACTTTGGAATGCAAAAAAGAATTTAAGGGGTGCAAAGAAGCAAATTTAGGCTTGTAAATAACCTAAAATTTTATTTATGGACCTAAATTAGGCTTGGAAGTCAGTTTGGCAGTTGCACACACTTGCTTTTAACTGCATCTGCCCCAGGATACGCTGTACAAGTATGCCGAGAAATCTGACAAGAGAAAGAGAAAGATTGCCGGTGTATAACAAATACAAGCATGAATAAGAACCGATCAAGTATATTCCAACCGTTTTGTTTGTTTTTCTTCTTCATAAATATGTGCTCCAAAGTTGGAGTGATTTGCACCAATTTCTTAAAACTTCTGATGGAGATTTCGTCGTCAACAACATCAATCATGAAGTTTCCGTCACCGGATAGATAGATAATGAAGATTCTGTTGCCGGAGCTAATTTAACAATAATGAAGTTTTCGTCGTTGAAAATCATCTCAAGTGATCTTAAAACCCATAAAACACAAGAACGACCATTAAAACCGAGATAAATCTCTCTAATAGATGATATAAAAACACCATAAGGGTATACAAAACTTACCAAAAGGTAAGAAAAAACCATCATAAAACTAGGTAAGAACAAAGATCTAACCGAAAATAAGAAAAGGGAAAAAAGATCCCGCTCAGATCCGGCCCAAAGAGGACCAGATCTGAGCCGAAATATTGCCGGTAAAAAGTTCTTTCTTCTTTGTGAAGAGTGAAATAGGAGGGAGGAAAATCTAACGCATCTTTCGCTTTTATATGAGATGTGATATACATTACATTACATGTGCCCTTTGGGCTGATTTGAATGGATAAGAACAAATGGTGTGTACATATAGTGTTAGTGGTTCTTTCTTGGCTATGCTATTCCGGCTTTAATCTTGCGCTTCGCGTTTTCTATATTTTTGTCTATTACAGGGACTCTATATTTTTTTCTATCACAGGGACCGTCCGACTGTGCACCTAGCTGGATTAACTGGTTGGAAGGAAAAAGAATGTTCCCGTCTGTTACAGAATAAAAATTTGGTCACATTGCTCCAGTATTTTTGATCCAGCAACATCATAATCGAAAATTGAAACATATGGAAAGATTTTATGCATGTACTTATCCTTAAGTTCAGTCATCACGAAACCCACTTTTCTATTCCCAGAATCAAAGTCTGATCATTTCAGGGAATTCATTAGATAAAGCATGATCTAGCATATCAGTGATACTATCTTCTTTAGTATCATTCCTCTTCTTCTCATCATCATCAACATTTTTTTTTTGATCGGTAAAGAAGATTTATTGATCAAAATAATAGAGGGTATAAGAGGCTTATACCACCCTCAAGGGTTACAAAGAAAACAAAACGAAAGAGAAAAAAAGAGGTAAGCAAAAACTACTTCTAAAGATTACAAGTGATCAAAGTAGATTTTTGGCCAGCTGATTATAACATCTTCAAAGGTTGGATTCTCCAAATTTTGAAAAACCAAACACCATGTAAACAACAAATACTTAATCTTATGTTGCACTGCTATCTCAGTATTCTTTTTGTCTGTAAAAACTCTAGAATTTCTCTCCAGCCAGATGCTCCAAACGATAGCCACTGATACCATACACCAAATATGAAACTCCTACTTTGAAGGCATGACAATATTCCATGAGAATAAGAAAGAGAAGAAATCATCTGGCATTGTGAAGTATAACTTCAGCTTCTCCTTAAAATGATCCCAGATTTTTGAAGCAAACTCACAATGTAAGAATAAGTGATTGATAGTCTCATCTTTATCACAAAAAAAGACATCTTGTAGAAACATCCATGCCTCTCCTATGTAACATATCTCTTGTAGAAAGACTATTATGAGCTATAGTCCATAAGAAAAATTTAACTTTTGGTGGAAATTTCTGCTTCCAGATATAGGAAAAGATATGCACCTGACAATCATCCTCTGGCACTTTGTTTAAAGAGTCATAAGTAGACTTAACAGAAAACTTACCTCTAGGACCAATGGACCATTGGATAACATCCTCCAAATCTTTGTTGATAGTGATGGAAGTGAGATTTCTTTGTAAATCTGTAAATTCCCTCCTTGCAGTCACATTCAATCTTCTAGGAATACAGAAATTCCAAGAAGCGGTGTCTTCCACATAAGTCTCTACCACACTTTTATTTTTAGCTCTAGAGACAGCAAATAGATTTGGATATTTTGTGGAAAGAGGGACATCAAAAAGCCAATAGTCCATCCAAAAGCTAGTGATATTTCCAGAGTTAACTTTAAATTTAACATGATTCTTAAAGAATTTGCTGCAATGCATAATACCTTTCCAAACTGAAGTGCCATAGGTAGTCTTGGGAAGTTTTCAGAGTCAATCCTTTTCTTTTCCATACTTTTCTGCAATTATGTTTCTGCATAGAACATCTTTCTCTGTTGCAAATCTCCAATGTTACTTTGCTAGAAGAGCTAAATTAATCTTATTTAGATTCTTAACTCCCAAGCCTCCAAATTTCTTTCTCCAATAAAGAGTAGGCCATTTCACCAGATGAACTTTCTTCTTGCCTTTGTTATCATTCCATAAGAAATCCATCATAAGCTTTTCTAGTTTTTTGGCCATATAAGATGGCATCACAAAAAGAGACATATAGTATATTGGCAAGCTGCCTAGCACACTATTAATCAGATTGATTTTCCCTTCTCTATTTAGCAACTTTTTCTTCCATCCTGAATTTTTCAATACCACTAGATTATATCTCATTTTGCAACACCACCCTATTTGTCTCCAAGAGGAAGCCCCAAATAATTTCTTAGTAACTGAACATAATAACAGCCCAATATAGAAGCAAATTAAGCTAAATCACCATCAAAACTAACACCAAAAATCTGACTCTTTGCAAAGTTGATTTTGAGGCCTGTGAGCTGCTCAAAAGAAAGAAGTAAAAGCCTTAAATTCTCACCTGCTCCATGTCTGCATCTAAAAAAATTAGAGTGTCATCTGCAAATTGCAAATGACTAATAAGCTTGCCTCCTTCAATTGCTTGAAAACCAGAAAGTAAGCTTTGTTCCTGAGCTTTAGTAATCATGAAAGAAAGAGCTTCTCCCACGAGCAGAAAAAGAAAAGGGGAGAGGGGATCTCCCTTCCTAATTCATTTCTTGGATTTAAAATATCATGTTGAAGAACCATTCACTAAAACTGAGAATCTTACAAGTTCAACACAGCATCTAATCCATTTTCTCCAACTGTCACCAAAATTCATCTTTGTTAGAATCTCACCAATGAAATCCCAGTTAACATGATCAAAAGCCTTTTCAAAGTCTACTTTGATCAAAATACCTGGTTTTTTACTCCTTGTTCTTGAGTCAATGAGTTCATTAGCCACTAAAACACCATCCAAAATTTATCTTTTTTTGGTAAAAGTTGTTTGATGTGCAGAAATGATTTCAGGTAAAGTTTCTTTAAATCTGTCAGCTAACACCTTTGTAATTACCTTATAAACACCATGAATCAAACTGATTGGTCTCAAATCCTTGATCTCCTCAACTGCTTCTTTCTTTGGAATTGGAGCTATAAAAGTATTTTTGAGTCTCCAATCCAAAAAATTCTTATGTTGTAATTCCTTAAAGACTTGCAGAAAATCTTGTTTGAGAATATCACAACAAAGAACATAAAAACTGATTGCAAATCCATATGAACAAGGTGCTTTTTCTTGTCCCAATTTCTTCATTGCAGCTAAACATTCTTCTTTTGAAACATCTCTTTCTAACCATAACTTCTTCTCTTTAGAAATATTGTTAAATGCATAAAGTCCATAGTAACAGTTCTTTTGGCTTGATTTTGAAAAATGTTTTGAAAGAAATCCACTATCCCATCTTTTATCTCTTGAACATTAGTAGTCATTTCTCCTCCAACTTAGATTGCACCAATATAGCTTCTTCTTCTTCTATCAGTGGCTAATCTGTGAAAATATTTTGTACTATCATCCTGATTTTTCATATGAATAACCCTTGACTTTTCTCTCCACTTTTCTGCCTTTAAAATAGACAACTTGCAAA
Source organism: Papaver atlanticum (assembly GCA_023531105.1). Lineage (NCBI taxonomy): Eukaryota > Viridiplantae > Streptophyta > Magnoliopsida > Ranunculales > Papaveraceae > Papaver > Papaver atlanticum. Next base: position 1,112,855 of record JAJJMB010012301.1, read on the forward strand.
AATCTTGTCTTGCCTGTAATCTTTCATTCCATTGTTCCTCTGTAAGACCATTATATCATTCTCAACAGCATCAAGAGACATAAAAATGTCTTCCAAATCACCATATTCCTGTTTACTCATAACTTTAATTTAGGCTTCAACAACTGCAATTTCTTACAAAAAATAAAACCAGCTCCACCTGAAACATTAGTAGATTCACAAAAATCTTTGATGAAAGAAATGAAATTAGGATGAGTGTACCAGAAATACTCACAGCGGAACGGACCAGGACCCGTCTTTACACCATCACAGATAAGAGCAATGGGATTATGATCACTACAAGGTCTTGAAAAAGCTTGTTGAATAACATTAGGAAACTGTTGTTCCCAAGCCGCTGAAATGAGAATTCTATCAATTCTGCTTCTAATACTGTTTAGCTGATTGTTGGTCCATGTGAAAGTAGCTTCATTTAGAGGTAAAACAAAAAGTTCATGTCTAGCAATGAAATTGTTAAATTTCCTCATCACTATTAGTATGAGGAAAATCGTTTTTGTAAACCGTTTTAACTCAGTCTCTTCACGAAACGAAATTGAGTTTGTTACAAAACACAAAAGAACAAGAAGAAGAAGATTTAATGGAGGATGAGGAGAAGATTCCCCCATTGCAGCGGAGAGTACGTATGATACGCAGAGTTGGGGGTGTAGGTTATAGAGAGTGACAGAGAAACGGTTGGGTTCTGTGGAAATAAGAGGAGAGAGAGTGAGTGGTGCGTAGTAAACACTCACGGTTGAGGTTAGAAAAAAAAAGTGGAGAAAGTTTGTTTGTTTGTACGGAGGAGGAAATGTTTACAAACAAATTCGGTCAGAAATCAAATTCAGTCAAAAATCCGGTCAACGGTTCGTGATACGACATACAGAACGACATATATACGTGTATAATTCTTTTTAGTGATATGGATTCGGGTTCAAAGTTCGGCATGTATTAAATGATTAAATATTAAGAAATTGGGTAGGGAGATTTACTTTGTGTATTAAATACAATATAAACTTAAAATACAGATACTATTAGCAAGAAAAAGGTGTTGGCTCAGTGTGGCTTGTAGCCAATACAAAGAGTTGTATGGCAGAGGTTCGAATCTTATTCGGGAAGTTCATATAATTCATGAACCCAGTTCGAAATTATAATCAGGCGGCCGTCTGAATCGGGAACGACCGATTTGTAAAAGTTCACAAATGATTCGGCGAAATGCTAACTAGGCTACGAATTCGTTTTTTTTTTTTTTTTTTTTTTTTTTCTTCTTCTTCTTCTTCTTCTTTTTCCTGAAACATGAAATTTACTAATCAACTAAGGAGCTATTACATTAGGGTATGCCATACCTATATGGTTATCGATTACAAGTGGATCGGCATACCAGGAATCTTCAGCAACATGAAAGAGGAACATAGTCTGAGAAGCATTCTCCGGACCAGATTAAATTGGGGGTAGCTGTTGGTGAGGTGGATATGGTTTGGGTTGTCGAGGATCCACAGGCCTTCAATTGCATAGTTTTGATGGGCACGATTGAGCCCATAAAAACTTGGTTGTTGGTGGTGGATTTCGATGCAATTGAACCGAAATGCTAGGCAGGATTTAAATCGAGAGAATAATTTTGTAAGTAAACACATCAACTAAGAAAAAATAAAAGTAAAAAAATCAATAAATAATTTGGTGTTGAGGAGTTTTGTACTCGTATCGTTGACATCATGATTGTTAAATATAATCAGGTGTTAAGCCTGGCTAAAGAGCTTACATAAAAGATAAATAGTGATTTTATACGAGCTTCTTTGCCCGACTCTCGAGTTCGAGGAACAAAAATGGAATTGGCTTGAGATGGGGCATCGAGAAGGTTTATCCATGAGGAATTGTGGAATCCAGTTGTCACGAAACCATTCCACCTTCCTATTCCCATAATTAACTGGGGATCATTTTCAGCACTTTTACCCTCTGAGAGGGAAAATTTAATCAATAGATATCACGTTCTTAAATTTGCGAGCATATCATGAGAGTTACAAGTTTATAGGAGAGGAGACCAAATTTTGTAGGAGAGGATACCAAATTTCATGTAAGACAAAACAATTCTGAGTTTAAGATAATAAGAATGGTACCAAACATTTGACATGCTACCACGAAATTTGAGTGAAAGATCTGTTGTAAAATGGCGATATAAAAGCCCAGTAGTTATATGTTTATTCAAGATTAGCATAGTGCCAAAAGGTTGGAAGTATACTTGGGTGAGGCAAATCAACACAATTTTTCTAAGATGTTGGAGTGAACTGTAAAGACTAAAATTTTAAGTTGATCTTCACTTAAGGCATGATTAGGTTCTGAATGAAAACACTTGATCAATTCCTAGAAATGAACAAATAAGAATGATAATTTAACCGGAGTATCTTCTACTGTTAGTTGCAACAATATACACAATGTATGTATATGGTTTATACTTTTGTATCATCAAATGAAAATTGTCTTATGTTTAGGTGGACTGCCAAAAACCAGAGATCAACTTGACTTAATGCGAGGTTTATATTTATACCTGAAGTATTGTTGAGATCAGTTGTAGCGAAACCATTCATTTTCATATTCCCATAATCAGCTACGGATCATTTTTGATACTTTTACCCTCAGGAGGGAAAATTTCGAGTTGGGATGGGGTGTGATTGTAATTAGCCAATTCCAGCTGAGTTAACCAAGGTTCAGCCAAAAAATCCGGACGATTTCGGCCAATTTCTGCCAAATTTCATCCCTGCGGAGGTAAGCATTCCGCTACCATGAAAACCAGAACTGGAATTTCCGGCCAGATCTCGACCGAGATTGACTATATTACGCTTGATGTAAAGATTTCAAAACAGATCTAAATCCTTGGAGTGAGTGGTAATCTGAATAACGATTTGTGACAATCTGATTGGCGTTTTACAGCAAATTTGGAAGATGGAATTCTTCCACCATTGAATTTACACTTCCAAGATTTATTCCAAACGTTGTGCACTTGTTCTAATAAGACGGGTTTTGTTACCATATTATCAGTCATTGAGTTCTAAGAGCTTGAGGTAAGACTACGAGAATGTTTATGAATGTACATATGAATCCAATTTTCACGGAACAGTTACACTTTTATATTCCTCACAATCAAGGGATCTTCATTTTTAATATTTTTACACTCATATATGGAAAAATTGGGCTTGGAGTGTGATTAGGTTTAGACCAAATACAAATCAACGATCTCATTTTTTTTAAGTTTACCCTTGAAACGTAACATCACCTTGTTTGTTCGGGTCTTACTTGCAATCTGAATCCACCTCGAGATCTGATTTGACACGAATCAGATGTCAAATTATTTGTTTTTTCATTTTTCTGATGTTTGAACAAGATATCACTCAATTCATACATGTGACTCGGGTATCATTTTATCTCTGATTCGTTGAGCATGTATTTTTAATCAGACGTAACGAGTCAAGTTTCTGATACAATAAGTCAGATCCAGGTGAGCTATATATAGGTGAACCAGTTGAATCAAAAAAATAAAATATACATGGATAAATTTAGATGGTAAATTGGAATAAAAAAAATTGGTAAATGTTACGGATCAGATGATCTCTAATGATAACATTAGACCTAATAGTAAGACTATCATTTGTCAGGTTGAGTCTTATATCCATTATCATCATTTGTTACTAGATCTACTGGCGTTAGAAATTCTGAACAGTGGGATCCTCCTCCACTTAATGTTTTGAAAATCAATATTGATTCTTCCTTCAGTTCTCATAATTTTATAGCTGGAATTGGTGTAATTGTAAGGAATCATGCAGGAAAATATGTCATGGGAAAAGGAATACTGAGAAGAGCCATTAATGTTCATCAAGAAGAAGCTTGGGCTTTGTTGGAGGCTATGCTTATTGCAAATGCTAATGGTTGGTGTGAAGTTATCTTTGAAATTGATAATGTTAATATTAGTTCTTATTTACAAAATCACTCTACTCTTCCTCCCTGGCAGAGTGTTCTTATACTTAAAAATAAATGTGTAAACATTTGTAACATTAACGTTGTTTGGTCTAGTGTTTGTTTGTGGTCTGGAGGATGTAATAATTAATACAATAATGATAATGACTGATTAATTAATTTTTGTAGTGGGTATTAATGATCTAGTGTTTGTTTGTGGTCTTTTTTTTTCTTTTCTTTTTTTTTAGAACAAAAGCCTTCAAAAGGGCTAATGCAGGAGGCACAGACCAGTACATAGAGGCATTGTTTGTTTTTGCCCATTGAGCTAGATCATGGGCTACATAGTTACAAACACGCGATTGAAAATTAAAAATACAAGCTACTAATTTAGAGGAAAAGAACTGACTGTCTTTGAAAATAGCATCCGTACGCGAGTCTCCATCAAACAGGCTAGCTGATAATTGATCGATGGGAGTCTTAGCGTCACTTTCGATAATGATATGAGTTAATTGCGTCTCCAAGGCTTTCTTCAGGACCGCCCAAATAGCTCTGGCTTCAGCTTCTTCGGCAGACTTTACTTCAAAAACCAGAGAGACACAAAAGGAGGCTTTGCTAGTGAAGTCCCTCATCACAAAACCTGCACCATTTGCTCCAGAAATGTAATCATAGGCACCATCAGTGTTACATTTTATCCATCCAACAGAGGGGGGAATCCATTTGTCACATAGGTTAACAGGATTAGTAGGAGAAACAGTAAGACAAATTTTCCTAGTTAAAAGCAGGGCTCTAGCTCTTACTATGAAAGTTATATGGGTTTCTTGCAGGTTTTGGAAGATAAAATTATTCCTATTATTCTAGAGAGACCACAAGATAGTAACAAAAAGAAACTGAGCTTCATCAGGAAGTCTAGAAAAAGGGTCAGTTAACCAAAACAATAACCAATCAGTAAAGGGCTTATTTTGAAAAAATTGAGTATTGATGCAAAAGTCATAGAGAAACCAAACTCGACTAGCAAAAGGACAGAGAACCAAAGCATGCACAATGGATTCTTGAGGATAATTGCACCTAGCACAATCAACACTATGCATAGGCATTCTAGTATGCAATATAGTTCTGGCAGGAAGAGCATTTCTAGCAGCTTTCCATGTGAAGACTTGGATTCTGTAAGGAACCCTGATTTTCCAAATGTGCATCCAAAGATTTTTTACATGAGAAGGGCCTAAGACCTCTAAGCCCCATGTAGGAAGATTTTGAAGAAAACTTGCCATTCTTTGAAAGATCCCAAGCCATCCTTTCAGGAGTGCATAGCTGGCTTAAGGGAATGGTGACAATCTTCTTAACATAAGCATTATCAAAGTGGGTGTTAAGTTTAGAGAAATTCCAAGTTCTAGTATGAGAGTCAATGAAATAAGAGACTTTGATACTTGGATCAGGTGGGACTAAAGGGTTAGGTGTGGCAGAACCCAAAGTTGGGATCCATTTATCACACCAGGGGTCAATGAAATGACCATCCCACACAATCCAGGAGATAAAAGGCTTAATAAGTTCTTTTATAGCATGCAAACACTTCCAAGTCCAAGAACACTTACTAGTACACTTAGCATTCAAGAAATCAGTTTTAGGAAAGTATTTGCCTTTTAGAACAGTAGCTAGCATACAAGTAGGATTTTCCAGAATTCTCCAGGCATTCCTAGCCAGCATAACCAGGTTATTTAACTCAGCCTTTCTAAAACCTAGACCACCTTCAGCCTTAGGGGAACATAGAATGTCCCATCCTAAAAGATGTAGTTTCCTGTCTTTAGGATCTAAGGTCTCTTCCCACCAGAATTTACAAAGATGGGAATCCATTTGTCTACACAGATGTCTGGGAATAAAAAAATCTCTCATTTGAAAAAGGGGGATGGCTTAACCAATGTGTTTAATCAAAGTAGTTCTAGCAGCTTGAGACATGAGCTTATGAAGCCACATAGAGATTCTGGCATCCACGGCTTAGAGAATACCCATATGGGTTTGAATTTTAGAGGCTCGAAACACAGTAGGAGTGCCAAGATATTTTTCTCCTACTAAATAAAATACCAGATATTTTTCCTACTAAATAAAATACCAGATTTATCAAAGTTTATTTCTTGCCCAGAGGCCAAATAGTATTTTTGAAGATAGTCTTTAATAACTTGAAAATTTTGAGCTGTAGCTTTAGAGAACAAAAGAGAATCATCAACAAACAACAAATGTGTAATTTCTGGAGAATCTTTACAAATCTTGATGCCTTCTAAAATCCCTTTATTTTGAAGGCTGTCAATATAAGAGGATAGAGCTTCAGAACATGTGATGTAGAGATAGGGGGATAGTGGGTCTCCCTGTCTTAGGCTTCTTTCAGGTTGAAAAAACCATGTAGGCTGCTATTGAGAAGGACAGAGTAGGAAACTGTAGAAACACATTGGTTAATCAATATGATCCAGTGGTTTGAAAGACCCATTCTAGTCAAGACACTCTCAAGGAAAGACCATTCAATCTTATCATAAGCTTTGGACATATCAAGTTTAATGGCATCTATGCCTTCAATTTTGTCACAATGATTGACAGCAAATATAGCCTCATTTGCTAACAGCATATTATCAGAAATACTCCTCTTAGGAATAAAGGCACTTTGGTTTTGAGAAATTATGTTATTCATAAAAGTTTTAAGTCTATTAGCAAGAGTTTTTGAAAGAATTTTATAAATGAAATTGCAAAGACCTATTGGTCTATACTGGGACACAAGTTCAGCAAGAGGAACTTTAGGAATAAGAGCAATATTAGTATGATTAAAAACCTTAGCAATGTGCCCTGTCCTGAAGCAGGTTTGAGTCATGTCAATGACAACCTCACCTACTATATCCCAATTTTTTTGGTAAAACAGGCATGTAAAACCATCAAGTCCTGGAGCCTTTTTTCCCCCCATTTGAAAAACAACATTCTTAATTTCCTCAACAGTTAGAGGTAAATTTAGAAGAGAGTTATCTGCAGGAGAAAACTTAATTGGGAGATCAACAAGGATTTCATCTTGAAATTATTGGGGATGAGAAGAATACAGATTTTTGAAGAAATTTATAAAAGAAGTTCCAATACTGTCTCTATCAGTTAGAATAGTATTTGTGGAATCCTTTATCCAACTAATAGCATTTCTTTTTCTCCTAAAAAGAGTGACTCTATGAAAATAGGGTGAATTTATGTCACCTTCCATGAGCCAAACCTCCCTGAACTTATCCTTCCAATATAGTTCCTCTAGATTGTAGAGGTATTCTAATCTAGCATTGAGTCTGGAAGTAGTACTAGTATCAGTTGGATTAGAAATTTGGACCTCTTCCAAATCTTTCCTAATGGTAGATATATTATTTTGAATATTACCAAAAGAAGTTTTATTCCAGTCCCTAAAGCCTTTTTTGGTATTTAGAAGCTTAGCTTTTAATTTATAGGAAGGAAAACCCACCACATTAACAGACCAAGAGTTAGCAATTATGTCTCTACAAATAGGATCTTCAATCCACATAGCCATAAAATGGAAAGGCCTAGGCATGCAAAGTTCCTCATAATTGAAACCAATATGCATGGGGCAGTGGTCAGAAGAATCTCTAGGAAGATTATTAACACAAAGTTTGGGGCAAAGGTCCTCAGCAGTTTGGTTTAAGAGACATCTATCTAATCTTTCAAGAATTAAATCAGGACCTTGCTGCATGTTGGACCAAGTAAATCTAAGGCCAGAGAAACCAGGATCATGTAAGTTGAAAATAGAACAAAAATTTCTAAGGTTTAAAAAATCAGAATCATCAACCTCTAACCCACCATTTTTATCTTCAGTTCCTAAAAGAGCATTAAAATCACCTATATAGAAAACTGGTTCATCTAAGGGAGCATTAGGCTGTTGACATTGTTGATCCCAGAAAGCATTTCTCAAACTACTGTTAGGTTCACCATACATAAAATGGATGTGACAAGTTTTAGAATGAATAATGTCAGTGGATGTGACATAGATGCCCCTCATGCTAGATGATACAATGTTGATTTGAATTTCCTTCTTCCAAGACCGGATTAAACCACCACTCCTACCAATACTAGAAACATTAAAAGTGCAAGGAAAGCCCATATTTTTTAACTTTATAGCTGCCAGATCTTTGTTCATTTTAGTTTCAGATAGAAAAATGATGTCAGGATTGACATTTCTACATAAACTCAGTTCCTTATTAGCAGTTTTTTTGCCTAACTCTCTAATGTTCCAAGCTAGCAAGTTGACATTGTTGATATGAAATTGATTTATAGGAGTGACAGAATTGGTAGGATCAATTAAAGGAGGTAAAGGAATAGGGTTTACCTGAGTGGTGGAATCAGACCCACCACCAAGAGAAGCACTGGAAGTATCACCACTTTGAGAAGTATCTTGGGAAGAATTGAGATTAGAAGTAGCAGCACTATGAGGAGAATTATTGCGGACACCATTGTTGCCTGGAGAAATATCAGCAGGTACATTATAGATTCCATAAGATTCAATAAAAGGTTGGGTATTGAGGGAACAATTGGAGAGATTAATGGCAGGTAAGTCCCCTAAATTGGTGATATGAGGGCACAATTGAGCATAATCAGGTTCAGTGATCTCCCGTTCTTATGGGATAACAACAATGCTATCTAAAGCAGAAGAATTATCTCTGATACGTTTTCTCAGATCAGCTCTCGGATTAATCTTCCTTTTAAGGTTTGATAGAGCATCATGTTCTGCAGCAATGAGAGTACCTCTAGTAACAATTGGGGTTTGACTTGGTATAACAGCAGTTTTGAATCTTCGAGAAGAACTAGAAGTTCGAATTGGACCAGTCAAAATCGAATCAGAATTAGGGATAGAGGCTTCAACAGTAACATTTTGAGTTGTAACTTGTTTGAAATAACCGGTAACCCATTGTTCTGCGGAGTTGAGTTTTGTTGAATCGGACCAACATCAAAAATATTCAAGGCTGTCGATCTATTGACAAATGGTCCCATCTGAAACATATTTGTTAGACCCTTTTGAGCAGTGTTTCCCATCCTCTGGACATTGTCCTTACCTTTTCCTTGGTTACTTAAAAGAGCAGAAGTAGGCTCAACTTGAGTATCTGGCACAATCTCGGTTTGTTGCATGATGGTATCAGTATTTATAGTAGAAGTGGAGGAAGCTTGCTTGTTATCTGCTGTTGATGGTATCATGAGCCTTGAGACAGCAGGGAGAGTGTATTTGCTGCTTGAAGAGGCTGCTTCCTTAATTGCTTTCTATTTTAACTTCCAAGCAGGACAGTTATCCCCTTTATGATCAAGGACACGACATGAAGTGCAAAAGTATCTTGGAACCTTGATGTGTCTGCACTCAATGAGGAATGGTTGAGTTCTTCAACTTGTGAAAAGAGGGATGGCTACTGGTAAAGCTTTTTGAACTGGAATCCTTAGGCACACCTTAACATTCTTCTTCAAAGGATGATTTCCATGAGGATCTCGAGCTTCAATAAGTTCACCCATCTTGAAAGTAAGTTTCTGAAGATCTTCAAATTCTGTACACCCTTTTGGAATGTTGCACAAGATAAACCACATTAACTCTTCAGTGAAAGAAAGTTGGTGATTTGCTGACCAGCCCTCTGGTGGAACAACTTTTAGTACCATTAGAAAACCATAGACGAACCAAGGCCTCTACGAGTTGATTCTGTTGAAATCATCTTCAGCTAAGAACCGAATGAGAACTTTGTTTCGTAATCCACTAATAGTTGTAACAGTAGTGGATTGAGCAAGAGGCCATTGATTGCAGATGTAGTAGCGAATTGAAGATGTAGGAACAAGAGTTTCACAACATAAATATCCCACCATGCACCATTTCCAATTACTATCAGACTCATCTAGAATGACAGTTTTATCAATGAACACTGGATCAGAAAGGGAAGATGGTAATGTTAGTTTTTCAACCATTTGAGTAGAAAGATTTTGAATTTCTTGGTTTATCTTTTGAGAGTTATCTGATAGATTAGAGAGATCCATTTGATATGTAAACTGGATATACAAGAAATAAAATTGATTGAGTTGAGGGATACTGATAAAACATAAAATATGAAAGTGAATAGAAAAAAATCTATTCTTGGTACTATCCCGATAAAGATCACAAGCTATATGGATGAAGAGATAACCGTAGGTTTTTAGTTTTTTATGTGTTTGAACCTTAAAAAGTGAATGAGACAACTGTTGAATCAAGTTTGAAAAATTCTCAGGAGAAAATTGGTGTAAGGTAGTTTTTTCTACACTGCTACTACTGTTTTGGAGACAGAATTTATCATACAAGTTGTCCCTATCTTTCCCATATTTTATGTATAACTACAGGGTTGAGATTTTTGTGTTCACGTGAGATATTTGGTAAGAGAACCACATATGGACAAACCCAATGATCCAGTGAGAACTTTCCTGGGATGTATGTGGGTGGTACGTAAGCATGATGGGATTAGAAATTGTTGAATCATAAATGGGTTTGTCTTCTTTTCGACAGACGTGGGTATGATGGTGGAAACTTCCAAGAGTAATAATGGAATTGATATAACAAAATGGGTGGTGAGGGTTGAAAGGGTAGAGAAGCTGGGGAAAAATATGTGGTGGGTTAGAATTTGAGTTGATAGTATGCCTTTTGGTAATGGGTTTGGTTTTGATGGCTAAACTGGTTTTGGAGATAATCTATCTGGCAGACATGCCCCAAGCCTCAATGGTGCCTCTCAACAGGTGATGCATTCTCCTAATCTTCATAAAACACAAGATTTTAATTAGACCCCAAAGTATTTTATCAAAGTTTGGTGACCTACCAATACCTCCCTTAATAGCAGTTCCAAAAGGAGTAATGGTTATAGTAATTTTTAGGTGTTGAAAATAGGTATGTATAGGGTAATTATGATCATGAGGGTAAAAAGAATACGCATGGTTTTGAATGGGCGTGGTAAACAAAGCGACATGACGCTTAACCAAGTGCCATAAATGGGAGTTAATAGGCACAATTGGGTCTTTAAAGGGATGTTTAGCCAAGGGATTATCATAGCCAAGATAATTTTCTTTAGGAAGTTGTTCAGAAAAGGAATGAGTTAAGAGAGAAAAGATAGGTTTAGGTAATGGCTAAATAAAAAGATCAAAATCTTCCAGATGCCGGTGAGGAAAGACTTCCGGTTGTGCCGCCGTCTTCCCCTGAGTATGAACAAGCCAAATCTCTTGCTTTTTCTTTGAGCACTGAAGAACTGTAGAATTTGAGGGATAACATTCAAGCAGAAATTGATCATCATGCACATGAATTAATCCGTCAAAGAGAAGAGCAAGAAATAATTCGTCAGAGATAGGAAGAGAGGATTGAAAGTTTGTATGCTGCATGGAAGCCAAAATATTTCGCAATAATAGATATAAAGGATGGAGAGTGGGCTGAGAAGCATTCCAAAGCATCAAAGTATGGGAGTGCGACAGAAAGTGATTCTGAAGCTTATGATGAAGGTTTTGAGTATGATATAAAGGAGATTGATACCAGTGAACTTGATTCGGATGCTGCAGAGGATAAGAGAAGAATGAAGGATTACTAGGATAGGAAGTTGAAGAACCGGTTTGAGTATGAGCTTGCCAATCCCAAGATTTTTGCAAGAACCATGCAGGAGGGTGAGTCAAGCAGGAGAGATGCAGAGATGTTAGAGAACGAGACAGAAGAGGAAGGGACAGGAGAGGAGGTAGACAGTGAGGAAACTGCATCTTCAATTGATACTTCACCAGCACCATCTGACAGTGATGATAGTGAGAGATACGTAGAGGAGGGGTGGAGCACTGATGAAGAGGACTTATGGTAGTCTCTTCGCAGGTGTCGGAAAAGGCTATATTTTCAGGTCTTGAATAAAGCTTGAAAATGATCAACATGTTTTTAGCAAAACAACCTTTTCGATACTTGTTGTTGCTCCTTTTCTTCTTAATTTTGTTGCAGATGTTGGTGTAGATACTGTTGTTCTTCTCGATCTTCCGGCCGGCTTTCCTTCTAGTTTGGTGAATTGTTGGTACATACAGGTGATGATGTTCTGGAGATTTTCTTGGGTAGTAGAAGTGTTTGAATTTGTTCTAGTTTTTATGTGTTGGGTATGGTGTTTGTTGTGCACAATACAGGTGCAAGTTTGTCTGGAAATACTGGTAAAGCAAGTGGTAGGGAGTAGAAATTGGTTGAAATGATGATTACTAACTTTGGAACTTTTTGTGTAGTAATTGATGAACTGTTTACTTTTAGTTTTTAAGTATTTGAATGTGTTCTTGAAATTGTTTTTGTATAAGTAATGCTTGTAAGATAAAGGTTTTCGATCATAAGGTAGTACTGAGGATGAAGTAGGCTTTGTAGATGATATAATTACTGATGATAAACACAAGGAATAGTGCTAATTGATAGATGCAAGTAGGAAGAATTCTCTGAAATTGAGTTTCAGAAAACATGAAGATGAAATTGAGTGCTTACGTCAAGATGACGGAGCTCTGTTTGTTTGTGGTCTTTGTTTGGCTATTTTAAGACGTGTATATAGGTGAGTCACAATTCTTATTTATACGGATGCAAATCACGTGAAAGGCCATCCGGAAATCAATCGTAGATACTTAGATTGTTTGCGTGGGTTTGGAAAAGCGAAGTTTTTCTTAAAGGTCCATGCAACCCCGGACCTGATAAACGTTACGCCATAGGTGACATTTTGCAATGGAGAAGGTGCCGCCTCTCGTTCAATACCGGCAAACATGTCAAAACTGCCGGATTTCCTTGGTTTTCAATTTGAGGTAAAAATGTGAAATGATAGTACTGCAAGTGGTAAGATTCAAAAAGCCAACGAGAAGTTACCCTCTTCTTAGTTGGTCCATGTGTTTCATCTGTCTCGTACAATAACAAAAGCTACAATATACTTTACATGGTGCCTTCAAATTTTTGTGTGAAACTTTGTTGCAAAATGGGGATATAAAAGTCGGTGTTTAGTAGATTATTAAAGAGTTGTTGAAGTATACTTGTGTAAGGCTGGTCAACAAAAAAAACTTCTTAAGATGTTGGAGTAAACGACAAACACTGAAATCTTAACCTACAGTTTTGCATTGGAAGATTACACTTAGATAGGCGTCGGTATGTATTTTCATGCTTGTGTCTATCGAGCAATAGTCGGTTAAGCTTGTTTTACTCTCTCTGGTTAGTGAGATTGGGCTGTTTTACTATGCTTACTCTTAGTAAGCTTTTATCAACAAAATTTGTATCTTTTGTGGATCAGAAAAGAAAAAAGAAAGTAGAACAATCCTCATTTTTGGAGGGTAGGTATGCAATCATATGTCAATGGGCTTTGGCAAAATTGTACACAGTTAATTTGTATAAATGAACCATATAAGTATCACGGTATCTTTTATTAGCATCTAAAAATGGTTGTAATTGTATAATAGTAGGATCTCTGATCTGTATCGTTGGAGAAATTTTAGTGTTAATTAACGGTTGTAGCTTAAACTTTGAAGTTTTCTTATGCGGTTAATAATGTAATAATCCCGATTTTCCTTGGTGACTTGATAAAGGGGAACTTACGGGAAAATAATTTAATGCACCAACACATTTTTGACGGAGAAATTTTGAACTAAGATATAACCTGATCTAGATTGTGAGTGTTGTGAACATATTATCCTCAAATCTTTAAGTTTTTGTTAGTAGTTGGGTTCTTCTAAAAGTTTTTGTGTAATACCCATAGTGGGTGAAACATTATTGAAATATATATGAGCGACGACCCACTTGAGGGGTGGGCACTGGGTATGAAATCTAATCGGCTGGAGAGTATATAATTAGTAGTATGATCATGATATCATTGATATGACTGCTTAATCAATTTATTTTCTTGGTGGCCACTAAATCTAGTGTTTTTTCTTTGACTTAAAAGAATTAAATTTTATTGATAAAAAGGAAAAAGTTAACAGAAAAGAAGCGCCCAGCCGAAACAAAGTGGAAAAAGACACAATCCACCCCACATTACAGACACGAAAAGACAACAAACAAAGCAGCCACAAACTTCCTAACTGACTCAACAACCAGCACAATAACTACAATCACACAAGCATAAACTTAATAAATACTAATCTAGTGTTTGTGGTCTGTGCTGGGTTTTAGAAGTGTATTTAAGAGAGAAGCAGCATACAATTTAAAGTCTTTCTTCAATAAATCAGTATTTATATTGTTTATGTTGTTAACATTCAATTGAATGTTAACATTTTTATACCATGTAGACATTCAATTAATTGAATGTTAGCATACATGTTTAGAACATCTTGTCTTCTAATTTCCTTGGTTTTTTATTTTGAGGTCAAATGATACAGCAAGTACAGAGTGCTGAGTAGCTAATCTTCTTGGATGTTTGGATTGGATATACAAATTAAGCGAACAAGTAACTAAGGTAAGACACTTTATACCACTCTGTCTCGTACAATAACAAAGCCAAGTACAAGTAGTCACTCTCTTCTTGGGTGATTTCATGGGTCATCATGTGTATCATCTGTCTCATACAATAACATAGTTAGAACACTTTTTACATGCTGGCTACGCACCACGAAATTTGAGTGAGTATCTTGTAAAATGGGGATATAAAAGCTTAACAGTGGAGAATCATATATAATTCTCAAGCCATATAAATATGAGATGAGATTATGTAAAAGGTTAAAGTATTACCTGTGCAAGGCGGATCAACACCATTTTCTTGAGATGTTGGAGTATATTAAACTATAAAGCTAACAATATCATGGGGTTATGCTTGTGCTGACAACCATATACGCAGGTTTTAATTGATGTATCTAGTAGAACCGGGTATCTACATTGCTTAAGGGTTTTGTATATTGATAAAAGATAGTTCACTTACAGAGACCTAACCTGAGTATATATAGACTCGACAAACACCGACCATACTACTCTCACACACACGTTCACTTACAGTTTCAAATACTCTTGCACACACTAACACTCTAGTGCATGCTATTACTCCCCCTTAATCTCAAGTGGGGCTCGCAGAGAAAAAATTGAGATTGCGATTACAGTTCCAAACACTCTTGCACACATTATGAAAAAAGACCTTACTCGTGCAGATGATTGTGGCAATAGTAGATAGCAGTGACTCCAAAACAGTACCAAGACCTGGAATGTTGTCGAGAGGTAGGATTAACAGTGCATTTGCACCACACATGATAGTGCAGCAATAGCAAAATGTCATGAAGAAAAGACCAAGTCGTACGTACATATCTCAACAATCGCCACTACATACAATGAGAGCAAATATTGAAAGCCATAGGCACCAACACAATCCGAAAACAAAAACTATAAATGGAATCAAGAACTGAATCCTCTTATTTGCAACACAGACGATGACCTATAACTAGGATAGAGGGTGAATAACAGGTTGCATATTCCAAATATATGCAAACATAGCAACAAGCTGCATACAAAAGCATATGCAGACTCACAACATCAACTAAAGAAATTACCACAACCACAAGGATAAATTTAGTTCTTCATATCTATCTCCATCTTTTGAAGCACACAAGAATTCAACACTCAAGAAAGGGTGACTGATTGATCTAAAGAAATATGTAGTAGTGCTGTTGAAGACAAGCAATTAAACACCTAGTGCGTGCAGCAAATATCCAGTAACAAACAATCTTCAAATTGTTGACACTCACCACTAAAGAAAGAGAGGATTGTTATGAAACAAACATTAACAGAAGTAACTGAAAAACTAAGCATTTAAGCACTGAAAAGTACAACAGAGAGTCAGCTCCAATTGGCAAAGCCGTTTGGAGTTGTATCCCTGCTAGCATCTGTTAGAATGTTTGGATTGAACACAATGCTCGCTGCTTCAAGGATAAAAGAAGAGCTGTAGATGCAATCATTTTGGATGTTAAAGTCAGTTCCTATCACTGGGTTTCAGCCAATTTAATTTCTGTCGACTTTTTCCTCCGGGATGTTGTTTCTAACTGGAGAAATTTATTGTTTGATCCTCCTTAGTTTTTTGTAGGTTGTTGTAGTTGGTGGGTTTCCTTTGTTTTTTTGTTCCTTGTTTCCGTTTGTATAGTGGCGTTGCCTTTTGTGTTGTGTCTGTATTTAGCCTCTCTTCCCAATATATATTCTATTTACCAAGCAAAAAAACAAACACCAAAAAAACTAACACTCTAGTACGTGCTATTAGTAGTATCCTGTCAGAAGTTTGGAAACATGTGCAGCTGTGCATGAACTTAATGTGTAAAACAAATGTAAAATGCCCTCCGGTTCTTTTTCACATAAGGAAAATTACAAAGTTTGGATGGGTCCGATTGGAAATGGGATAATTGGGAATATGTCCCAAAATCGATTGTTATTTTGGGGATATGCTCCAGAATTAATATGCCCTAAAGTAACGGTTTCCGTCAAGGAACCATTAAATAGTCAATTTATCGTAAATGTGTCTTAATATTCTTTCTAATTTCTTCGAGGGCCTTTTTGTCTGAACATGTTCCCGGACCTTGTAATGGTGTTAGCATATAGTATATCTGTCTTTTAATTTGCATATGTAATCCCAAGTGTGTGCGAATGTTGACTACGTTTTGGATGGAATTTTAGATGGCTGGGACATATTCCTAAAAACTGGAATCCTAGGACGTATCCCTAAAATAACAGTCGATTTTGGGACATATCCCCAATATTCCCATTGGAAATAGATTGGGAACTCATGTTTTTTAAGTTTATGAACATGTTTTCTAATAGGGAGTGCATAACTGGAGAGGTATCAAGTCTTATATATGGCAAGGCGATTTCCGGTTTTTCTTTTATGAACTCTCCAATAAAATGGTCCCCCCCCCCAATCAGCAATGTAGTCTGAGTTGGGATGTGATTTGATTCAGACTGTAGTGTGGATGTTACGGACCAATTAGTCTCAGTGGAATCATCGATGTTCATGTTATCATAGTAGGTGAAGTATTATTGGATTCTGTTATTTATCTAACTTAAAATAAAAACTATGTTGGACCCACTTAAGTGGGGATCATTTGGAGTGGGATGGTATAATAATAATTAATATGATCAAGATATTGGCTGATTCTACCATCTTTTTTCGACAAAGCTCAAGTCTCGCGGCACATCCAAGTGGAAAGAAAATGCAACTTCCTGGTTAGAGGACCAAGTAACCCTGGAGCTAAAGATGGAAAAATGCTACACGAGAAATGCCATCTTTTGTACTTCGTGCATATTAAACTTGCCTTGCATTATTAAACAAAGAAATGGATTGTACGAAGTATTTTATCACTACTATCTTTCAAGATGGAAAGGTAAGAATTCCACGAAAATACCATCCTGGAAGCAACTAGTGGAACGAGAAGCCTACTTGCAAGAGCTCAACTGACCCTGCGTTAATGGAGACCTCTAAATTTAGCGACAGAGCTGGGTGAGTGCTAAGATAAAGGAAAATTATGCTGCCCCATAATAAAAATGAAGGTAAACTGATACCACAACTCTGCAGGTACTATACACAAATCATCTGTCTGATCATACAGTAAGAACGGTTACAATACATTTTAAATGCTACCACGAAATTCGGTTGAAAATCTGTTGTAAAATGGCGATATAAAAACCTAGTAGTTATATGTCTATTCAAGATTAGCATAGTGCCAAAAGATTGGGAGTATACTTGGGTGAGGCAAATCAACACAATTTCTCTAAGAAGTTAGAATAAACTAAAAAGACTAAAATGTTAAAGTGGTCGTCCCTCGTGGCATGATAAGAGACTGATTAAAAACACTTGATCAGTTCCGGAAAATGAACATGTAAGTATGATAATTTAACGGGAGTATCTTTTACTGTGAGATGTAATCACACACGAAATGTATTTATATGGTTTTTAACTTTGTATATGGTTTATAAATTTGTATCATCAAATATGGAAATTGCTTTATGTTTTTGGTGGACTGCCGAAAGCAAGAGATCAACTTGACTTGGCACACAAAATTGGGGACCATCCAACCGTGCACCCAGGTAATCGGTTGGAAGGAAAAAAGAATGTTCTCCTCGGACCTTTGTTATGGAATAAGAATTTGATCACGAGTTGCTCCAGTAGTTTTGATATAGCAGTATCATAACTGACAATTGAAACACATGGATAGGTTTTATGCATGTACCTATCCTTAAGTTTAATCGTCATGAAACTCATCACTTTTCTATTCCCACCGTCAAAGTGTGATCATTTCCAATACTTTTAATTGCTGCGGAATTAGCCCAATTCTATTTTATTAATATTATCAATTTCTAAGAATTTGATTCCTTCCAAAAAAAAAAAAATAATAATAATTCTATCACACTGATTTAATAATACAATGTAATTTGATTCTAAAATAAAAATAAAAATAATTGAATTATTTCAACCACATATTAATTTTCTGGGTATGAACTCAATTCCTAAAAACTCAATTTAAAAAATTAGGTCTATGATTGAATTTCTAGGATTCGGATTATTCAATCCAAAAGAGGAGTTGTAGAGGGAAAATTTGGAGCCAAAGTAACCTCTACTTGGAGTTAGACTGCAAATAAATAAAATACATTTTGAATACAGCACCGGATGATGGATCTTGGTGTTCCCGTAGTAGAGAATTATTTGATCATCTTGTCCCACTTTCCAAGGGGGATAATTTGTTTAATAGTAGTTAATATCATCACGATAGTGACAGATTAATCAATTTTTTTTATTTTTGGTGGGTATTAAGAACATCTCCGATGGAGTTTGGTTCTTTAAAAAAACTGACGCCACCTAGGATTTTAGATACTCTTTTTATAAAAATTCTCTCCAATGGTAGTTGGATGGTTAAATTTATTTCTGATTTGGCAACTTGAGTTTGGACGAGAGTATCTATTTTTAGAGACTCTCATCCAGACACACGTCATATATTTTAAGGGTTTAAAACTGTTTTTCTGTTAAATATTTTTAGAAAAATAGGATAACCCAATACATATCCATACTCCACTGGAGATTGTTTTTGAAATATAAAGATGGAGATTGTTTTTGAAATATAAAGATGTATCTAAATTTTATGTGGGCCATACCAATAAAAACTGATTTTAATTAATCTCCACCCAGGATACATATGGAAACACCATGGGAGATGCTCTAATAATCTAGTGTTTGTGGTCTGTGTTTGGCTTATTTTTTCTGATGTGTTCATCTAGGTGGCATGCGCGACTGCCAAGTCACGCGACATGTTTTGTTCCTTTATCTATGAAAAAGAGATGACATAGAAATCAGTAGTTTACACAAGGCTGTGTTTGAGAAAAGCCAAATCTTTTAGCAAACCCAAGCGGAAAGAAAATACGATTTCCAGGCTCCAGCTTAAAGGCTCTAGCGACACTGGAGCTAAAGGTGAAAAAAAGTGGTATTTTGCAGCGAAAGAGGTGTGTCACATCTCGTTTAATTAATACCGCCAAACATGTCATAACTGCGGGTTTTTTATGTGAGGTAAAATGATATTGCAAGTGCGACTACTAAGATACCCAAAGACAACGAGAAGCTACTCTTTTCTTGGGCTAGTCCTCATTTATTTCATCTGTCTCATACAATAACAAAGGTTACAGTACACTATACATGCTACCACGAAATTTAAGTGAATATCTCTTGCAAAATGGGGATATAAAAGTCGGTGTTAGTAGACTACTTAAGAGTTGTATCATTCTCAAGTCGGATCTAGATGAGATTATACAAAGAAGTTTTTTTTCTTTTTTTTCTCGAAAGCTGAAGTTTTCGTTTGCAAGGCGGGTCAACAATATTTTTCTTTAAGGCGTTGGTGTAAACTATAAACACTGAAACCTTAGTCAATCTACTTTGCATGGATTAATTACACTTAATTGCATGGATTAATTACACTTAGATAGATTTGGGATCTGATTTCATTCTTGCTTCTTGGTTGAGCTTGTTATAATATCTCGATACAGCGAACTGTTGGGTTGTTGTATTTTTACTTACTCCTAGTAAACTTTTATAAACGAAATTGTTTTCTTTGCAGAATAAAAAGACAAAATAATCTTCGTTTTAGAGGGTGGTATTCAACCGTATGATAATGCGCTTTGACAAAATTGTACACACTTAAATTCTATAAATGATCCACATAGGTGTCGCGGTGTCTTTTATTGACATCTAAAAATGGTTGTATTAGATGTAATTTTTATATGTAATTCATGGAAAAATATTAGAGTTGATGGTTGTAGCATAGCTACGAATTAAGTTGTCTAATATGGTCAAGTTAATTATCTCACAATCCCGATTTTATAGCTCGGTGATTGAATATCGAGAAAATAGGTCAATTGCCCATGTTTTGCTAAAATATGGTTTGAATGGACAATTAAAAATTAGGAATGGGTGAAATGGACACCATAAATCCTAGACAATCATGTCCCTCGTTATTATGTTTGTTCTAGTTTTTATCCTTTATCTCTCCAATTTTAAAACAAATCACAAAAAAATTCATAACTTCAAACTATATATCCGATTTTAATAAAATTTATATTTTAGGAAATAGTTTTAAATTATCTACAAAACAAAATCCATTGTTGATAGTAAATTCGAAAGTTTTTTTTTCGAAAAAAAATAGCTAGGATGAAACTGTATGCATCCTGACTTAAACTGAGATTTTTTTTTTTCCAATAAATTGGTAGGATGAAACTAGTTGCTTCTTGTTTGAGATTCGGATGAATTTATTTCATCCATGTTTAAATTAGGATGAAACTAGTTTCATCTAGGTTCAGTATGTGATGTACATGGTTTCATCCATGTTTATACTGAGATGATATTGGTTTCATCCAGGTTTAAACTAAGATGAATTTCATCAAGGTTTATTTTATGGTGTACATGGTTTCATCCATGTTTATACTAATATGAAATTGGTTTCATCCAGTTTTAATCCATGATGTATATGGTTGCATCCATGTTTATAGTAGGATGAAACTAATTTTCAGTAGTGTTCTAATAATCTAACACCCTATTCACTTTTCTTTTAGGTATTCTATGGAAAAGGTGGCGGGCATTTTAATATTAATTAAGAGTGGAGCTCGGTGTGGGTTTTTTGGCTTATGTTTGTAGTTCTCCTTCCCTACAAAAGTTAGTATAACGGATAATCACTTAATGTCAGCATCGTCCGTGGTAAAAAAAAATATAATAAAAAAAGGAATGCAAATATCCCTGAGCCAGAATCATATAGCAACTCGACGGAACCCATTGAAATGAAGTTCCACATATACAATTTTGCAAACCCACCTTGGATCTATTCCTTTAGGGTGTAGCTAGCTATGTATATGTTGGAATGATATAATTGGCTTATCTAAAAAAAAAAGAATGATATAATTGACGTGAGGTGGGATCCGCAGCAGTTTAGTAACAACTGAGCAGCAGCTGAGAGAATATTGATAGGTAAGAGTGGTGCTAGACGCACCGAAGTTCTTCACCGAGAAAACCACCGAAAACAAATTGTGTGGCAGTAGGTTAATGGTTTGAACATCAGGATCACCGCCGTGTAAAGTGGGGCCAGGGTTTTTGTGTTATCATAAGTTTGAACTCAATATTTTACGAAATTTCTTAAGTTCGAAGATAAAACAAGCAAGCACACAAGCAAACTCCTAGTGTTCAGGCACACAAGCAAACTCTTTATAATTCCACCATCAGATTCTTCATTCCCGTTTTCACTTTTGATGAAAATCATCACCAGTCAAATCTTTTATCCATCCCTCGAAAATACTTCCATCCATACTTAGACAGTATCTTGATTGTATCATCATTAGCCATTAGATTACTTTGTGAACATACCACCTTCTCATCTTACTCCTTGACAGAAACACAACTACCGATTGGTTCAGAATCACTCTTGGTATTATCAAAATCATCATCAAAACACAAGATCGATAAGGATAAGTTTACCTTTAGTTAGTATGTTCTACGGTATCTGTATTATTAGTTCACTTTTAATCCGTGAGAATCAAAACCTAGGTAATATGGAGGTTACTTTAGTCAACTAATAGAAAAATAGTTGGGCAAAATACCCACCAAAGATATTAAAAAAGTATCTAAAGGATCTCTAGGTATTTAAACAATATCAATTTTTAGATGTCTTTTTCACCCATAAATTATTGTTTTAGGGCTAATTGACCAATTTTGTGTTTAATATATATGTTGTGAAAGGCGAGCTCCAGGAGTCGCCCATGGGGTGCCTAGATAATAAAATGCCCTAGGTTCAAAACTGTGAACAAATTCTTTTCTTATGTATTTTTTTTTCTGGGCGCCTAGGCACTAACACAACATAGTTTGTTATAACCAAAATTTTCAAGAAAATATTTCAACAACAGACTTTTTAATGAGAAAAGAATTGAGATGTGACCTGATCTAGACTGTGAATATCACAGACGCATTATCCATACATCACATCTTTTAATCAGCTGTAAGTGTTCTTTTAAAAACATTCTACGGAATTCCCACGTTGGATGAAGCATTATTAATTCGACATCTTATGAGATCTAAATAAATCCCGACAGTGGGTGAAATTGGGCGGTGGCCATGGTTTGAAATCTAATGGGATGGAGGGTTTAGTAATTAGTACATATGATACGACTGCTTATTCAATATCCTTTTTCGTGGACACTGATAGTCTAGAGATTGTGGTCTGTGTATGGCTTTAAACGTGTATTTTTTTTAATACGAAAATAGAAGTTTGGGGCTTATACAATTCAGAGATTATGTCTTCTCTCGTGTTGAGATGACTAATTAGTTGGACTAATCTATCGTTTTTTCAGCTACTTAGAATGATAGATTTGTTACATAAAACTTGAAATATTTGCAGTTAGAGCATTTTGAAGTCTGCTCACTAATATAAACGACATTGCTTTGAAATTAAAAAGTTTAGTAGTTGAGTTTCCAAAAATGTTGCTGTTCTTGAATCTTTCTGTTTTTGCTTTGGCATACATTCCAATTAGCAGCAGCAGGACCAGTTCCGAATCGCACATGAATTCAATGTTGTGTCCACTCAACTCTGTTGTCCACTGGAAAGCCGCCTCTGCACCTTTTAGTTCAAGCAATTCTCTGGAATTCCAGCCTGATGATCTCCCCTGGCTTCCTTATAGTTTCCTGAATGATCACTCAAAGTTAGTGCAACGCCAGAATCACAAACATCAGTAATCATTGACAGAGCAATGTTTATCCTGTATCTCATGAAACCAGGGAATTGCCAAAAACTGGGTTTAGATATATGTAGAGTATCATCATGCATCTGGTTGTAATAAAGGTTATGGATGGAACTGTATTTATTTTGATAAACATTCAGGGTAGAATTGATGTATTTCACTATTTTTGTGGCTGTGTTCAAGTTGTTTTGGTCTTTTTTGCCTAAGACTTTGTCACATCTGGCTTTCTAGATATGCCATGCTATTGTACTACAGAGTTCAGCCCAACTTATCTCCGAACCATCATTCTCCGTCGTTGTTAACCAGCTGTTGATCCACTCATGACAATCTGTAGTCGTACCTTTATCATATATCATTTTGAAGTTTAAGTGGTTCCATATATATACTGGAGAGGAGAAATTGCATTCCATACTTGAGAAGCGAAATACGTGTATTTAAGTGAGTAACATTCTAAATATGCATACAATTGGAAGTCTCCCATCAAGATATCAGTGATTCAGTAGTCAGATTTTTTAAACAACCAGTCTTCTGGCACATCCTAAGTGGAAAGGAAAGAAAGACTAAGCAGTTTCCAGCTTAAAGGACCAAAGTCACCAAACCACCAAAATGTTACACGATAAGGGACATTGCAATACCACCAAAATAAAATGTTTTAACATTTTTGTTTTGTTTTTATGTGGGTAATAAAAACAAATTACATATTACATTATTACCTTTTATTCATAAAAGATGCGAGCCTCGAAACTTAATTAATATAAGCCGATTAAAGATCAGAGTCGTTACAGAGTTGACAAAAATGAAAATACAATCATCAAGGCTTAAATATCTCCATCAAAAATAATCTTATTTTATTTGATGGGTTGTTTGATTACATAATGCATATATATGCTTGCCTCTATACTATATTTAGATTTTTTAAAATCAATTCAAGAATCGTTTCGAAACTCACATATGATAGAGCGTCCCAAAGTTAATGGCTTTACAAAGATACTTAATTTTAGATCTCCTCCTCATATATACCGCAGCTGAGCATGTGCAGCAATCGTATATGGAACGGTAACAAGTGACTTTCATTGGTCAGAAGGTTTAGAGATGAATTACCCATCTGCCGGTGACTACGATAAATTTGGTTTAAAATTCTCTATTTAAAAATGGAGTTTTTTCGAGAGCTCTCATTAACCGAAGCTTCTGGTTCATTCTAGCCCACCATTCTAAATTTCAACCAAAAGAATTTTTTGGGCCCACGAAATATTATTTGACTAATCACATTTAATAGAATAATTACCTAAAATTATTAAATCTTATTTAATCTTGGAAACATAACAAAACAAATACAACATTACCAAACGAAACAATTTGATCATGATAAAATTAAATAAAATTAAATATGCAATGTTCATCATTTTTATCATAAAATTAGATCAATCATCTGAATTAAAAAATAATTAGATCAATAAAATAAAATATGTCACGATTTAATAATCTCACTAAAAAAATCATGAAACCGAAAAAAATAAATCCAAATGTCCAATGTCCAATTACACTTCTAAAATCAAATATCTTAATTACAATCTCAAGTTGTCAATAACTAAACTAATAATATTTGCAGTCTTATATTACAATTTTCATCAAGATAAAATTACAATTAAAATTACAATTTTGATAAACTAAAAAAATTGTTGAGCAAATTTACATTAATAACTGAATTAATTAAAATAAAAATACCTGGGAATATGGTAGACTACAGAATATACTTATTTTTCCGTAGAATGAATTATTTGAGAACACCTTTGAACATCCTGAACAATATAAAAGCACAAACATTCATGAAAAGAACAATAAAACAAAAACAGATAGTGAGCGGAACAAATTAAAAGAAAAATCCAATAATCGAAAAGGAAAAATATTCCATGGATATCAGAGGCTATAATACAATAACCGAAAATAATAATATTATAGATATTTTGCATGAATGTAGTTTTTTTTAATTTAACTGACCAAAAATAACGATATTGCAGATATTTTCCTAAAATGAGTCGATAGAGATATTTTTTTAGTAATTATAAAATTCATTTAAAATTAGAGAAGGAAACTTCTTTTATGATTTTATTTTCAAATTAGAGAAGGAAATTTCTTTACGATTTTCTTGGTAAATACAAGACGTTAATTCCAAGAATAATAATATTTTCTCCTCTATAAAAACGCTTGGGGAAAAGCCAAAGCTCACAATTTTTTTCCTCTGCATATTTTTTGGGGTTTTGTTCTTGCGAATAATATGCTTACTTTATTTGCAGAACTTTTTTCGTCTGATCGGTGGTTGTCGTTCATTTTTGCATACAGATGATGGATGTTACTTCTCGCATCCGAAACCAGTTTAGGTGATTTTCTCTCATCTTATTGTATTGTAAATATTATTTATGAAAATGTTAAGGTAGCACCATAGCAAAGCATCAAGCTCTACTAAAAATATTATTGTAAACAAGTCTTTGTTTTACTGCAATCGTCTCCGAGACAACGCAAAACGATCCATTGTTTTAAGGTAATCAAAATCTTCTTTGGTTACAAATTTATATGTTAGCCTTTATAAATTCTGACTTTTTATACTTGCTGGTGCTTTTTATTATGAAGGATTTTTTTTTTATTTTTTTAGTGAAATATGATCTTTTGAGAAAAGGAAATACTAAAAAAATGTTTCTTTTTTGCAATGTATTTATATTTATGATTGTGATTCGTAAAAGTGTTGTTTTCCACAAGTTCGCGCTGAATATATAACTCTTTCACTATGGAATATATACCAAAATCACAGTTGCTATATGGCTCTGGAATATGGTTTTCCATACATATGGTAATTTATTCTTTTTTCTTTTTTTTTCGCTGTTTAGTTAAGCGGTTAAATTCAAAGGTTAAATTCAGGTTTGCTATAATAAAATCATGGTTGATTTTCTACAAACAATTGTTGTATGGCACATGTACAGTAAATAGAAATGTTGATTTTACTCAGTGTTACTCTGGTAGTTTCGGGTATTTTTTTCATGACCCTCGATTTTTTTTTCTTTTTCTGTTTCAATTACATTCCTCACTTTTCTAACTTCCATTGTCTAGTATCTTTGTATAGGTATCTTTTGTCGTTTCAGACCTTGCGTTATACATGTATGTTTAAGAACACCAGTTATGTATCTTTTGATTTTCCGTACGGGAGTTTATGGATTTGGTCTCTTCAAAAAGAGTTGGACGAAATTCTTCATTCCGTGGAAAAATTGGTAGAATTTTGTTGTGTATTTGGTTTTCTCTTATTACATCAAATTTAACAGTTTTGGTAGATTTTTTGGTAGTCGCGAATTTATTTGTTCACTTTGTTATTGTGTCTTTGGGTTCTTTTAGTTTTGCACTTTTGCTGGAAATTTTTTCAACTTGATATTTTACTGTGGAATGGTTTTCCGTGTATTGAGTAACCCAGCAATGCAACCATCTCAAAAGTCCTGGCAGTACAATCACCCTTCACATCACATCTTGAAGTGTAGGTAGAGAAGTTGTTATAGCCTGATGGCTTAGGTTAAAAACACTTTTCTTGGATTCCAGATTAAGGAATTTGGTGACTCTGACCAATTTTCTTCTGATTTTGTTTTATATAAACCCAACGGTGTTGTTTGTTTCTGGTACCTATTTGTGAGGTCTTAGGTTGCCTGATTAATCTCCATTATTTTGCTTTAATGTTCTTGAACTATGGATTTCTCACGGGGGGGATTTCGCACATAGATCGTCGTGCATAGGCTGATTACTACATGCAAATGGCTTAGTAAGCCAACTTGAGCGGTGTCTGTACATGACACCAGGACACCAGTTTGGCCAGAAGATCCACAAACATCATTCACTTCCTTTTTTTCTTTATTATTATATATTTTCTTATGCATCATTCACGTCCTATATTGGAACCCTAGAGAAATGTGTCGTTCATTATTGTTAGCTTGCAAATACTATGCACTAAGTAGATCAAGGCCATAGATGGTTTCATCTGCCTTGCAGATATCGTTTTTGGTGATGTGCACCTGAGAGAACACCCAGTAAAACTGCCAGTAAACTGTTTAGTTTTTTGGGGAAAAATGGATTCAAACAACCGAAAAAATGAAGACCAAACGAGAGGATACCGTCGACCTTTACCCAGCATTATTTCCAAATACACATGATCTTATGTGTTCCAAAAACTGTATTAGTTACCAATTATTATTTTTTAACTAAATCATGAAACTAGGTATCTTTCCCTGTATTTTTAGCTATTGTTTCGGGTCGGGTTATACCCGGATTAGTTAACCTTGTTGCTTAGTTTGTTGTCCCTTAGCCTTAGCCTAGGTGGGTGGATTGAACTATAAAGGCTACAATTTAGGGTGGAAATAGGATAATCAATAATAAATAAAACTAAGGGAAAATGAAAAGATAAATAAAAATAGTTTAGAAAAATAGTAGTAAGAAATAATTTTATATTTGGAAAAGAATAAGAAGGAAAAAGAGTTGGAGCTAGATTTAGGTGAGAACAATACACCACAAATTCACTGTTAAATGTTTGTTTAGATTTAGGTGATAGTTTCTGAAATTCTGGACAGTTTCGTTTTGCTGTGATTTTTATGTTCTTAGGCAGTCTTATTGATGTTAAAATTATTTTAGGTCTAAACAAAAGTTATAGATAAATATCTTATCTTTCATTGTGCTTTGGATTTGCTTAATTTTAAACTAATATGAATTTATGGTCAATACTTTGGTAAAATGATGTTATCTGCCTAGATTTTGTGATGCGTTTGTAAAATCAATATCTTTTGATTGAGCCGTTAGTTTAATGTGAAATTTGGATATGTTATATATAAACATATCAGGAATGTTCATATGAAATTTGAAGAAGATCGGATAAAGTTATCACTATGAAAACTATAATATAAGATTCTGTAGTTAATTTGTTTGTTTAAATGCTTGAAAGAAATTCATGTTGTTAAGCCATGGTTGCTTGTGCTGTTTGTGAAAATGATTTATAAAAGGAAATGAGTTCATGTTTTACCGTTATATGGAACATGTTTCATGCTAACGGAGGGTAATGATCCCCGAGAGTTAAATGGGTAATGATCCTCATGGGAACTTTTGTTTCCCGACCATCGATGGCAGCTGTCCGTGTCGGTAAACGATAGGTGGATGTAGGAACCAAGGTTTTCGTACTGTGAGTGAAACGGGTAATGATCCCCGAGAGCAGATGGGTATGATCCCCATAGGAACTTTTGTTCCTGACCATCGATGGAGGCTGTCCGTGCCGATAAACGATAGTTGGGTGTACGGACCAAGGTTTTCGTACCGTGAACTCATGGTTTCTCTGTGACGATATTAATACGTGAATAGATGTGTTGAATCAGTGATGAATGACTTGTTGACAATTATTTTGGTATTGAAAACTCAAGGTTTGTTGGTGAGATGTGCGAAATATAATTCAATGAATTGTAGAACTCAAGTGTGAATTTATATGGATGAATTGTGAATTGATGTGTTAAATCCTGAATGGATGATTAGTTGACAATAATAATGGTATTGCGGACTCATGGTTTGTTGTGACAATATTAATTTGTGAATCATGTGTTGAAATCTGGATTAAATGAGTTGTTGGAAACATAATTGGTGTTATGAACTCATGGTTTCTCTGTGTCTATATTAATATGTGATTCATGTGTTGAAATCTAGATTAAATGATTTGTTGGAAACATAATTGGTGTTATGAACTCATGTTTTGAAACTTAAAAGGATGGATTGTTGGAAATATTAATTTGTGTGTTGAATCCTAAATGGATGATTTGTTGACAATAATATTGGTATTGTGAGCTCATGATTTAACAAATAAATTAGATGATTTGTTGATATATTATTGTGAAGTCTTATTTGAAATCTTAATTAAATGATTTGTTAGAAACAATAGTGGTACTTTGAATTCATGGTTGGACAAATGAATTAGATGATTTAGTGAAAATAATATTTGTGAGATAATGTTGTTGGTTGAATATATTCGTTGAAGTTGCACTGTATTTCTTATCGTATGTTATTCCTTGATAAAATTATTTTGTTTCCGCATCTTTAGAGAATAGGGGTGCATTCTATTGAGCTGTCATCTCACCCCAATTGACATCCTTGCAGATTTATCAGAGTGGCGCAGCTAAAGCTAGGAATGAGTAGCTTAGTGATTGAATTGTTTTATTGTATTGCTTAAAATGTAGTTTGAAATAATATGTTTGGTTGAAAATGTTTTTAAAGATAATTAGTGGATTTGTATGCTTCAATTCGTGTTATATAAAGTTTCAACTATGTTTTTGTGTAAAAGTAAATTAGCAACAAAAATAAAATAAAATGCATTAGTCTCTTTTCGACCCCTAACGCTTCGAGTTCGGATATCCATATGGGTTTGACCTGGTCCGGAACTCGGAGTGTTACATCTTTGATGTCTAAGTATATAAACCAAGGATTATTACCATACGATGATTTTTGTTGCTATAAATGGAAATTAGGTAGTTCAATTTTAGTATGGATTCTACTTTTCATGGATGTAGTTAAGCCTAAGAGCTTTTCCAATGGTTATTGTATGTGTTTCCTAGGTGGAAACACAAACAAGACACCCTCATCCCAATTTCTCCTTAAATTTAGGGGAAAAAAAATCATTTCATCTCTAATGGTGTTGCTGACATCTCTAATGGTGTTGCTGAAAATGTAACAAGAAAGTAAGGATAATTAGTTATACTGTGTTGAATGCAAAGCTTTGGTGTCGTCAACTAAATCATTGTACGTATAAAAATGCTTAACATAAAAAAATAATCAGATGCAAACGATTAGCTTTACTGGTACATGTTGGTATAAAATTCATTTCAGAGTGGTGGATCGCACTTATAATGCAGTAGTCTTTGTTTTCACGGACAACCCAGCAGAAAAATTCTTGGGATGTAGCATGGAAGAGCTCTGTAAGATGGTATTGATATCAATTATCCTAATAACTACTTCCTTTGTCGATAATATATGTTGACAAAATAAAATATACTAAAATATACTAATACATTGTATAATAATTTCAACGGGAACAATTTCAAAGACATTTTAATATCGTTTAATGATTTGATGGAAAAGACGTATTTTATCGATTTGGTATTTTTGGAATCCAATGTGGAAACTGGAACAAATATGTTCATGATATTGGAAGTCAATAGTTATGATACTCTTTACCAAAACAAAGAGTACACGAAAGAAGTCAATAACTATGATACTCCTTACCACCAAAGACACTCTAATCTGGCCGCATACCAGGAAAGGAATGCGGACGACTAAATCAGTGTATGAGCACCTCATACGGGAATGAGCAACTCTCTTAGGCCAACCACCTCTCCCACCCCAAAACCTAATATGGCGGAAAATTTGGTCCCTGGATGTCCTACCCCGTATCAGAGTCTTTGTGTGGAAATGCTATAGTGGCATTCTACCGGTAAGCAGTAAGTTAGGGAGATGGGTCGCCATAATCGATACCTCATGCACTATGTGTGGTCACCCCCTTGAAACTGATGCTCATACCCTGTTTAGATGCCTTTTTAGCCGTGCTGTATGGTTCGGAGTACAATGTAGAGTCGATCACAATAATGTAAATGTTCAAAATTGGGTAGAGTCATGGATCACCAACAATGATTCTAGCCCGTTCCATGGGGTCCAATGGAATCAGTTGTATGCTCTTACAGCGTGGTACATCTGGAAAGCTAGATGTCTAAAAATCTTCCAACAAAAGAAACAAACATTTGCGGTTACAATACACCTTGTGTAAAACCATATCCAAATCAAGAAAAATAACCAAAATGATCTATCCTACAACAGAACACCAAACTTGGACCAGCTAAATTAGTTACAAACCATGATACAAATGACTCAATTAACTATTCAATGCTACACCTGCTGCATGTACGATCTCATACTGCTATTGTGATAAATGTTTTTACAGATGAACGAGGAACAACCAAAGGAAGATGGGCCTGCCTCTGCGCAGTGAGCTCACTGAAACAAAGTACAGTTGTGGGGGTTATCGAAGCAATGAAATGGCACCAACACAACAAGCACAGTATCTGCAATATTGAGATGGACGATAGAAAGCTGATGAAGACTCTGAAGACAAAATGGAGGTTCCCTCAACGAACCACCCATATCGCTAAGTTTGAAAAAAATGTTGAACTTTTTACTTATTTTAGGCAACTTAATTGTAAACCCCTAAGGCAGGAATGGAAGACTAAACTCCAATCCATGGCCAATAATTATTCCCCATCCTTTGGAGATGGTAATACTTACTTACCTATGTTTGATTGTAATATGTATGCTCCAAACAATGCTTCTCAGACTTCTCTGAGGAGCCATTAATCTATGGTTTGGTTTCAAGAAAAAAAAATGTTTTACATCCAAGATAGCAATCACTTTTTACATAGACATAGAGCATTTTTAATGCGATGACAAAGAGGGTGTGGAAGAATGCTAAAAAGAGTTCCTTTGCATTGCATCGTCTCCTTTGGAGTTTATATTTATTTTAGCCTTTTTGGCTCATTTTATTTTCTTGCACACCGATTTTTTTTTTTTTTTTTTTTTTTTTAGCTATAAGAAGAATATCAAACTTTCCGATTTATTATCTCTTTTTATAATTATATTTATAACAAGCGTCCCATATTCAATAAGTAAGAAACAGATCCGTGCACCGCACGGATGAGAAACTAGTAAGTACTAAAATGCAACAACATGTAAATTCTTCACGAGTTACTAAATCCTCGTGCGCTTCATCCGTGTTAAAGAAATTTCAAGTGGACCTGTTAGGTGCCATGAAATTTGAGTATCTTTCGCAAAGCGAGGATATAAAAGCCATCCTCACTGTCGGGTGAGTGATATCTCGACTTTAGAATTTTATCAAAATCATGCCATACCATGTTGAAGCCCATTTACACTGGTAAACACAAATTTTTAAGATGTTGGAGTAAACTACAAAAAATATATTCATGCCGCTGATACTTTGTTAGTCATAATCCTAACTATGGCACCAGGCATGCTCAAAACCCATGCGTCCTATGATAACATCACCGGGGTGTATTCGATTAATCAAGCGTAAATTCACCGCGTAACACCAAGATAACAGATCCACGCCCAACCTTAGTTGGCTTCTAGCAAGTCTTTAATTTCCTCTTAAAACCAAGATCCATGTTAGGATTATAAGATTCCGAAGAATACTAAATACCAATACAATTGCAGAGAAGATCAGAAGAAGAACCTCGCATAATCAGTAATTAAGTATACAAATACGAAATCAACTCTTTCTTTTTTGTCTAACTATGTTTTTCCAAGTACGCCAAATCCATGAGTCTAAGAAATGTAGATGTTATACAAAAATGATTCACGGGTTCCAAGAACTCAAATATACACAGGGCAATACATAGTCACCTCAATACGTCTGGATCATCGAGGACAAATTATCCAAGGTAAAAGAGTTACAAAAAAATCTTGTATTGATTGGAGAAGGCTGTGGGCTAGTACCCGGAGAAGGGAGGCTTGGGCTTGAGGGACCGAGTGCCGTGGAACTGAAAATTCCAGGTTAGCGTGTGGTTGGATTCAGATTATGAAAATTACATAGAAATGATCTTATACTTTTAAATTTCAAGGGGAGATGTGACTTGAGTTAAATGGTAATGGACTAATTGGTCTCGTATGAGTGGCAATAAATATGATGTTTGACCATGGCATATTTTTATTGACTTTGGGTCAATAAAGGGGAAGAATGAAAAATTGTCTTTACCCCTAACAAAATACTGATATTTACCATTTTGTCCTCACTTTGACCTAATAAGTGCTATATTTGAGCTATAATCATGATTAACCATGATTAACCCTAAACCATTCCCGTAATCTAATTGGACCTATCATTACACGAACTAGATGTCTTGATTTGAGCGGTACCGGCAGTAGAGCATGCCGTGCTTCAATGCTCTGTAATTTGAACATGATGAACCTAGCCGGGATGGAAATGTAAACTTCCCTGGATTCGTACATGCTGAGTCTAACTCATCTAATGAAGTGAACATCCATTAAACATGACAATATGCAGTATGCTGGGTTGACTTATTTTGCATTCTTTGCTCCAACTCCAACCGCGTTCGTAGTAGTGCTTTCGATGTTCCTCTGTCTCTTTGCAACAGTAGTATTTATAGATTCCTTGTTTTGCATATGTGGCGGCATTTGCCTTGAAAGGAATGAACCACACATAAATTACCTCTCAAGTACAAGAGTTCAAAAGCCACCATTACAGGTTCTAGGAAGTTGCTAACATGCCTGACAACCAGAATGTTTATGGGACTTTTCTTATCTTTCTCCACCCAATGTGAGGACTGCGAACTTTTAGGTGGAGGTTCTGGATTTTGATTGAATGAAATTTAATTTGTCGATTCAAAATGGGTATCGATTCAGATTTTTTTTTTCTTTCCCTTTAAAATTCTTTTCCACCTAAACAAATCAGTTTTCCCTATAACAAAAATCATAAATATTTCATAATCCATCCGTTTCAGAAAGGCAGGCTTATTTTGTGTGTAATTTGTACATGTAATAAGTCTATCTCTTTGAAACCGAAATGGTAGTAATGAGTGACGGATTATTAGATGATCATCCTTTTTTGTTTTTTTGTTTTTTTGTTTTTTTTTTACATCTCTAATTTAAATAACTTTTTTGTTGGAGCCACTTGAGTGTGGAGGCTCATTTGGTATGTAATTCATAGTTTTTGGAATAATCTAGCGTTTGTAGTCAGTGTTTGGCCACAAATATATGGATCGGAAGTCACGTGACAAAGTATTGATCTTTATCGATGAAGAAGACATCATCGGCAAATTAGTAGTTTACATGAGTTTGCTTCTCTTAAATATAGCCCACACTTTTATTAATCATAGCCCATCTGACTTTGGTCAATTTATATTTACTAAAATTCGAAGTGTGACCTTTTTTATTATTATCCATAGCTCATAAGCTAGGCTAGTAAATCAGTGAATAAGTGAGAGAGTGAGTTTAAAAATCAGTGACTCAGTGAATCAATAAGAAATGTTTATAAAAAACGTTTTAGGTTTCTTTTTTCTCTTATGGTGGGTTTGTTTGTAGAATTCACCGTTTCCAGGAATTTATAATTCCATGGGATTACAAATTCTGGGATTCATGTACATTTCTTGTGTGTTTGGTAACTCAATTAAAATTCCTAGGATTTATAGAGTTTTCTTGTATTAAAGTCGGGTTATTTGGTTTTTGGTACTCAGTTTTTGACCAAACCTGGGTTTGGTCTAACATTTGTCCAACCTCTGCGTTTGGTCTAAAGACAATCGTTGACCCGCATTGACCCAGTTAAACCTTGACTTCTGTTTACTAATTATTACAAAATTATAAATAAATGAGAATTTTGATAAAGTACCCCTCTCTCAGGAACCCAAAAAAAATGCCCCAGTTATTTTGAAATTTGTTAAAGTACCCTCACGTTAGTTTTTCCATCTAGTGTTAGTTAAGACTAATTTACTTTACATATTTGCCCTTTACTTATTGCCACATTGATTTGCTACATCATTTTTCAGGTTCGTCGTGTCCCGTTCAGGATTGTTACACCGCTTTCAGGTTCGTTACATCATTTCCCAAAAAGGGTTCACCATTTCAAATGTTTTGGGGTTTTTGGGTGGAGGAAAATCGACCTTCTACAACATTTTTTAGGTTCGTCGAGCCCGGTTCAGGATCGTGAATACACTTTCAGGTTCGTCGAGCCCGTTTCAGGATCATTACACCGTTTTCAGGATCGTCGGATCGTTTACCCTCCAAGGAGATATAGTTCAGGGGTAAATAAGACTTTTAATTGGAAAGATAACTGCCACCTAACACTTAACTGGATTGAATTTGCCTTTTGAATAAAACGGGTACTTTAACAAATTTCTAAAAAACTGGGGCACTTTTTTATTAATGTGAAAGATAGGTTACTTTATAAGAAAGCCCTAAATAAAATCTATTAGTTAACGCCGTTAACGACGCTGTCAATGACCTGAGTACATAGCAATCCAAATACAACATCAATCTCTAAAATCCCATTGCAGTCGATGTTGAATTCGAAAGCTCCTTCAGTTCTCTTTCTCCCTGTAATCAATGGAAACCCAGCCTTCAATTTCTCAGATTCCTTCTTCTAAATTCAATTTCTCTGTGTTGAATCACGCAAATTCTTCACACCCTAATAATCAAATCGATCTCAGCAGAACCCCAACTTCAATTTTTGTTCAAACCCAAATTCAACATCTCAATCTCCAATTGCTTTCTTCTTATGGATTTAACCGAATTGACAAACCCTAGCTTACTCGATCTGATTCAAATCTTCCATTGAATCCCCCATTCTCTGTAATCAACAACACATTCACAACAACCATTTCTAATGCAACAATTAAAATTCGAGCACCATCTAGATATGTAAGTAGCAGCATCAATCAGACATCATGGAATTTGACTCCACCTCCGTGTAAAATTCCCCATTTCTGGTGCATTTCTTCCATGTCCGAGCTCTCTCTACAGCCTCCCTACAACACCAATCTGAGAAGAACCACCACTGCCTACTTGACTTGAACCAACAGTCCATAATTCTCGGCACAAGACCCCCCATGGCAGCTGCAGCAACATCATTTGCTCCTATTCAATTCTCCTTCTCTTTTAATTGAGAAGAAATTGGGTTTCTGTTGCTGAATTAATCATACCGAGAAGAAATTGGGTTTTTGAATCAGTAAGAAATCAAATTGAAACCAAGGAAATTAATAAGAAGGATTTCAAGGATTTGATGATTGTGGTGAATTGGGTTCGGTTGAGGGTGATTCCGCTGTTGCTGGTGGAAGAATGAGATTGAACCCTAACAAACCTAATTCACACACCACAACAACAAGATTCAACAATTCAAACCTTAATATAATCGATTAAGGTGGACCCTAATTCAACCCTATTGAATTGAATCGATTATATCATGAACCCAAATTGAAACCCAAAATAGAATCAAAACCCTAACTGAACACAAATTGCACCATAGTTATATCCTAATCATCTCTTCTTCTTTTATCAAAATCTTCAAAATCAAACCCTAGATTCTAAATCTCTGCAACAATGGTGTTCTTCATCATTTGATGGAGTTAAAGCAAACCCTGATACGTTTATGTGGTGTGTTTCCATGAAAATAAAGAAAGAAAAAAATGGAGATTTCAGAGAGTAAAGAAGCGATACCTAAGCAGACTACAGAGAGAAAGAGATTTGAGTTCGAGAAAAACAATATAAGCTTCGGTAGTTTGGATCGGTACGACTCGGACTGGACCGGTGTGACTCGGTATTATGGGTTAGGGACTTGGTTAGTCATTGTTACTAAAGTAAAACATATTTTCCTATTTACCTATTTAATAAGCAGAAGTCAAATTTAACCGAGTTAATGAGGGTCAACGTTGGTCTTTAGACCAAACGCAAAGGCTGGACAAATGTTAGACCAAACCCAGGTTTTGATCAAAACCCGAGTACCAAAAACCAAATAACCCACTAAAGTCTTTGTACCGTTTGACATTACCCTCAAATCTTAAAATTGCATATATATATATATGGGATTTAGAGCTAAAAAAAAAGTGGGTCCATAAATCCCTTGATAAGTTTCCAGCAAATCTTAGGGGCAAGGGTCGGAATCCATATGGAGGATTTGTTGGAAAACTAAATCCCGTAGGAAACCTGATTCCAAGGATTCGGGCAACCAAACATATAAAGGGAAACGTAATTCTACCAAATCCCCTGGACCCATAAATTCCACCTTTAAAATTCTACATTCAAACCCACCATTAGGTTTTTTCTTTCTTTCGTGTGAGAGTTTATATACATTGAGAAAAAAATATTTTTTAATCTTAGAATCCTAGTTGTTACTAGATACAAAGTTCATAAATTTATTATTTAATATTTGTTATTAAAATGGAAGAAAATTCATCAAGTTATCTGTCTACACCATCTAAAACCCTAGAAAAATCAATTGGAAACTTACTGGAAGATCATGTTGGTACCAACAATTCTACTAATACCTTTATTTCTTATAATGAGGTAATACTACAAATCTTTTATCTTATTATTTAATTACATGTTGTATTTGTAATTATTCATTGTACTATTTTATTATGAGTATATCTTGATTTACGTAATTAAACCATGCATATACTATACAGAATGAAAATGATGTACCAAATCATGAACGACAACTAATAAGATCGGAGCCAGCATCAATCCAACCTCTTGACACGGGTTTTGTCGATGTAACAAATGCTTTTACAACCGATCAGGTATGGAATTTTGCATATTCATTTATGTTAAAAATGTAGTTATTTGATAGTTAGTATATTTAACTTAAAAAATATTTATTGGCCATTTATTGTAGTTATTTGAAAGTCGTCAAGACATGATTAATTGATGTCAATCAGTCGGAAAGAAGAAGCATACAATTGATATTATTAGAAAATCAGTCGAAAAGAAAGAA
Source organism: Papaver atlanticum (assembly GCA_023531105.1). Lineage (NCBI taxonomy): Eukaryota > Viridiplantae > Streptophyta > Magnoliopsida > Ranunculales > Papaveraceae > Papaver > Papaver atlanticum. Next base: position 1,150,582 of record JAJJMB010012301.1, read on the forward strand.
TTCAACCACCAAGGAAAATATGTTATCTTCCCAAGAAAGCAATGTACCTTTGTCGAAAATACCTCGCAACTGCAGCAAGGCTCCTTCGTTAAGAAAGCCTCGAAAATATACCAAGAAGGCTAAAACTATTGATATATTTGGGACACCTACTTGGGTATATAAAAATGATGATGAAGAATACTTGGATCACCTGACGTCATATTTGGCAAAAATGGATCAAAATATATCTCTTCATATAGTTGAAAGTTTGGAAAATGTTGCTCCGGATGGTCATTGTGGATTCTGTGCTTGTGCCGAAATGTATGGATTATGTCCGGTAGATGGTTGGAGAACCATCAAGAGACGCATGCTGAATGAACTACAGAAGAACCGCGACTTTCATGTCCCACAAATGGATGGAGAGGAAAGTTATAGAAAAGTAACTAAAGCTCTTAAATACACCTACAGTATTGCAACAAAGGATTACTGGATCACCTTGCCTGAGATGGGATATATTTTTGCTTCATCATTCAACTGTATCTTTACAGTTATTTCTGACAAAGGGAACAACTGCTTATTACCCTTGACTATCGGCCCCCCTAGAGATGTCAAGAATGTATCGATCTTCAATAAAGATAATCAACATTTTAGGAAGGCAATCCTCAAACCAGGAGCTCCCATTCCACCGGTATATCTCGGATGGGAAAACGTATGCAAAGAAGCGACACTTTTGTGGACTCCTCATTATGAAAGAATGCATTAAGGGTGGAATGATATTGTCCCAGCACAAGTCCAAGATGGCCCTATTGAAACCATAGACCTTAGTTATTTCTGATTCAAGTTCTGTTATGACTCAAGTATTTTTTATTTTTTTTATTTTTTTTGAGTTACTTCGAAAGTTTTAGTTTTGTTTTGGATATTATAAGGTTATTTAAGTTTGATCGTTCTATATAACATGTTTTTTTTTCCATGACATTGAAATTTCACTGACGCTCTGGTGATTGAGAATTCATTGAAATCTCTACTACCAGAACCACCGTCATTTTTCTTTCCTAACATGTTAAATCACATTAGCTCTGGTCGTTGCAAATTCATTGCATTCACGACTACCAGAGCCTCCGTGAAAAAAGTTTTACCATGATCATGGTAACTCACAATGGCTCTGGTGGTTGTGAATTCATTGCATTCACGGCTACCAGAGCCTCCGTGAAAAAAGTGTTCCCCTGACCATGGTAACTCACAATGGCTCTGGTGGTTGCGAATTCAATATGTTCACGACTATCAGAGCCTCCGTGAAGAAAAAAAATCCCTGACCATGGTTATTCACGATGGATCTGGTGGTTGCGAATTCAATGTTTTCACGACTACCAAAACCTCTGTGAAAAAACAATTCCCTGACAATGGTAACTCACGGTGGCTCTGGTGTTGAGAATCCAATGTTTTCACGTCTATCAGAGCCTCCGTGAAATAAAAAAAAATCCCCTGACAATGGTAATCCATAATGGCTCTGGTGTTGCGAATCCAAAGTTTTCACGACTACCAAAGTCTCCGTGAAAAAAAAATTCCCCTGACAATGGTAATCGCATAGGACCGGAACAACAAAGAACTATTTTTAATCAAAAATGCAAAATCTGCTTAACATTAAATGTGAAAAATATGTTTGTAACATTGAAGATTAACATTAAAAGTGAAAAATCTGCTTAACATTAAATGTACTATCAAATAAATGTATACTACTTTGAAGATGTGGATCAATCGGTTGCCCGGGGATGTCACTTGCTTCAACCACCATTTTTCCTTTATACTCCATATCACTATCCTTGTTGTTATTCTCTATCATCGTTCTCGTTGTCATGCTCGTAGCTACTTATCTCTTCATCATCCTTATCACCATTCTCGTCATCAACCTCATCACTTTTTGCTTCATGACTATACTTATTCTCATTGTATTCATCCCTATGACTCTCTTCCATTGTATCTTCGTCTATCTCATCCGCTATCTTATCCGCAACTTCTTTACTTGGTGGTCGATCACCCCTTCGAACCGAAGATGAAGCCATTCTTGTCGTTCTTTTTGTAAACCTATAAAAGTAACAGGGGAAATTAAATTCTAAAAGGAATTCAATTCAAGTTTAAATTTTTATCATCCTTATTTTAAATTCCATCACAAATATAAAAGTAGCAACAAAAAGCACAAGGCATCAGACTAAAGTTTAAGACAAGTAGGCAGTGATAGATAAGCTATAAGATCATCAATTGTTAATCTAATTTAGATGCAATTAATCATTTAAATTTCATAAATTTTCTCTTTGTCAATAACAATTTCAGTACTTTGAGGATGAAAATCAGCACTAGGTCAGTGAAGGTGCAAGCAGGTATGACATATAAAACCAGTGAAGGTGGAAGTCTAGGTCAAAATACACACAAATAGCGAATCAAAATCAAAATCAAACTGGATGCACCATTACTAAGATCAAATGTAGGTTGGTACAAAATCAAAAAAATTAAACATGCACCCTTTCTTTTGGGTTAAAAACTAAATTATACATATGCCTTACAAATACGTATCTTATTTAGACAATTTATCAAATACATGGAATGCAGAATCCTAACACTAACACTTCAAACTAAAAAACTTTGATAAAACTTTTAAATTATGAATTCGTTGAATACCTATTGGTCTATAACTAATAAACATAATCTCAACAACAAAAATCTTACCTAAACAGCCAAACCCCATAAAAAAAAATTCTTCTCATTTGGGTTCCAATTTAAAATCTAAAAAATTTAGTATAACTAACCTTGAAATATCTCGTGAAGTTGATTTGATTCTTTCTTCTTTATTTCGTCCCATGATGACTTGATTGATTGATTTTTCAACCAATTTTGAAAAGAAATTTTAGAGTTTATAGCTAGAGGTTGTGGTTGGCCGGTTTTAGAAAAACAAGGTTTGTTAATATCGTTTTAGAATCTAGTTTTAATAACTGAATTAACTGAGTTGGGATAGTTGATGCAATTTTAAATAGTGGTAAGAATGGGTTCGTTCAGATTTGTGAAGATTCGAGTTTTTTAAAATTAATAAAAATATACAATAATATTACAATTGGTGCAAGAGGTACTGGGACTAAGGATTTAATTTTTTTAGAGTGAAAATAACCAAGACACTAGATTCCACTATTACACATGAATAAATGATGATAAAGATTCCAAAACTCTAATTATTTTTAAAATATCTTTTTCTTAATTCACAAATTATCAAGCATATTCTCAAACATTAATTGTATCCCTTAAGCATAGATTATCTAATCAAAGCATAACCTATCTAATTGAATCACAACTAATTAGGAAAAATTATGCAAACAATTAAAATTCTACAAAGTAGTGATTGAGTGAATTATAAAATACAAATTAGAGAAAAATAGAATAGTTACCAATTATTCATGCATAAATAGCTTCCTCCATGCCTTGGTTACGCGAGAATTAGCTCATCATTATCATGGAAATATGCTCAAAATTCATCTTCATTAATGCTCAAAAATGGTTCACAAATGATGAAATAGGAGAAAAATTGATAAAAACCGGGTTTGTAACACTTTTGTTCGTTACAAACCGAGCTGTTACAGAGAACGATAAAAATGAAGTGTTGTTGACACTGTCGCAATACGACCTACAAACAGTTGTCGTTGTCACTGTTGAAAAACGACGTTCTTCATGCGTCCAATGTTCTTCGCGTTCATCATCATCAGCAGCAGCAGAAACTGAATTCTGCAACTTGTGATTTCTTCTTCTCTGGCTCTCCTAAGATCCCCAAACTCTCCACACCCCTTACTTGTACCTGTAGAACTCTATTTATACTCCTAATCCTCCTTTAATCCGGCCATATCTACCAAATAATCTTCATTTATCAATATTATTCTCCACGGCCAAAATTTCCATTTTTTGATCTTCCACGCGTTCTCAGCTGTCAAACTTCGTTATTTATCTTCTTCACGAATCTTTGTAGTGCAACACACTCGAAACTCATGCATTACATGCCTCAAACTCGTGTCAAATTCACTTGAACCCGTGAAAACTTGTGTCCACTGTTTTGGATTGAAACACGTAATTAAGCCAAATTTGATCGAAAACAACACCCATACCAGCTTTCTATAGTCATATCACGTCTACCCATTAAGTTTCAGGGATTTAATCTCACTAAATCACGTCCAAAAATCGATCGAAAATCTAACAGTGAAATGAGTTTATTTTCCCGCCAAAAAATTCTTTCAAACGATGAAGAAAGGTGAGTGCCCTGAATCCAAAACGTGGGTGCCTTTAGCAGCTCGGCTGCCTTGGGGCGCCCTTATCCATTTTCAGGGTGCCTTTAGTAATTTTGGTGGGTGCCTTTAACACTTTTTCTGGGGTGTTTCCAACATTTTTTTCGGGGTTCCTCCGGTGTATTTCTGGGGTGCTTCCGGTGCATTTCTGGGGTGCCTTTAGTACTCCATCCTGGGGTGTAAAACACCACTTTACGAGCCAATTTCGTCGCAAGAGCTTATTTCTCTAAAAGTACCTTCAAAGACATAAAACACCATAATAAGTACAAAAATGGGTACTAAAAATATATACAATAGAGATGAAAATAGACACATAAATGCGTCTATCAATAGTCTGAACTTAACTCGCCTCTACTAGAAACCGATTTATGCTAACTCGGTTTGGGCTATGATATGGGTTATGGTTAATAATAGATTAGATATTATTCTGTTTCCATTCTTACCTTTATCTTGGACATATTCTTCATTAACTGTTGTATTCTGGAGATATTATGAGAATAAGTTATATAACAACCAGAGGAGAGGAAAGTCTCTTCAAGGGAGTTTAATCAAAATCCAAGATGGTATCATCCTAACCTCGATCCCTCCTCATCTTCTAAAAACCCAATGGATGGTGATAAAAAAACATTACATCCGGCGTTTGCTGTCACAAACATCAAAACCTTGATCCCCATTATCCTGGACATTAAACTGGATGAATATTCTTCATGGGTCTTTCTGTTCGAACTCCATCTCCAAGCTCACCGCCTCCTTTTTCTTATCTACGGATCAACAACACCAACGGATATTGATGCCGATACCTTGAAACAACTCGACGCTCTCTGTTGCCAATGGATGTTCTCTACCATGGCCAAAGATTTAATGCTCACCGTTCTCAAATCCGGCAAAATTGCTCAAGAGATATGGAATCACCTTAAGAAGCTCTTTCAATACAACAAAGGCAGCCGCGCCGCAACCCTTGAAAGTAAGTTTGTTAACCTTAAGTTTGCTGAGTGTAATAGTGTTGATGATTACTGTGATAAGCATAAGTCGTTATCCGATCGATTACGTGACCTTGATTTCCCCATGAATGACAAGCGATTGGTTATCCAACTTGTCAATGGCCTTCCGTAGGAATACAACACCGTTGCCTCCTTCATCCAACAATCCATGCCGAATTTTGATACCGCTCGATCACAACTACACACGGAAGAGATTCGTCGTTCCCAGCAAACCCTAGCATCTCCGCCAACAGCACTGGTTGCTGCTGCTTCCTCCTCTATGCACCGCAATACATAGTGGCCAAATCGCTCCAACAATGTCCGGCGTGGTCCTCGCCCACCCTCCAGCAGCAACGACTCAATACATGGCACAGTGGCCCAACCACCTCTCCTGCCAACACCAACTATGCATCATACAGCCAGCTATGTTCGCCATCCTAACTACCAGCCTCATTGGCCACCGTACTGGCCAGTACCCCCTTGCCCGTACCCTACAAAACCCTCCTGGAAACCCTCATCTTCACCCCGTAGACCGCACAACAACATCAGCTTCCCACAGTAACACCAACAGCGCACGCAACGCGGAAGGTCGCCTGGACTGGGACGTGGTCAAGCTTTCTTCACTCCCACCACTGATGTTCTTTACCCGGATGACATTGCGGAGGCATATAGTTCCATAAGTCTTCAATCACCTGACGACGCTTTCTATATGGACACCGGTGCTACTTCACATCTCACTGCAAATCCAGGTACGCTACATAATGTTTTCAACTCTAGCAATGTACGTTCTATTCTAGTTGGCAATGGCAATAGCATTCCAGTTACGTCTAGTGGTACCAAGTTCATACACCTTCCTTCTCGCCTTCTTTAGCTCAAAGATACCCTTGTTGTCCCTGACATTATCAATAACTTAGTGTATGTTCGTAAGTTCACCACTGATAATCATGTGTCTGTTGAGTTTGACCCGTCTGGTTTCTCTGTGAAGGATCTGATTTCGAAGAAGACTATCCTACGATGTGATAGTTCCGGAGAGCTCTATCCTATCACCAAGTCTGTCGTACCTCCTCCCACTACATCCCTGCCTCAACCTATCTCTCTTGCTGTTTGTTTGCCCGATGTTTGGCATAACCGTTTTGGCCACCATGGCAAGGTTATCTTAGATATCCTTCGTACCAAATGTTTTATTTCATGTAATAAAAGTTCATGCTCTCAACTGTGTCATTCATGTCAAGTTAGCAAGCATAACATGTTCGATTACCGTTTTCTGAGTTTAATTCCAATACTTTTGCACCATTTGATATTATTCATAGTTACTTATGGACCTGTCCATTACATGTCAAGACGGGTTTCCGATATTATCTTATATTATTGAATGATTTTACAAATTATCTATGGGTTTATCCTTTAAAGTTCAAATCTCAAGTTTACACCAAATTCTTTGAATTTCACTCTTTTGTTAAAACTCAATTTGAGCGTGACATCAAAAGTTTTCAATGTGACTTGGGTCATGAATTTGATAACTCTTCTTTTCATAATTTTTCTCATGCAAATGGTTTTGTTTTCCGTTTCTCTTTCCCACAAACTTCCTCACAAAACGGCAAGGCGTATGATTCGTCGTGTCAATGACATTACTTGTACACTTATGTCTCACGCCTCTATTCCCCCAAAATATTGGGATGACTCTCTTAACATGGCCGTTTATCTTCATAATATTCTTCCCACCAAAATTCGCCACTTTCGTTCTCCCTTTTTTGCTCTCTATAGACGCCAACCTACATATGATCACCTTCGTATATTTGGTTGTCTTTGCTATCCCAATCTTTCCTCCACCACACCTCACAAACTTGCTCCTCGTTCCACTAAATGTGTCTTCCTTGGTTTTCCTATCAACCATCGTGGTTATCGTTGTCTCGATCTAGCCACCCATAAAATCATTATCTCTCGTCATGTCACCTTTGACGAAACCTTTTCCCATTCGCAACCACCACTCCCACTGGTCCTACATATACGGAATCCTCTCCCTCGCCTATCCACCACTCTATAGCTGACAACCTTGCTTACCCGTCAGCACCACCCATAGCTTCATCTTCTACTGCCAACAGTTCCCATATTCCCTACACTCCTCCCCACAGGCGCAGACCTACAGTGCCTACTACTCCTTCTGCTATTCCTTCTACTAGTCCGATCCATGCTGTTCCTGCTAAACAGCCTACAGTTTCTATCCCATCTGCTTCTCCTGTTCAGACTCTACAGTTCCCAGTCCGATGCATACATCTACTGTTACGGCACCACCCATCATGCCCTCTACTCGTCTTGTTACTCGGTCCTCCGGCAGAATTTTCCGACCCAACCACAAACTCAATCTCCATGTCCAGACTCAACATAAGGTCTCTCCATTTCCACGTTCTCACTTATATGCTCTGAGGGACCCTAACTGGAATGCGGCCATGCTAGATGAGTACAATGCCATGTTGAAAACTAATACTTGGGAACTAGTTCCACGACCACGTGATGCTCATGTTATTCGTTCCATGTGGCTTTTTCGTCACAAATTTCATGCCGACGGTTCCTTGCAGCGTCACAAGGCACGCCTAGTTGCGAATGATAAATCCCAACAGATTGGAGTTGACTGTTTTGAAACATTTAGTCCGGTTGTCAAACCGGTTACTATTCGTACTGTGCTTACTATTGCTGCTTCCCGTTCTTGGCCTATACATCAGCTAGATGTCAAGAATTCCTTTCTCTACGGGGATTTGACTGAGACAGTTTATATGCATCATCCTCCGGGCTTTGTTGACCTTGATCACCCTGATTATGTATGTCGACTACGTTGGTCGCTTTATGGTCTAAAGCAGGCACCTCGTGCGTGTTTTCAGCGTTTTGCCAAGTTTATTATTAATTGTGGATTTCGGGGTAGTGTATGTGATCCCTCTCTCTTTGTCTACCAATCCCGATCTGAGACAGCATACTTACTCCTATACGTTGATGATATTATTTTAACAGCAAATACTGATAAACTTCTTTGCCAATTTATTACATTGATGAAACGGGAGTTTCCCATGACTGACCTTAGCCCGGTGCATCATTTTTTGGGTATTTATGTTCACCACTCCTCTTCAGGCCTCTACTTGTCTCAGTCAGTTTACACGCAGGACATTATTGCACGTGCATCCATGACAATTTGTAATCCCGTGGCCACACCGGTTGGTACTCATTCGAAACTTAGTGCAACATCCGGTCCTGTAATCGAGGATCCTACTCTATACCGAAGCATGGCTGGGGCTCTACAGTACCTTACCTTCACTAGACCGGATATTTCTTATGCAGTTTAGCAGGTATGTTTGTTTATGCATGATCCAAGGGAACCGCACATGCAGGCCCTTAAGCGGATCCTTCGTTATCTTCAGGGTACTCTTGATCATGGTTTGTTATTATCTTCTTCTACAATTTATGGATTAACTGCATATTCCGATGCCGATTGGGCGGGGTGTCTGGATTCTCGTCGGTCTACTTCCGGCTACTGCATCTTTCTGGGTGACAACCTAGTTTCCTGGTCTTCTAAGCGTCAGGCAACTGTCTCTCGCTCAAGTGCTGAAGCTGAATATCGGGGAGTTGCCAATGTAGTTGCTGAAACTACTTGGCTTCGCAACTTACTACTTTAGCTACATCTACCTCTACGACGTGCCACTATTGTATACTGTGATAGCGTCAGTGCTGTGTATATGTCCGGTGATCCTGTTCAACATCAACGCACCAAACATGTGGAGATTGATATACATTTCGTACGTGATCGCGTTCGTATTGGTGACATCCATGTCTTACACATCCCCTCGGAAAATCAATATGTCGATATCTTTACCAAGGGCCTTCCACGACATCTATTTACTCGTTTTCGTACTAGTCTGAGCGTCTGCTCTTCTGCCGCTCCGACTAAGGGGGTGTAATAGATTAGATATTATTCTGTTTCCATTCTTACCTTTAACTTGGACATATTCTTCATTAACTGCTGTATTATGGAGATATTATGAGAATAAGTTATATAACAACCAGAGGAGAGGAAAGTCTCTTCAAGGGAGTTTAATCAAAATCCAAGAGTTAATAAATTGAAAATATTGTGGGTTATGGTTAAAAGGGGCTTTGGTTAATAAAAGTGTGGGCTATATTTAAGAGAAGCTTTTGGAAAAGCCAAGTCTCATAAAAAATCCCAATCGACAGTAAATGAAACTTCCCGCTTAAAGGTTAAGCAACCCTGGACCTAAACAATGTTACGCCGGTAAGTGACACTTATTTCAGTGAACGGGGTGCCACATCTCCTTCCATACCGTCAGACATGTCAAAACTGTTTGATCTTCTTGGTTTTTAATTTGAGGTAAAAATGGAATGATATTGCATGTCCTAAGATACCCAAAGCAAGCGAGAAGTTACTCTGTTCTTGGGTTAGTCCTCATGTGTTTCATCTGTCTCGTACAACAAAAAAAGATACAATACATTTTACATGCTACCACAGAGTTTGAGTGAAATTCTGTTGTAAAATGGGGATATAAAAAGCCTTAGTACTGATGATATCCCTGCTTAAGACTAGTATAACACCCAAGTCGGATCAAAATGAGATTATGCAAAAGGTTGCACGGAGTATACATGGGTAAGGCAGGTAATACAATTTTTCTAATTAAGATATTGGAGTGAACTATAAAGACTAAACATGGGAAATTTTGTTGATAAGGCTGATTACCGAGGAAAGAGGAATGAAATGTTAGAATGTGGTTTGGGAAAATTATACATACCTAATTAATTATTAGAAACGAGCAAATAAGGCGATAATTTAATTGAAGTCTTTTATTCTTGGTTGAGATCATAAATAAAGTGTACGCATATTGGTGTGCATCATTAAATAGAAATTATCCATGTTATCGTGGACTTCTAAAACAAGAAATCGATTTGTCCTGGTGTAGAAAATTTGAGACCATGCACTGTGTCTCACCTAGCTTGATGAATCGGTTGGAAGAAAAGAACATTCCCCTTGGCCTTCCTTATGCTTCGATTTTCCGGGAAAACGAATTTATAATGGTCATCATGGCTTGTTGCAAACGTGTATGCATTTTATTTGAAAGCACAAATTACAAGTTTCTCATTTATTTTATTAATGTTACCATAATTGTTATAGGTGTTTTAGCTGATTCTTGTACGCTGTCAGATATTATTATATAATAACTAAAGAGGGAACTTTAATTTAAATAAGTAAAAAAGTTAAAAATTAATTATAATATTCGATTAATTTCAACACGACCCATATAAATCCTGAAAAGATAGTAACATGTTTCTCATTTTTGAAAGTGACTTATACTTTTGCAAGAGCAGTTATGCTTGTCCTTCTAGACTTCGCTGTCAACCAGATTTAAACAAAAAAGAAGAAGGTAAAGATGGTTAAAATCACTTAAGCACGCATAAAAACAAAAATCAACTGCATAACAAGCAGTCAAATGCTTAAAACACACATAAAAACAAGACCCCAACTTAGATTTTACTTTTTTTTAGCATTTTGCTATAATTAGATTTGGTACAGCCTTTTTTTAAATGCTACCGTTTAACCACCGGTCCGGAAAGGAAAGAAACATTATTGGTTTTGCTTTTCTTTGGTTTTGCTATTAACAGGCTTAAAAAAAGCCAGTACTCAGACTTTCGTCAATTCTGTAACCGGCACCGGTGAGAAAAGTCAAAAAGGGCTAAATATGACCGAGTAATACGAAGTAATCAATTTGATGCAGTAAATCTTAAAAACATAAATTCATATATCATATACTACGAAGTGATTGGAATTTTTTAAAAATATACACAAAAGATTAATATCCTTAAAATGTTACTAAAGAATGCAGAGGAACTTTAGATATCACCAAAGTACTTGAATGTTAATATATTGTAAATTTTATGAAGAGACTGTGGATTGAAAAATATATTTCAGATTAACCCACCGCTGGAAAGTATATGTACACAAGTAAATTCTACCAAACTTAAATAAATACACTAGGTATTTAGGGATATTTTTTCCCATACTAAATTAACATACTGTTATTCGGAAATCCCACACAGCTAAAAATATAGTATACACACACCTAATCCAAAATAGTAATATAGCGACCTTGATTTTCTCAACTATATTACTATTTGGTAATCCACTTCAATTTTATAAATCTAAATTAATCCTAATTCAATCCATTGTAATCCAAATTTATTTTTTTATAAGAACCTCTTAGATCTTTTTATGAAATGTTATAAATCCACTAGATTCAAGAAATTATTATCTATTTTTGTTGATATAAATTCTGATCCAATACACCTCTAATACATTGACACATGTTTCCGATATTTGAGTTTAAACTATAAGTTCAGGTTAGCCATCGCACTAAGGGTGAAAGTCATTGCCTACCAAAACTTGACATAAGTACGGTACGAATGATCTTAAGATGGTAACTACCTGTAATAAACTTCTTCATCACATATACACTGGTATTCTCTTCCCGAGAAAACAATTGGACCATTATCATGGTTTAAGACAGTTCTATCAGTGGAAATAAACTCTTTATGTCTCTACAAGTCTGCATATAAAAATGCTTATCATTACCTTCTTTTTTTTATTAGAGTGAAAGGGAAAAGATACAAGTGAAGAGCTCATTCACAGGGGGTAAATGAAACCCCAAGAAAGGGAAAAGAAATGAGAAAAGCATTTAATATATTTGTCAATACGAAGAGTAAAGCTCTTTCATGATGAATTACTTTCCAAAGTTCCTTAGCTTTCTCTTTGAATGTTCTTTAAATATTCCTCTCTATCCATACGGACAATAGAGTTGCTGCAGTGATCATACTCTATAATGTTTTATTACAAACAATTTACATTGCATACATAAAGAAAGGGTTAAACTTTAATATAACTTGTGAGCTTTAACTCTTGAAATTTTAAAATATTCTTAATTAGAATTGGCTGAAACTCGCATACAGTCCAAAAAGTGTGCGGCCTTCTAAAGATTTTTGCAAATCATTCAAAATGTAAATCGCACTTGAATTGACCATGTATGAATCATAATGGTATAATAACAAATAAGTTTTGTTAGTTAAAACGTTTAGAGTCTTAAAAATCAATTACCCATCTACCAGTAACTGTAAATTTGGTTGGAAAGAAAGAAGTAAAAAAATACACAACGTAACTATATAGTTATTTAATTTCTTCTTAGGTCCTCATGCTCTTCCTCGGTTTACGCAATAATACAAGTAACATATAACTTTTAGGTAAATATGCTACCATGAAATTTGAGTGAAATACCTTTCGCATGAGGATATAATATCCATTGTCCAGGGTTAATATCTCTACTTGTAAATTTTACTAAAATCAAGCCATACCATAATTAATGAGGTAACACAAATAGTTGAAGCTGACTTATGTAAAGATTTTTGCAAATCTGTCAAAATGTAAATCGCACTTTAATTGACCATGTATAAATCATAATGGAACAATAGCAAATAATTTTTGTTAGTTAAAACGTTTAGAGTCTTAGAAATCAATTACCCATCTACCAGTAACAGTAAATTTGGTTGGAAAGAAAGAAGTACAAAAATACACAACGTAACTATATAGTTATTTAATTTGTTCTTAGGTCCTCATGCTCTTCCTCGGTTTATGCAATAATACAAGTAACATATATGACTTTCAGGTAAACATGCTACCATGAAATTTGAGTGAAATACCTTTCGCAGGAGGTTATAAAATCCAATGTCCAGGGTTAATATCTCTACTTGTAAATTTTACTAAAATCAAGTTATACCATAATTAATGAGGTAACACAAATAGTTGAAGCTGACTTATGCAGGTAAACTCAATTTTCTAAGATGTTGGAGTAAACTAAATATATCCATATTGCTCGTATTTTGGAAGTCATGAATAAAACGCATACACCATACAGACAACAGAGTGGCCGCATAGACCACACTCCATAATGTTTTATTGCATCCAAAGAAAGTAAAACAACTTACAGTGCATACATAAAAAATGTTTAAATTTTAACACTTCCTCCGTCCCACTATTAGTTGACCTGTTTTTTTTAGATTTTGTCTCATTAATAGTTAATTTATATGATTTGATACTTGTGTTTAAATTCGTTACGTTGGTGTTTTAAAATAGTTTTCAATGATATAAAATTTACGAATATCCGTGGTATAGTTTGAGAGATAAATCATTTCTAAATTATACTACTAGATCAACTAATGGTGGGACGGAGGTAGTATAACTTATGAGCTTTAACTCTTAAAATTTTAAATTTACTGCTGCAAAATGAAACTTTTGCCATACGACTAAAGCAACAATATGAAAAGAGTGTGGCAAAAAAGTATTATCTCTTGTTGAAGTAATAGAGAGTGCAGCAATAGGACTTCTTGCTACATAGGTTATCGTGACACTATTAGTGGTTTATCCCAGAACCATTGGCTGCTACAATGTTAAGTTTCTTGTAGTATTAATTAGAATTGGCTCGAAACTCGCATATAGTCTCAAAAGTGTGCGACCTTCTAAGGATTTTTGAAAATCTTTCATAATGTAAATCGCAATTGAATTGACCATGTATGAATCATAATGGTACAATAACAAATAAGTTTTGTTAGTTAAAACGTTTAGAGTCTTAGAAATCAATTACCCATCTACCAGTAACTGTAAATTTGGTTGGAAAGAAAGAAGTACAAAAATACACAACGTAACTATATAGTTATTTAATTTCTTCTGAGGCCTTCATGCTCTTCATCGGTTTACGCAATAATACAAGTAACATGTATGACTTTCAGGTAAATATGCTACCATGAAATTTGAGTGAAATACCTTTCGCAGGAGGATATAATATCCAATATCCAGGGTTAATATCTCTACTTGTAAATTTTACTAAAATCAAGCCATACCATAATTAAAGAGGTAACACAAATAGTTGAAGCTGACTTATGTAAAGATTTTTGCAAATCTTTCAAAATGTAAATCGCACTTGAATCGACCATGTATGAATCATAATGGAACAATAACAAATAATTTTTGTTAGTTAAAATGTTTAGAGTCTTAGAAATCAATTACCCATCTAACAGTAACAGTAAATTTGGTTGGAAAGAAAGAAGTACAAAAATACACAACGTAACGATATAGTTATTTAATTTGTTCTTAAGTCCTCATGCTCTTCCTCGGTTTATGCAATAATACAAGTAACATATATGACTTTCAGGTAAACATGCTACCATGAAATTTGAGTGAAATACCTTTTGTAGGAGGTTATAAAATCCAATGTCCAGGGTTAATATCTCTACTTGTAAATTTTACTAAAATCAAGCTATACCATAATTAATTAGGTAACACAAATAGTTGAAGCTGACTTATGCAGGTAAACTCAATTTTCTAAGATGTTGGAGTAAACTAAATATATCCATATTGCTCGTATTTTGGAAGTCATGAATAAAACCCATACACCATACAGACAACAGAGTTTCCGCATAGATCACACTCCATAATGTTTTATTACATTCAAAGAAAGTAAAACAACTTACAGTACATACATAAAAAAGGTTTAAAATTTAATATAACTTATGGGCTTTAACTCTTAAAATTTTAAATTTACTGCTGCAAAATGAAACTTTTTCCATACGACTATAACGCAACAATATGAAAAGAGTGTGGCAAAAAAATATGATCACTTGCTGCAGTAAAAGAGGGTGCGGCAATAGACTTCTTTCTACATAGGTTGTCGCGACACTATTAGTGGTTTATCCCATAACCATTGGCTGCTACAATGTTAAGTTTCTTGTAGTATTAATTAGAATTGGCTCGAAACTCGCATATAGTCTCAAAAGTGTGCGACCTTCTAAGGATTTTTGAAAATCTTTCATAATGTAAATCGTAATTGAATTGACCATGTATCAATCATAATGGAAAAATAACAAATAACTTTTGTTAGTTAAAATGTTTAGAGTCTTATGGATCAACTACCCATCTACCGGTAACAATAAATTTAGTTGGAAAGAAAGAAGTACTAAAATACACAAGGTAACTAGTCATTTTAGTTTCTTCTTAGGTCCTCAGACGCTTCATCGGTTTCACGCAATAATACAAGTAACATATGTAACTTTCAGGTAAACATGCTACCATGAAATTTGAGTGAAATATCTTTTGCAGGAGGATATAAAATCCAGTGTCCAAGTTTAATATCTCTACTTGTGAATTTTACTAAAAATCAAGCCATACCATAATTAATGAGGCAACACAAATGGTTGAAGCCGACTTATGCAGGTAAACTCAATTTTCTAAGATGTTAGAGTAAACTAAATGTATCCATATTGCTCGTACTTTGCAAGTCACAAATAAAACCCATACACCAATCACAATCAAAACCTGTATTTCTATTATGTAACACAAACATATCAAATGCATTCTACTGTGATTCAGATATGATTTCTCAAGGGAGAAGCTATATAAACTAATAAATTTAGGATACTCTTCGACTAGTTCTGCGTTCAAGAACCGCGTCTTTTACTTGGTAGTTAAACTATCTCCTCCTTATTGTATTGCTTCAAAGTCGAAACATTTCTTTTACTAATTTTATTTATCACTATTTTTGTATGATTTATATACTTTTCCTTTTCATGAGGAAAAAAACTAAAGAGAAAATATTTCTTTTACTATTTTTTTTTTTATCTCTATCTTTATTTATTTAATGATTATATACTTTTTTCTTTTCATGAGGAGAAAGGTTAAAATTCCACTAAAATAGAGTAAAGAAAAACAAGTAAAAACATTTAACAAGCACATCAAGGAGCAAAACTGGTTCTATACCAAATAAAACAAAAGCACTACCACTCTACAAAATGAGACAACGGCAAACTGCAAGATTATGTTTTTATTAGGCGCTAGGGAAGCGCGCCGAAGAAAAATAAGAAACATGCATAAATAGGCATGCTTTGGCGCCTTAGGCACCGTTTACAACATAACTGCAAGAGCACAATTCCCAAAGAAATATAAAGAAAACAACAGTGCTGTAATCTTCTCGAAGATCAAACTTCTTTCCCTTTAGGAACATGCACGCCCGTAAGTCTGCCGTTGTGAGGTAATATGTGGGACTTACGAGGACATTAGAATGACATAAGTTAAAAAGAACTGGAAAAGGAGGGTAACGGCACAACAATCTAGATGTTAAACCAGTGACGATAGTGATCTGAGATCTCGGACCAATTAGGTTCGATCCAACTGCAGTTTAGTTTCTCCCTAGAATCACGATAATCTTTAGCAGAATGTTCACTCCCAACAGAGTGATACATTCCTGTATCCAGGGAATAAAACAAGATTCCTTCGTTGTGCAACCTCGGAAAATAGATTTTGTTCTCCATTTGACCAGTTGGAGCAATTGCTGAGATACAAGACGTATTGCTGATACACAACATATGTCGTCCCAAATGTTTAACTTCAACCCAAACCAAATCAGTGTCTTCGTCATTCAATCTAAAGATACGAACCCACTTTCCTAAATGGCCTAATAACACAGATAAAAGTTTTCCTTCACATTCAACTAAGAAGGTCTTATAGATAAATTCACACTTAGGCGGGATCACGTTGGCCAATATTTCCCAACTAATGCCATGCTCTATTGTAGAAACTCCTAAAGATCCATTGTTGTCTAAGCAATAGTAATCTCCGCGATAGAAAACTGGGTTATTAAAATCCGCCTCAAATTGTTTCATTTTCCTGTTGGGTAAATAACTACAGACGAAGGAATCATTTGTCCAACGGTCATCTCCCCGTTTAATAAAGAACGTGCGAACATCAGACCCCGCTAGTTGACTGATGCCAAAAACAATGCAATCTGAAGAAGTTGGCAAAGAGGAGAATGAGATGCCTGAGAAGTTAAAGCAATGATCATCTGATAAGTCCGGAAGTTTGACAGTTGATTTCGTGAAGGGATTGTAGAAGAACAATGTCTTCTTGCCTTTTGACATGAGCAACCATCCACCTTTTGAAAAGCGGATTCTAGAACCTTGAAACGACTCGGGGATGTTCATGAGGTAGCTCTCATTATTATGCATTGGATTTATGAAATTGTAGACGGCTTGATCATAGTTGGGAAAAAATAGCCATGGGGATGTATCTGTGGTCTTTAAAGTCCTAGTAGAATAGGATCTTCTGAGAATTATTAGCGATCGATAGTTTTTACACACTGCACGCAAATGTATGTAATCCACTGGATGAAGATAATCTGATATCAACCTTACGATATCATCGTAAAGCATAACGCACGATTGCACTTCTCCGGTATCCTCTTTCTCTTCATCATCCTTAGCTACATTATCTTTGTATTCCGTTGCCTCCACAACTTTATCCATGTCTTAACCTTATCCAAAATACAGTCTGCAGTTCTTCTATCATCGACCCTTTGAGTTGTATTGATCATGAGCCATCCAGCGGGGAGCCA
Organism: Papaver atlanticum; assembly: GCA_023531105.1. Lineage (NCBI taxonomy): Eukaryota > Viridiplantae > Streptophyta > Magnoliopsida > Ranunculales > Papaveraceae > Papaver > Papaver atlanticum. The sequence goes on from JAJJMB010012301.1 coordinate 1,168,333, forward strand.
TGGTGAAGATATATCAGGACATGGTACAGATAGCAAAATACTGTTGTCTTCTAAAGTATATGTATACAATCCCATATCCATATCTTGCGTATAGCACACACAATTCTTTGAAAAACCCAAGTCCGAGGCCAAGCAAGACAGTTGTTGATATTCGCTTAAAAAAAAGACATAGTCTTCCAAACTGAGAAACACCTCTTGCAACGTAATATCTTTCTATCCGAAAAACTTCACCAATAGACTCCATCCAAGATTGTTCAACATTACCCCATTCCAACAATCCTGCTACTGATTCACGTTCAAAATTGTCCTCGGCCCAAATAGAATCACTTACACATAGTATTTCTTCCTTTTCAGCATCATTAGGGTGGTGTGTTTCAATCTCTAAGTGAATATTACCCTCGGAACACATTACATATAATTTACCATTGCAATAAAGCATTGACAGAAGAGTATGTGGAGCATCAACAAACTCATGTTTTCTCCATTCTCTATCACCAGGGTGACAATATAAAAGTATGTCAGGATTTGCATTTTCTTGTGCGTCTTCATTTAAAAGGATATAATCCATCCAATCGTTGGAGTTAGCATCGCTACCAAAACTGCTGCTGCTATGGCTTGTGCAGCAGCTGCTGCTGCTACCCTCAACCCCCTCTCCAGTACCACCAAAACTTAAAACACAATCCCTGACATAGTGTGAAACAAAGAAGGAATCTTGATGTAGACTTCGAAGTATATTAGGTAACATGATAATTTCTAGTGAACCAGGATTCCATAGATAACAATTCCCATAAATTTCTTTTGTTTCAGTATCATCATCACAAACAACGACTAACCATCCTCGATTAGAATTTTTATGCCAAAAACTTCTATTACTCAACTCTGGTATGATATTATTTTTGTTGCGAGATTTATTACTCAAAGGTTCACACAAATTATAAAAAGTTTGAAATTTACGATCTTTTCCATGTTGGTAGACAAGCCAAGGTGCTACTTTTGGTGACGGTGGTAGTTTACGGATACCTCTTTGATCCCTTAGTTCTGGTGCCATGGAAGCTAAGAGGTTTATTCGAGGAGATTGAGCTAAAGAGGTTGATCTGAAGTGACTAATCTGAGGAGACTGAGCTGAAGAGTTTGTGTGCAACAGAGAAACCCCAAGTAGTCTTAGAATAAAACACAAATCGTTGATACCTTGTTTCCCGATATATATATATAGACTTAAAACTAGAAATCGACTGAATTTGGCCCTTTTCTTTTTTCTAAAAATACTTGTTTTTTTAATTAGGAAACTGAGTTTTGTTTGGAAACTAGACTCTAGAGATTTCTTTCTTCCATGATCCTCCTCTGCTCGACTTGAGATCCGCTTAGAATGAAATCTCATGGTGTTCGTGGCCTGTGGTTGGCTTGTTTTTTTTCCCCGCTAACTACCGTAACAATTTATATATTTAAGATTGGCAATACTCATGACATGCTAAGATTGTTTACCTGTGTGTGGAATTTCCAAGTCTTATGGCACGTCTATATCTAAAGAAAATGCAGTCTCCAGCTTAATTAAAGGTCCCAGCAACGCTGGACCTGGAAAATGTTGCAAGATAAGTGACTGAGGGTGTCAATGAGTCATACGAAACCCATGTTAATCAATAAATGACTGAAACAAAGGTGTAAACCTTGGGTGTAATGATATTTGTACGTAGGAAGAATTTTTGGTGCCACATCTCCTTTAATACCGCCAAACATGTCACAACTGTCAGATTTCCTTCGGATTTTAGTTTGAGGTCAAATGATGCTGCACGTACTTACTAGTAAGATACACAAAGCTAACTAGAAGTCACTCTTTTCTTCATTTATTGTATCCTCATGTGGAATATGTTTCATCTGTCTCACACTATATATGACCAAGATACAAAACCTTTCGAGTGGTTTAACATGCTACTACTAAATTTGAATGAATCAGATTTGCAAAATGAGAATATAAAAGCCAATGTTTGGTAGTGATATGTCTACTTAAGAATTATATTACACTCAACTCAGATGGCAAAAAAATGAAGTATGTTCATGGGGGTTAACACAATTCTTTTGAGATGTTGGAGTAAATTGTAAGGCTAACTTATTTTTTTTTAAATAAATAAGTATTACTCTGATGGAGGAGGGAGTCCTATCATAATTAAAATAAATAAGTCTTCTCACTTTCTGATTTTGTTTTTGTACTAATTACTAGAGTTACACAAGTATCTGACTTTGAGGGTAAGATAAAAACACTTCCTACGGCTTCTTCAAGCGTCGATATGAGGTTTCTTTTCCACCATCTTCTATCTTCATTAAAAGGAAAGTTGAGTTACATGGCCAGCCAATTCTTAATTATTTGGTTACTAGTTTTGATACATTTTAGCAAGCTCATCCCAAACTGCCTTGTTCTGTAACCATTTTTAGTTCGTAAAATTCATGTAATAACTGATATGGAAAAGTTTACATAATATGATGAGGGGATCATAATGTTAAAGGAAAGGAAGAATATCTGGAGCTTTTTGAAGAGCTTAAGAGTTGTTTTTGCCAAGCGTATGCTGGAATTTGTGAGGTTTCAGAAGTACTATTCATTTATGATCTAATAAAAAAATCAATAATAAGTTGACCAAAGTCGGCCTAAAAAATCAATATAGGTTTTGTACTTGTTAAAATCGAAGATGACTTGAAATCTCATTTTCAACAATGAATACCGACTTCAGAATCAGTATACTGGATTAAATATTATCCCTAGTATAACTCGAGGACTACTAATTCAGTTAACAATCGACACAAAAACTGAACCACTGCAATTCAAAACATGACAAGCAAATCACATAAACATTCACTCAAAATTAACAGACGTCATAGAATACCTTTTCCTTTTAACCTGTTTAGTATACTGGTTTGTTGCGTCCTTGGAGCATTTAGCACCACTTTCTCCGAGATCTTTGAGCGAAACAAAGCTGTTCGTGTGAGGAATAGCCTCGATGTGTGAGAGGCACATACCGTTATCCATGATATTGTCCCACTGTTTGTTTACAGCTGAAGAAGCTTTAGGGTCATAGCTATAAAGATTATCACCGTTGTGCCACAATAGAACTTGATTTCTCCTTGTAACTGCAAAGGGCTCAAAATTACGATCATTCCCTGAATCTATACATCCTTGATCCAATTCCATGAATTATGGTCATAGTAACCATATGTCTGATTATGTTCTTCCATGTTATTATTATTTCTCTTATATGCCCATACTTCTACGCAAGCAGACTGGTTTTTACCAACAAAACACAAATTTCCTCCCAGCAACTTGAGCTTCCTATCGACCATTAGAACACAAGGCAGCATTGGTAGACATTGAAACTTCTCATGTTTCAAATCGAAGCCAAAAACTTTATGTTCTTGTATCTCAGAATTTAACCAATGAAGAACTCCATTAGCATAGACACCGCGGGAGGAACATAAAATGTGATCCATAATTCCTACGTTTCTCCACTGATGACCACCAATTGTATAAACTAGGATATATCCCACCCGTGCTTTGTTGTAGTAAATTCTAACAACCTTGTACTCGTTTGTTGAGTGACAATAGCCGAACCCATTCGATACCAATGTTTTCCTCGACCAAGGTCTCTGGCGAACCAATTCTCCATCCTTGTCCCTGTCTTCCACGCTAGGGTAATCAAATTGTGGAACAAAGACATATTCTCCTGTTAAAGGATTGCAAATTATATATTGAACTTGGTAATGTTTATCACGTTTGCGGAGACAAACCAAACCATTGAATGATCCAACAACGAGATCATCCCATCTGAATATTCGTAATTTAAATCTGCCATAATAATAGTTCATCATCTTAGTACGATGATCAACATCACTGTGAATATCATCATATTGTTCTCCGTAATAAAGTTGCACGTCACAGTTTTCGGAGAGATGGTATGAAACAAGAAAACCCACCTCGTTACAACACCTATTGGAAAGAAGAGTTTTCCAAGTCTTGCATACTTGCGAAGCCTGTAAGGTTGCCGTAAAAGGTAAGCGGAATAGTATGTTTTCTAAGATATCAATATGAAAATTCTCCATAATCGATACCGATGACCAGAGCTGTCTTCTTCTTCTTTCATGGGGTGATCTGATTCTGGCTTAAAGATAGAATAAATTAAGCGCTTTGCTTTTTAGGGTTTTTATTTTTTTTCCTTAGAAAAGAAAAAGCTTTTCGGTTTCCTCGTGGGGGCTCCAGCCGGGCGCAGATCCTCTATATTCCTGAATTGTTTCTGTCCCCTGTCCGCGCGAGTTACAAGAGAACACTAACTGTTTTTTAAAATTAATAATAAACCAAAATTCGGGATTTAAGAGAGATAATTAGGAAAAGAATATTCTTTCCTTAAAAAAAAAAAAATTGTACTCCCTTCTCTCTACTTTACTTGATGTTTTAGAATTTATTTTTTGTTCCGAAATAGATGGGAGTTTTAGTATTTTTTCCAAATTTTTTCTGATTTATCCTTGTTTTGGAATCACACCAGAGCATAAATTCTTATTGTAATCAACACATAAACAATTACTCCAATTTTTAAATATTTCCCATGGAAGATATATACTCTAATCTATAAAAATTTGGTACATCCCAAGTAAATCCATAAAAATTTGGTACATCCCATGTAAATTACAATGGGATTGGTAACTTTTCCAAGATTCTAGAAACTAAAAACTAGGTCATTTAATTTTTTTTAAAGGTATTAATATAGGTAGAATTGAAAAAATTTAACTCTCTCTCTCTGATGTTCCTTAATCTGCATGAAAAAATCTACAACATCAAGTAAAATGGAATGGAGGGAGTACTAATTATTTACACATCGTAAAAGTTAGCTTCATTAGTAAATCATTTTCTTTCGTCAAAAAGGATGAGGATGAACAAATGAAGTATCTTTGTTTCTTTGGCTTCTTTCGAAGGTATGAAGGTATAGTATTGCCCTTAAGTTAATAATGGACAAACGGTGGAGTAGTGGAACAAAACACTCAAAGCGCTGCAAGAATATTGCCAGATGAGTTCTAACATAAAAGAAATCAAAATTGGAGTCGTCGAACATTTCCAAAGCTTATTCAAGGTAACTCTTCGGCCTTCAATTCAAATAAATATGGATCATTCTCTATCTAAAATGCTGGGACAAGATAAAAGATAGAATTTGAAAGATAAAGAGTACTTGGATTTGGGGTTTAAAATACTTTCACATCTCTTATTCCGAAGAAAGAAGTAGCGGAAGAGATATAAGAGACGAGGCTTTGGTCCCACCAATTAAGAGCAAGCAAGCTAGTTTCCTTTGCAAAATGGTGCAGTTGGAGTAAAATTTGCACTGAAAGAATAAGGTTTCCGGTCCTTATAAATGGTAGTGCAGAAGGTTATTTAAAGTCACAAATGAATCTGCCAATGAGAACCTTTATCGCCATTTTTATTCTTGATTGAAAGTGGCACAATTATCTCGCCTCTTCAAATCGCCGAGGACATCCTCATTTTTCTCAATGTTGATGCAAAATGAAGTGAAGAACCTTCAGCTGATTATGATATACTTCGAGCTTATCCAAGATTTTTGGTGCTGGTCCTCTGATTATTCTGCTTTACTTGTTTGTTTTTTTTTACTTGGTTCATTGGTTGTTATTCTGCTTCTCTTCCAACTTATTTGGATTACCTTTGGGGGACAAATACAACGGCACTTTAAAATGGAACTATGTGATTGATAAGGTAACAAATGAGTTGCAGGCCAGTCCGGGACAAGTCTTTCCTTTTGAGAGCTGGCAAGGTCACCCTTATAAACAATGTAAGTCTTCCTGTAATAGTGTAATTGGGTACTTTTTGAATCTTTTTTCTTGGTGGAGATGATCTCGGGTGAACTTCCAATTATGACCTTGGCAATTGAAGGTGAAGACATTCATCTTTATTGAGTTGAGATTGAGATGCCTGTGGGTGCAAAATACCGCACACTCATTAGGTATGCGAAATAATCTCTTTAGTGTCAGGCGAACATGAACGCATACAACATATCCAAGATGACGAGCAAGATGACGTCACCGAGTCACAACAGAAGTGTGAAGAGCTATGTGGCAGTAAAGAATCTGTGCGGCAATGATAAAGTCCAAGCGACATTGACGCTCGCCAGATCCGAAAATAAGGGTTTTATTAGCTGTCCTCCACTATGTAAACTCCTATAAAAGGAGCCAAATGCCTTTGTAGAAGGGAGAGATTTTTTTGGTGAGCTGAGATAAGATATTTAGGAGAGAGAATGTTATTTGCTTTCCAAGTTAGGGTTTCTACTCATATATTTTGTATTTGGTCCATCTTTTAATAAAATGATTTAGAGTTTTCCTCATGATGTCTTGAATAGAGTTTGTAGATCTTACTTGGGTATGGTTGTGGGATTTCCTGCAGCTACATTTTGGCGCTAGAATACAGCTTGGATGATATACCCTGTTAATGAAGAAAACTTTTAATTAACAAAAATATTGGTTCTTTGAAGAATACTTTTTCCTTTGTCAAGAGAAGATATTATTTTAGGAACAAAGAATGGTGAGGAAAGCATCTACAGCAGAACAAGTGATAGCAACTAGGAGGAGTAGAAGAATTGCAGGAAGAAGAAGAGGCGAAATTGCTGAATCATCAAGGATGGGAGAAAGGAACAATAGAGGAACGCAAGTCCAATCTCAGATCCAACACGTATAGGAGGAGAACAACACTCGCAACTATGACGAGGTAAGTGTTCATACTACAGATACAGATACGGTGGAGGAAAACGAACAAAGAACTGGAGAGGAAGGACCAGTAGGAGACAACGAAGAGAACATGACAATAGCAAAACTCCGACAAATATTAGTTGAAGAAAGGAGGACAGTAGAAGAAGCACGTGCGAACTTAACGTGTCAGAACGATGAGCTAAGAGAAGAGAATATCAGGTTGCAAGAGCAGAGGTCGAGAACCACATCAAGGACAACACGTGCAGGCTCAAGGTCAAGGACAAGCAAGAGCACGTCAAGGCGTATCCGATCTAGCCACAGGGATCCTAGACAAGAACAACCTTTAAATAATAACATTGTTGAGAATTTTCATGTAGGCGATAATATACAGGAGGAGCGCGGTCATAATCGCGTAGAACAACCACAAATCGATGATCGATACGCACAACAAGGCAAATATTACCGCATACAAGGAAATCACAGGGGCAATCGACATGAGCAACAAGATGAACATAACCGCGTGCATTATGATCAGGAAGATGAAACTGATGAAGAGCAGGGGAGAATAATACTACACGGAAGAGAAATGTTGCGAAATCAACGGGACCGCGCCGAAGAAAATGAAAGACATAATGACGCATAGATCAATGCCAGAAATGAAAAGGGACAGATGGTGGCGAAGAAGAGAAGAGGTGGAAGAACGAGAACTCCAGGAGGCGATGCGTCAAAATAGACAAGAGAATAGAGTAAGGCAAGCAAGGTTGAAAATACCTATGCAACAAGATGCAGACCAAGCCATGAACGAAACAATTTTAAGAGAGTTAGCGGAAGTAAGAGCGATGATGACAGCACGAAGAGATGGAGGAAGGCGACAATTAGATGAAGCAATAGAAAAAGAAGGAAAACAACCGTTCGCAAGGAAAATACAAATCGCAGGAGTACCAACTAAATGCACACTACCTGTATGTACTAATATTTTTGATGGAACTACATGTGAAGTATAGCATATAAAGGCGTACAACAGGTCTCTATTGCAATGGGAGGATAATGATGCAGTCTTATGCAAATATTTTCCCGCCAGTTTAACATGAAAAGCTTTATAATGGTTTGAGGGATTGCCAATGGGAACAATCAGATTATTCAATCACCTACAAAGCATATTCTTAGGAGCATACATCAGTAACAACATGTTACGACTAGGAATAGAGAAGGTATTCATCTTAAGGAGAAGAATCAATGAAAGCTTGCGCAACTTAACAACACGTTGGAGGACCATGTGTAGTGAGATAGCCGGAACAGTAGATGAAAGAAATCTCATCCTAGCTTTTATTAACGCACTTTTTCCAACAAATTTGTTGTATACGCAGATATTCAGGATAAAAGATACCATAACGATGACAGAGCTGCGCGAGTTCCAAGAAGAGTACATTGCTCTTGAAGAAAATAAAAGAGAAATGGAATCTTACCCATTTGCAGTTACAAACGCAAAAGAAGGAAATGCAAGCCTACTTCCAAGGACAACAAATGCAGTTGAAAGCACCTCCCAAGGAAGTCAATAAAATGTGGTAATCGAAGATAAGCAAAAGCAAGTAGCCATGAGCAGTAGAGATCAGGAAATGTACGAAAGAGAATATAGAGAGAGACAATACAATAACCATGCAGGTAACAACAAGATTCAAAGGCTTGATAACCAAGAAGACGGTTATGGAGGACAAAGGCGATACTATAATCAAGGCCCCAGAGGAAACAGAACAGTTTGGGAAGAAATAAAAATGCCACATCTAAATACCGCAATAAACAAAATCTGGGTGGCGGTAATCTTGATGGAAGATATACCAGCACCACCAAATATGGGTCACGAACCACCACCAGGAAAAAGAAGCCGAGATTTTTGCGCTTATGATCGTTTTCATGGTCATAACACCAATAACTGTCGAAATGTGCAGAAAATCATACTAAGAATGATCGGTCAAGGGAAATTAAACCACTTCCTAGTCGCACAACAACAAAATCTACCACCACCACCACCACCAGAAGGGCGGGCGTCAGCAATGGAAACGGGAAAGAAAACATATTTGATTGAAGTAGGAGCGAATGTAAAGAACTTATACTGCAACTCAATAATACACTCGTTCAGAAGCATAGAAGACTTCCATGACAATATTCTGAGTCGAGTTCATGCAAGAGATGATGATGGAAAAGAAATACTCAACTTGGCAAAGGTATCACCACTTCAAGATTGGCAGAGGCAATCTATTTCCTTTAGTGCAGAAGAAGTACCAGGGGGCGGAGAATTGCATGAAAGTCCATTAGTTGTCAAACTGGAGATTATCCCAAAAACAAGGACTGAAGACGGAGAAGATATTGATGCAGATGCATGGGAAATAAGTAGGATATTGATAGATACTGGAAGCTCAGTTGAAATATTATTTTACCATGCTTATAAGACTATGGGCGGTAGAGATGAGGACCTCATCCCTTCGACTTATAAGATTTATGGTTTCAATGGATCAGCCAATAAGCCGAAATGAGAAGTAACAATGCGAATCCCTCTCAAGAACATAACCACAAAATTGGTATTCTGCGTGGTTGATGTGGAGTCCCCATACAATGCCTTGATAGGCATACCATGGCTACACAGCATTCTTGGAGTGGCTTCGACCTTTCATCAATGTATCAAATTTCCCTTACCTCAAGGCGTTGTAGTAATAAGGGGAGACACCAATGAGGCGAAAAAATGTAATGAAATTAATGTGGACAAAAGTGAAGAACGCGCAAGTAAGAAGAGAAACTGGAGGAAGAGGACAAGAGAAGTGAAATATTAATGGTTGATGTTGTGAACAAGAGCAGAGAAATGAACAAGACTTTCGCTAAGGAAAAAACTTCGGCACCAGAAGATGACCTCAACAAGTGCGTAGAAACGCACGAATTCCAAATAGGAGAGCTAGTTATGAGACAAACACCGCCCTACCAGAAGAATGAGAGTGGAAAACTAAAGAACGCATGGGATGTGCCATACTTCGTTAAGAAAGTTATTGGAAATGGAATGTACGAGTTTATGGATGATAAAGGACAAAATGAGGGAGGAAAACTTAGCCAACCTTGGAACCAAGTATATTTGAAGAAGTATGGTTCATGCGGCAATCATAATACAACAGTCCGTATGCGAACTTAATAAAGCAGAAAGATTGAAGGAAGCAAACAAGTCATCCCAGAAATAAGGTTTTTAAAAACAAGTAGTTATTATATAGGAGAATAATTGAAGAAAGAACACATCGGAATTGTACTAATCAAGCGTATGAATGAAAGTGAAAAAATTCTTCTTCTTTATATGTATTAAACATTTCATAAAAGATACGAGTAGAATAAAAAGGAAAAAATAAGACCTTAATAGAAGGCAATAGAAGTTAAAACCTCTAACTAGGGAGGCTAGGCATCCAATTGTGGCGTGCACCCTATTTCGCATAACAGCAAGAGGAAAAAATAAGACCTAACGTGCGTCATAATTGGGGAAAACCTAGTTAGCATGACTCAGGTGAAAGCTACACCGACACTGGAACCCGAGTCATGGAGATTTGGGGTGAAACGAAAGCCTATCCAGCAGAGACGCCTTAGTCGAAAGGATAAGGTACGAACCTCTCTCCTAAGGAATGTAGAAACTAGATAAGGGCTCCGTGGTACACGTTTGAGTCAAGAGTGCCTGGGCTTCTGGAGCGTACCTGGCCATTCTTGGCAAGTCCTGACTATGATACACTCGGCCCTAAAGAAACCCCACTAAGTGTGATCTCGAAAGAGATCACGAAAACAGCTGATTGTTGGCATTACCGGATGGGAAGAGCCCAACCTAACCCGTTAGGGGTAAGCTTCCTTGAAGGGGCAGTCAGGGGGAATATAGGGGCGGCACCCTCCATTATGGAGCTGAATTGTGTCAAAAGACGTTAATATCATGGGGCTATGACTCAAAGGAGAGTATAGGCATGTCGTATTGGCGCGTTGATAGACGCATTATTGTGTCTAATATGTCTCAATTGTATATATTGTTAGTGTTCGATTTTGTATTTATTTTGTTATTTTATGTCTTTGTAGGTATTTTTAGAGAAATAAGCTCTTGTGGCGAAATTGGCTCGAAAAGTGGTGTTTTACACCCCAGGATAGAGTACTAAAGGCACCCCAGAAATGCACCGGAAGCACCCCAGAAATGTGTCGGAGGAACCCCGGAAAAATTACTATCTACGCCCAAAAATTACTATTTGCACCCCAGGACAAGTGCTAAAGGGACACCCGTGCAGGATTAGGGGGAGGACATGTTCTTCTCAAATTCAAAAAAAAGATTTTTGGCGGGAAAATAAACTTATTCTCTGTAAAATTTTCGATCGATTTTTGGACGTGATTTAGTGAGATTCAATCCCTGAAACTTAATGGGTAGACGTGATATGACCATAGAAAGCTGTTATGGGTGTCTGTTACGACCGAATTTGGCTGATTAATCCACAAGAAGAAAACAGGGAGAAACGAGAATATCACGTGTTGAGAAGATTTTTTGGAAGATTTCGTGGAGATTAGAGCGAGTTTAACATATTTTCAGCGTGCAGGAAGTGTGTGGAGATCAAACAGATGCGTGGAGGAGATAAACAGGGGAAGAATCACGTAAATATCATCTCGAGTAAAAGAAAATATTTTGGATTTATTAGCGAGATTTTTATGTGTTGATTGATATAAATAGGTTGATTGGGGTCTCACTGGGAGATAGAGAGAGTTGGGAGCAGTTAGGAAGAACCAGAGAGTCGAGAAATCAAGTTGCAGGAAAACTCCATTTTCTGCTGCTGTGAAGAACACGAAGAACATTGGACGCATGCAGAACGTCGTTTTTCAACAGTGACAACGACAACTGTTTGTGGGTCGTATTGCAACAGTGTCAACAACACTTCATTTTTATCGTTCTCTGTAACAGCTCGGTTTGTAACGAACAAAAGTGTTACAAACCCGGTTTTTATCAATTTTTCTCCTATTTCATCATTTGAGAACCATTTTTGAGCATTAATAAAGATGAATTTTGAGCATATTTCCATGATAATGATGAGCTAATTCTCGCGTAACCAAGGCATGGAGGAAGCTATTGTTGCATGAATAATTGGTAATTATTTTACTTTTCTCTAATTTTGCAATTTATAATTCACTCAAATTACTGCTTTGCAGAATTTTAATTATTTGCATAATTTTTCCTAATTAGTTGTGATTCAATTAGATAGGTTATGCTTTGGTTAGATAATCTATGCTTAAGGGATACAATTAATGTTTGAGAATATGCTTGATAATTTGTGAGTTAAGAAAAAGAGATTTTAAAAATAATTAGAGTTTTGGAATTTTTATCATCATTTATTCATGTGTAATAGTGGAATCTAGTGTCTTGGTTATTTTCATTCTAAAAAAAAAACAAATTTGGATTAAAATTTTCTCTACTTTTAGTTTAAATAAATCTAGCTTTCACAAGTCTTACGAACTCATTCTTATCACTATCTAAAATTCCATCACGCGTCAATGTATCCTGCAGAAGAAATAACACGAAAAATGATAAGGCGAAATCAATGGGTCATTGCATGAAAGTGTAAAGACCGCCTGCGATTTCGCCGCATGGCCACAAATAATACCCAGAGGCAAAATAAGACCTCTAATTAGGGAGGCTAAATAAGACCACATCCTAGCTACTCCTCCCCCCTCACAGCTAATATCTTTCATTACCATGGTGAAAATTGATAATAATTGAAACAGTAACTTCGGTTCCCCTTATTACCGACTAATATTTCTTTCTACATTGTCACTGATCGCCAATTTCTATTTTAACACCAACCATATACATATAAAGTACGTCCTCTCAATATGCCCATTTCTACTAAGCGTCTCTTTCTCTACAACAAATATCTCTTTGTAATCTTCTATTTCTCCCATTCTAAATTTCTCACAATTCCTAACATCTATTTCTTCCCATCTTCACTATAAACGCTTATTTTTTTGCTTTCATTTCACTTCTATATTTTCGTTCTCTCAATGTGTAAATTTAGTTTTTGTATGGGAATCTGACGAAGGAAGAAGAACCTTCACACATGGAACCACAATCATTTTTGGATAGTATTATGATATCTCCTCTCAAGACAAAAGTAAGTATTAACTTCTTCACTTTCCTTCAATCCATTTTCTATGTTCTAATACCCTTTGATTTCTTCTTTAGAATACCATATCTGTTGCTGACGAGTACCATGGTGTTCAGATTTTGGTGGTTTGGTCATGGAAGATGACTGGTGGTAGATGTGTGCAAGGATTCCGGCACTGGCGGCTGATTTAGGGTGAAGTCATGGTTAGGGTTTCCAGTTATGTAGGGTTTTCAATTGGGAATTCTCATTTTGTTCAGGTTTTGATTTGATTTATTTTTTTATTATTATTGTAAATAGGCTTGAAGATCCTGGGAAAAACGATAACAAAACCGGGGATATGTGTTTGGGGTAACGTCTGTCAGAGTGGTCTCTGATTCACAAATAGCTTCTGAGAAAAGCTTCAGAATTCTGCTATGTTACTTGCTGCTGTAGATGCCTTAAGTTCCTGTATATTGCCTACTACTTTACTGTGTGTATCAGCAACAACTCCTTGGAACGTACCGTATTTTTGTTTTTGTTTTACTTTAGTCCAAAAGACGACTTCAACAATTTTTTTAATAACACAAAATTGTGTCAACTTAAATGCCTAGAGGTCATGAGTTCCAAGCAAATATCGTATAAATGTTAAGTTCGGGCCGGAATTTCGTTCCTTACTTGTTAAGTTCGGGCCGGAATTTCGTTCGTACGCCCCAAGTCAAGACCAACCCCATGTCCGCATATCTAATCCCCTACAACCGCACGGCATGTTTCTTGGCTGCTCATAGTAGTTGCATGCAAATCGGTTGAAGCAACAAAGGTTGGAATATCTATATCACCACCGCCTTTGCTAAACCCTAGTAAAACCCCAAATTGTATATATATACCACCGCAATTGCCTCCGGGGTTGAAAATAAGGAGCCTTCACAACCATCCCTAGCCTCCTTATGATCAGGATCCTTATTTATTTATTGATCTCTTTGACGTTTCCCTACAAGGAGCAAGTGAAGAAGCATGGCGTTTTTGTCCCCACAATTGGTTTAGTAGGTATTCTCAATCTCCTTTTTCCTATCTTTACAGTTTTATTGCCATCGGAATGGAATATTCAGTATATAATTTGTATTTAAAATTGAAATCAGGACTAGCTATTTGTTTCTTTAGCGCAAGAAGAATTGACCCTGGTGTTTGTATATACAATCCTAGTGCCCGAGAAGTAACACCATGGATTGAATCAAAATTGTTAAGGAATCTACGTAAAAAAGACTGTCATGGATCTGATAAATTTCCATCAGCTATTTGTACATTGGGATATGATCCTTCCACTAAAGAGTATAAAGTGGTTGGCATATGGATGCGATATGGTTATCCAGTCTGTGTGGTCTTGACTGTGGGAGAATGAGCGGAGACAGACTAATGAGGTACCATCACATAATTTAGATTCATTGGAATCTTATGTTTACATAAACGGTTCGATATATTATATCACTACTTCAATTACAACAAGTAGTGTTAAAGAAAAGGATCGTCCAAAGTTCCTTGTGGCGTTTGATGTTGGAAGTGAAAAGTTTAGAACGATTAGCGTCCCAAGTTGCGTTTTTGATCAGCCAGTTGACTGCGATGCTGCTTATACATTTTATAATGTTCAATTGATAGAATTGGATGGACGGTTAGGTTTATTTATTAGACCTGGCCCTAGAATGAGTGGTACCCCTAAGCTTAAGTTGTGGTTATTTGATGATGATAAAAACAAGAAGAACTCGACAAGTTCTTGGACTCAAGTAAATATGAAGCTACCTTGCACTAAAGACTATAATAATGGTATTTCTTTAAATCCAGTTTCAGGAACAAACCAGATAATCCTAAGCTCTTGTGTTGCAACACCTGATGGAAAGAGGTTAGACACTACTTATTATTCATATAATTGGAAAAACAAGAGCTACAGTGAGATTGAAATCAGTGGGATGCCCTACTCATTTCCATTTTTTTTTGCATCCAATCAGTCGATGTAACATTCTTCGGGAACCTTTTGCCTGTGGGGAAGCAGAGCTCGACAAGATTTTGATAGTTTTTATAGGTTGCTGTGGTTTAGTTTTTGTTCAATGAAAAAAAAGAAGATAAATGCATCTTTTATGGTTCAATTTTCACGTTGTGATATTCGTATTAAGTTAAGCTATTACTGTTGGGAACATATTATTGGTATTTGTATATTGCATGGTACTATTCATAGCGTTCTCACCAACTGAAAGTTCCTTAATGAAGCTGAATTCTTTTGAGTTATTGAAGTTGCATCGCATGTTCTTCAATGATTTCGCCTCCGCAAACATGATAAGTTTTGACACTTTTGTTCCCTATCCCTTAGAGGTCCAACGAGAAGACGACTGTTAGCAAGGCCGGTCCGGAAAGGGAAGCAAGGATTCAGGGAAAGCTCCACTTGCGGGCAACAGGCCAAGGGGAACAAAGTAGGAGTTCTCCGTAGCATATAGCTTCTAGCTAAGAAAAGAATTGGGATGAGTATAAAGATTGAGGAAGTAATTTTCCAATCGATTGAAAATTGACTTCACTTGGTGTTACTAGGATTTCTGAATGTTTTTGAACTAGTTTTTTGATTTCTTTTTGTCTCTCAGGGTAAGCTTTAGGGTTTTAGTTCAATCTAATTAATGTTTTGTTAGTGTTGTTTTTATGTCATTTGTATTGAAATGCGATATAAATTCATCCTATTTTTCTGGGATTTACTCCATTTTTTTCCTGGAATTTTGGCCAGAAATATTGATTCCGTTAACGACATGTTCACATAGAGTATCCTTTCTCGCTATTCGATAACTTCCCAACTAGGCAACTACATTGATAAGGTTTAACATTCAAACCTTACCTGAAATTCCTGCACTGGAAACACAAAACATATGGCAGGTACTTGAAGACTAAAAAACATTACGGTGTTACAAACTACTCTTATACGTTTTGGCATTTTGAGTTCTTTCTATGTGAAAATATCTGGACACCGTACATGTCTTTGCCTTTTTGAATACAGTATACGTAGACAATAATAGATCATCGTTAATTAGTATGTTGGCATTTCGGGATGGAAAATAAATTAAAACTTATTATGAACAGCCTTTTGCAGCTACCCTATTCATCATATTTATTTATTTTAGGGGGGGCAACATTGTTTGGATTTGCTTTGGGGAAAAAAATTCTCAGGACCGGCCCTGCTATTAGTGTACTGCCCCTTTCCCATCGAAGACACTACTATTAGCGCATAATGTTTCTTGTTGCTTTGTGACTCATTTGTTGCATTTGTGAGAGATTATACTGAACTAGTATAATTTGATGTATTGTTTATTGATGTTCTTCGGTCTTGTTTACACTAATGACATGTTTTCCATACAATATAAACTCTATAAATTAATGTTGCTAGGACCATCACAATTTATTAATTAAACGAGATATCAATTAATCGATAAATTAACAATTAATAATTTATATATTTTACTCATGATTATAAGGATTAAGATTCGTACATAACTTAGGTTGGTAACCTAGCAACAAGCTGAGCACCAACACCTTTTTGAATAGCTACACCCAATCTATAAAAAATAAAACTACATAAACCACTGCTGGCATCGTTACTAACTAAACAATTTTTCAAACGCTTAAAAAAACACAAAGTATCCTCCCTAAGCTCTCCCAAACTTCGGTTGAACAATTAAACGGTGATATCATCCAAGACTTGCAAAAATTTGATCGAAAAGTTGGGTTATCGCAATTCAGTGAATGTCAAGATGTCCTGAATATTTGCAAGAAAATGAAGTTACGCAAATGTTGACTGATGAAGAAATAATTGAGAGCGTTATGGGAACTGATAAAGATGGGAAAAAGATGATGAAAGTTCTACAATATATAGATCCCCCTTCACGAAACAAGGTTGTTAAAGCGACAATCACGTTAAATAATTTTTCGTTTGGATATGAGAAAAGACACTAGAAATTCTTATGGTGATAAGAAAAATTAGTTCAATGTTATATTGATTTTAATAAAAAATAGAAGACAATTGATTCATTTTTCAAGAAATCTTCATAAAACATTAGTGTATTGGAGATATATAGTGGATTATTAATTTATATTTCATATGGGGTCTATATAGGTAATCAAAAATGTATTAATTTATAATTTTAGCGAATTATTAATTTGACACGTTGTCCCCGACTCAGGTTGGCTAAAAATATTATTTAAGAGAATTTATTAAATAGTCGAGTATTAATTAATGGAGTTTGTACCATATTTACTATTTAGGATTTAGCGGGCTTCCATAAATTTGGCACTCAGAAATGGGCCTTAACCCATACGAAGCCTCTACGTGAAAAGAAAGATAATCTTATGATGTAATTGATAAAAGCTCTCGAAATTTTACCCAGCTTCCCTCCATGTTTAGACTAATGATACGTTTTCTATATTTAGGATTTAGCTAGACTTCGATAAATTTGGCACTCAGAAATGGGCGTTAAATCCATATGAAGCCTCTACATGAAAATAAGGATAATCTTATGATAAAATTGATAATAGCTCTTCGAAATTTTATAATAGCTCTTCGAAGTTTTACATATAAATAATTTAATATAATCGTAGAACAATATCATCATCTTTCCAAACAAAATATATCTGTTGTTTTCAGAATAAATTAGGAACGAAATGACTAGTCACCAACAGATACTCTTCCGCTTGCTTTGGCTTGGCTGGGAACATTATCTTACCTTCAAAGTGAAAGGCTTCTTTTTTTCTTTTTGAAAGAAGTTTTAAACAGTGAAAGGCTTTAGGAAAGTAGAGTCAATCCCCAAAGTGGCAGTTTTGCTTCACAAAAATTTATTGTACTTTTTGGTTTCTAGAAATTATATATGATGATAAAACACAATTACCCACCGCCGGCAAAAGAAATTTAATAATAAGATAAAGACACTAAACAGTCTACTCCCTTCGTTTCAAAATAATAGGCTTGTTTTATGTGTAATTTGTAAATTAAACAAGCCCATCTTTTTGAAATCGGAGGGAGTACATGAAACTATTAAACTCCAAGAACAGATGCCGCAGTTTTGTCATGCATAATCTTGAAATATCTTCAAGGTTTCGCATTTTGCTCAATGAATTTGGAACATCTCCTAATAGGGAGTTAGGATCAAGATTTAGGTTTTGAAGTTGAGCTTCTTTTTCTACCGCTCCATATTTCACGAACAGTACTGCTAATAAGACTGTTGTTTGTGTAAATAGTTGACAGGGGAAAGAAAAGCTTATTCTTAAATCCATCCTATATTCACCAGGAGTCAAATAGGTCGTAGACCAAAAGTCAGATCTCCCTAGTGCCATTAGAGCATCTTCAGTAGCGGGTGTAAAAAATCCACGTAAAAAATCCTACGTGGATTTTTTTATAAGACCCTTGTTTAGGAGGATTTGCATATATATTAAATATAGGACGACATGACTAATAAACCATCTCCAATAGTATAGAGGTTTGACCCTTAGAAAACCTTGTGTGATGAAATATTAACTATTTAATTGTCTTTTAATTAATTATTAAAAATTAAAAATATGACATGGAGGTCATTCAGAAGGTCAAGATAAGACTTTCTTCAAAACCTTCAAAATTAATATTTCATCCCACCTATTTTTTAGGACCTACTGTTGGAGATGGATTTAGTTAAAATAAAGTTTTATAGTCCTATATTAAAAAATAAATCTTCCACCTTATATTGGAGATGCTCTTAGGGGTTCAAAATAAGGGAGCATTTCAAAAACCTTCACCAAATCCTAGCGGAGAATTTTAAAAACCTTTTCCAAACCCTAGCCTCTGTATTAGAATCCAGATCTTCTTTCTCGTTCTCAATGGCGTTCTTGTCTACACTTGGTTTAGTAAGTATTCTCGATTTCCTTTTTAGACAAGTTTTTTGCTTCAGATTCTCCCTAAAATTTGTTTGAGCTCACAAAAACTTGGAGAACATAATAGACCCGTTTGTGATTGCTTCTTTTTTCTATCAAAAGCACTTTGTAAGTTGTAACTAATTTGTAACAAACTTTTACCAAAATTTGTGTTTGGTAAATTTCTTTCAAAGTGCTTTTGGAGAGAAGCATTTCCATTTTAGGCCTGCTTTTAAAAGTTGCTCAACACTAGCTTTTAAAAGCTCGAAAAGCAAAAGCCGTGGACCCACATAACATAATTTAATTGATTATCTATTTTAACCTTATTATTTTAGTATAAATAAAAAAATTACCATGTAATATTTTACACTAATCTTAATATTTCTAACTTCTAGTTTATTCCTCTATTATTCATTTTTTTTTCTTGTAAAACAATAAATAATATATTAATAATAATAATAAAATTTTTTTTTGAAGCAAACAAAAATCCTAATATTTTTTATTAAATGATACTAATAAAAATAATTAACAAATAAATAAAATAATTATGCAATTATTTTAACACACCCTGTGTAATTATCAACTTGTTTTGCTTCTCTAATAAAAGCCCTATGAGGCATCCTTTTATTATATAATTATATTAATAATATTTTATTAAATGTATAATTTATAATAATTGCAATGTACCTAACACTAATTTTTTAAACATGTTTATTTTCGTCATTAATTGTATCAACAACACTTTAATATACAAATTTACCAAACATAATTTAAAGTTTATTAATTTCACAACGCTTTTTAAATTGTAGTTTACCAAACAACCTGCAGCTTTATTTTCAAAGCACGGCACAACAACGCACAGCACAACAGAATATCACTTTTCTAAAACTCACAGCAATACCAAACTAGCCTTAGGACTGCTGTTTGTGTAATGATAAAATAGTTGACTGGGTAAAGGCTTATTCTTAAATCCATCCTATATTCACCAGGAGTCAAATAGGCCATAGACCAAAAGTCAGATCTCCCTAGTGCTTAGTGCTTAGGGGTTGAAATTAGGGAGCATTTAAAAAACCTTCACCAAACCCTAGCCTCTGTATCAGAATCCAGATCCTGTTTCTCGTTCTCAATGGCGTTTTGTCTACACTTGGTTTAGTAAGTATTCTCGATTTCCTTTTTAGACAAGTTTTTTGTTTCAGATTCTCCCTAAAATTTGTTTGAGCTCACAAAAACTTGGAGAACAAAAAAAAGAAAAAAGGAAGAGTTCTTCTATTTTTGCTATGAGGTGTTTGTGGTTCTTAATTTTTGTCTTCTTATTGTGGATTTGGTATACAGGGAGCAAGACTAATCGGTCGTCGCCGTCATCACCGTCCACAAAGCAAGGTTGCGAAGACACGCTGCAAATTTGGTTTTAAATTCAAGCCTTATGGTTGGAGAAGGAAGCAAATGGGGGAAGGGATTCGGGAGAAACAGAAAAGAGGTAATGATTGTTGTGATCAAAATGAAGTAAATGTTATTTCAAACACAGGTAGCAGTGGGAGTAGTAGTAGTATATTTAATCCCAACGATGATGTCACTATCGAAATATTGAGCAGACTTCCAGCGAAGTCGCTAATGAGATTCAAGTGTGTTTGTAAAAATTGGTTTTTCTTAATTCAAAATGATACGACATTTATCGATCTGCACTTTAAGCGTTCAAAAGCACAACCTCGTCTCCTTGTCAACAATCAAATAGATATTGAAAAGTGTGTTTTAATGACATTTGATATGTTTGGAGTCAGATCAGGTGGATCAGTATCAGCAGCGGCTGTTCATACCGTAAAAGAGATTGATTCTAAATATGATAAGATGTTGAAACCTGTAAATGGTCTAATTGGTTTCCTCGGTGAAACAAGAATTGATCCTGGTGTTTGTATATACAACCTCAGTACCCAAGAAATAACACCATGGGTTGAATCAGAACTGTTAAGAGATTTACGGAAAAAAGAACCACGAAGAATTTAAGGATCTCGCAATGGCTACTTGTGCATTAGGATATGATCCTTCCACTAAAGAGGATAAAGTGGTTGGGATATGGATGTCTATGCAACCTTATTATACAATTTGCGAGGTGATGACCGTAGGAGACAATATATGGAGACAAATCGATCAGGTACCACCATATAATTTACAGTTGCATGGATCTTATGTTTATATTAATGGTTTGATATATTATAGCACTGTTTCGCTTACAATGGGTAGAGTTATTGACATGGATAAGGTGAAGTTCATAGGGGTATTTGATGTTGGAAGGGAGGATTTCAGAACGATTAGGGTCCCTAATTACATCTTTGTTCAAACTGCTGACCATCAAGCTTATTATGTCTTTTATTATGTTAGATTGTTAGAATTGGAGGGACGGCAAGGTTTACTGATTAAACTTCGTAGAAGTGGTACACTTAAGTTATGGTTACTTGATGATGATGAAAACAAGAAGAACTCAATGAATTCTTGGACTCAAGTAACTATAGAGCTACCTAACATTTTGGAGGGAGATGTGCATGGTGTTTCTTATGATCTAGTTTCAGGAAGAAACCAAATAATCCTAAATTCTTATGCTAAAACATCTGATGGTAAAATATCTGGCACTACTTATCATTCTTACAATTGGAAAAACAAAAGCTTCAATAAGATTGAAATCAGCGGGATCCCCTCCTCGGTTCCATTTTTTACCACGGAATCAACAGTTGAAACTTTCAGCGAGCACCTTTTGCCTGTTCAGAAGCATACCTCGGAAAGAAATTGATAAGTTTTTATATATTTTATCAATGAAAAGAACATGCGCCACTGATAGTTGTATTTTCACATTCTGGTATTGCTATTAATGTAAGGTATTAAAATTGTGAAGATTTTGGTGTCTGAAGGTACTATTCACGGTCAATAAAAAGTTCCATAGTGAAGGGGCTGGAGCCTCAAGTCTATGCTATTGTCTCCCTACACATGAATTTTAAGTTTTGACACTTTCCAGTTCCCTAGTGATATAATGCTAGTTTACTTCCCCATTCCTTTCGAGCCCCAACTTAGGAGACGACTGTATAGCGCTCAATATTTCTTATTTTGCGACTAATATGTTGAATAACTTGCATTTATGAGACTATATTGAACTAGTACAATCTGTTGCATTTCTTATTGATGCTCTTCAATTTATCATGGGTAATTGGCTGCTAAAATATAGTTGCACATCAAACCAAGATGCATAAAATCTTCTATATGCATTCCGTGCTTACACAATATGACTGCCAATACATCGAGTAACTGAATCATTGATACATTTTAATTGTATGATACATGTAAAGTTGACAGCATGGAACAACCATGGAGAATATGTCAATTTGCATGAGGAAACTAGTGACGACTCGACTAACTCATTTATACTGTTAGATTGTTTGAAATGGATGGACGGTTAGGTTTATTTATTAAACCTGCAAATTGTAGTATCCCTAAGTTGTGGTTATTTGATGATATAATAACACAAGAACAACAACAAGTTCCTGGACTCAAGTAACTATGAAGTTACCTTACACTTTGGATAAAGACCGTAGTGGTTTTTCTTTATATCCAGTTCTAGGAACGAACCAAATAATCTTAAGCTCTTATGTTAGGACATATGGTAAGATAACTGACACTACTTATCATTCATATTATTGGAAAAACAAGAGCTTCAATGAGATTGAATTCAGTGGGATCCCCTCCTCGGTTCCATTTATTAACTCTGAATCAATGGTTGAAATCTTCTTCGAGCACCATTTGCCAGTTCAGAAGCATACCTCGACAACAAATTGATTTTTATCTATGAAAAGAACGCTATGGATTTTATTTATTTTAAGAATTATTTCTGTATTCCTATCAAAGTTTTGAATATTTTGTTATTTGTACTGCATGGTACTATTCATATCCTACGTTCTGACCAACAGAAAATTCCTTAGTGGACAATAGAGCTAAAAAAAATTCTTTTCGGTGGTGAAGTTTTAGGGGCTGGAGTCTATGCTATTTTTCTTAGTTTACTGCCTCTTTGTCTTCCAGCCTTCCAGGACCCGATTATTAGCGCTTATGTTTCTTGTTGTTTGAGACTCATATGTTGCATGTGGTAGTGAGGCCAATTCCTATGGGCTAGTTTTAATTGCTAGATTAGCAGTTAAGTGTTGCAATTCAAAAAAAACGTGGCCTATTTGTTAACACTAGTTCTCTCTCTTAGCATTTGTTCGCACTTGAACTAGTAGCGAGATCAGCGCTACAAAAATTACCTTTTCGCTGAATGGATCAGAGCTGAGCGATTTATTTTTTGATCTGACGGCTGAGATTTAAAGCGCTGAACCAAACAGCGCTGGGCGGTGGTCCCAGCTGACGTGGTCTGCTAATCTAGCTGCTAGATTAGCACTCCTATAAAACTTAGGAGGTAGTCCTCACTAACATGGACTGCTAATCTAGATGCTAGATTAGCACACCATAGGACTAAGCCTCGTAGTACCGTACAATTTGTTGCATCCTCTATGAGGCATGATATGATTCTTCTGCCCACTATCTATGTAGTGTCTCATTCACTCCATTTAACCAAAAAGCAGCACATATATGCCAACCTATAAATGTCACATTAATTATTTTGGTTGTCCATCCTTTTCTTGCCGGAATCTGAAGCTACTAACTTAATTTACTATTTAAGCTTCACATAACCCTATTAAAGACAACAAACTAAAGGATAAAAATGTAAAGTATGCCTTTTGGTCTCTTGTTTGTTAGAACTTATAAGGACTAGTACATGTGACAGTTGTAGCTAACCGTCTTTGTAACAGAAACTGTGTCCTGTCATTTACTTTTCTGTTATGAACTGGCACTCACCAGTCACTCTTTGTTTTACCTGCTGTACCGGTCATTTGCTTTAAAACTGTCTAGTCCTGTATCCCTTTTCCTATCTTTTACAATAATATCAAATCACTAGTTAACTCTACTTTTCTCATGGTATCATATTGTGTTCGATCCTACATTTTCTTGAACTTTCAGAAACTTTAAACCTAGTTTTCTGCATCTTTATCTTCAGAAATTCACCTTTAATTTCTGCAATTTTATCAATCTTCCATTAAAGATTTTTGAAAAACTCTGTTCTTTAATGGCATCTCAATTCATTGCTTCCGCTACTAATCTTGAGAGTTTCTCTCTTCCTTTTACTAACATTCATCATCTCATTTGTTGATGGATCTGTTGTTCGTCCTTCTCAATTCCTACAACCAGATGATACTGTTAATCCTTTATTCATCAAGTTTGAACGTCTTGACAAATTTGTCATTGGTTGTATTACTTCCACTTCATCTCCATCGCTTCAGACTGCAGTTTCTGGTATGCATTCTGCTAGAGAAATATGGATCTACTTGCGTAACAACTTTATGGGGGAATCGTTTTCAAGAAAATCAATGTTGAAGAATCGAATCCAGAATATCAAGAAAAATTCGTCTTCGATTGTGGATTATCTTCTTGAAATTCAATCGATCTCTGATCAACTTGCTGTTATTGGTGATTCAGTGTCAGATTCAGATCTGGTTATGTATGCTCTCAACGGTTTAGGGCAAGAATTTGATCAGTTTATCATTATGGTTCAAAATAGAAATGTGCCTTTCTCATTTGCTGGACTTTGTTCTCGATTATTGAACCATGAACAATGGATTGCTAGTCATCAAGATGCTGCTTCTACATCAAGTGTCTTTCTTGATCCTACCAGCACTTCTGCTTTTTATTCAAAGAAGACAGGTACTTCTCATTCCAAGTCTAATTTTCCTAAATGTGCTTCTTCTAAGATGGTAGATTCACATTCTAGGTCTATTACTGAAAAGGGATCTAGTTCAGGAAAATCATCTGCTTCATTTGTTGATTATTCAACTACATTGTGTCAAATATGCAAACGCATAGGACATTCAGCAGTTAGATGTCCTTATAGATATACTTTATCCAAACATACTTCACCAACAAAGGTTGAGAAAGCCTTTTTTTGGTTTTCGTTTAAGTGAAGATTCACCTTCTGAGGAGGATACTTATTATGATTCACCTGAAGATGAGTTTGTTGCTTTCTCTGGGATTCAATTGTGTGCTACAGCATCTCTTACTTCTACTCATGATTCAGTTCACTGGTTACCAGATTCTGGTGCAACCACACATATGAGTAATGACTCTAGTTTACTTAATTCTGTAAAGCCATATCTTGGTCATGATAGAGTCATGGTTGCAAATGGTTATTTCATACGTATCCCTCTTACTGGAGACTCAATTTTACCTACTTCAAATTCAGATTTCAATCTTAAGGAAGTTTTGTATGTTCCGCAGATTGCACAAAACTTATTATATGTAGGTAAATTTGTGAAGGGAAATTATTGTTCTATTACCTTTTCTCCTTCTGGATATGTCATTAAGGATTTAGACTCTGAAGCTGTGTTGGATAAAGAGGCAGAACATAACAATCTTTATCCTATTAAGACCACAATGTCTATTCAACAACATCATGTGGCCTTTACTTCTATCAATGCACCATTCTCAGCATGGCGTAACAGACTTGGACATCTTTCTGGATCTATTCTTAAGCATCTACAACAACAAAAATCCATCAAGCTATCTGGTTCTGAGTCATTGTCTCTTTGTCACAATTGCTAGTTGGGTAAGCACTCTAAACTTCCATTTAATGCTTCCACTAGACATGCTTCTTCACCACTGGATATTGTGCATTGTGATACATGGGGACCTGCTTGTGAAGTTTCATGCTCTGGATGTAGGTATTATATTCTTTTTATAGATAATTATAGTAAGTTTAACTGGATATATCAAATGAAACTCAAAATTGAGAGTCTTAGCTGTTTTAAACACTTTAAGAAGACTGCAGAGAACTTGTTATCTTCTTCTATCAAGATTTTTCAAGTGGATGGTGCCTATGAGTTAGTTAAAGGACAATTTGGTGATTACTTAAAAGAATGTGGTATTGTTCTCTCATGCTCTTGTCCTAATACCCCTCAGCAAAATGGGGTGGCAGAAAGAAAACATAAACATGTTACAGGCATGGGGAATACTCTTGCTTTTCAAGCTTCTTTACCAAAAAGATTTTCGATTGAGTCCCTCTTAAGGGCAACTCAATGTCCGGATACTTTTTTTTTTTTTTTTCTCTCATCTGGTCACTAAATGACCGGATGCATATCTTTTTTCCCTTTTTTTCTCATCCAATCACTAGTGAGCCGGATATCAATTTTTTTTTGGTATTTTAATATATTAAGAATTTTTTAAAAAATGTGGGTCCCAATTAGTGGATATTTATCTAGATATCCATAGTGGAATAAATCTCCATAAAATTATGACCATAACAGCTGTATACATTATCAATAGGACTCCTTCTAAGATATCGGAGTATAAGTCTCCATATGAAATTCTATTTCATAAACAACCAGATTATTCTATTTTCAAAACTTTTGGTTGTGCCTGCTATCCAAATCTTTCTACTACTAGAAAAGATAGACTTAGCCCCAAGTCTGTTTTATGTACATTTTTGGGTTACAGTTATTCTCATAAAGGATACAGGTGTTATGATAATCAGCTCAAAAAGATTTATATCTCAAGGAATGTTACTTTTGATGAGACTGTTTTTTCATTCGCTGGTACTTTAACTACAAGTAATTCTACATCTACACCTACTTCAGTTACCCTCACTGTTCCAGAATGTGTTATTTCAGCTGCTTCAGATTTACTTCCTCATACATCACATCATGTTCATGCTTCAGATTTACCTGATACTTTTAATCAAGCAAGCTCTTCAACTGAGTTGTTACCTTCAGTTTCTGGTTCTACTGACTCTGTTCAGTCTACTCCTCATATCACACCTAGAAGGATTACAAGATGAATTCTTGTTATTCATACTTCTTGAAGACAATACTTATCATCTATTAATAAGATATCGATCAAAACAAGGGCAAGGGCAAGAAATAGGAAGCATATTACTTTTGCTTCGGATAGCTTTAGTTCCTACATCTACCAAAGCAAAAGGAGGCACACATATACGAGAAAATGCATATTATACACTTCGCGGATTTTTTTTCAAAATTTATGGATTTGATATGAATCAAATATAAGGTCGTTAAGCTACAAGTGAACCAATATCATGTGAAAAGCTACAATGAGGCAAGACAAGAACAAGAAGTGATACCGTCAACTCATCATCAAAGGCAACATCAACACAAAAGTATCATCGGTAAAGCTCAAACTAGCACTTACAATGAACTTCGCACAAGAATGAAGAAAAGGAAACTTGGAAGAAAATCATCAAAATCAACTTTCGTGATCAAATCTCGCGAAGAAGAAACTCGACACATTCACTAATGAAGATATCTCGCTCACGCCATACTTCCTCAACAACAAGAATCCTCAACAATAATAAAGTATATGAATCAAATGCCATCTCGTCAATTTTAGCTCACTACAAATAACATGACACCTCGCTACTACTCATCAACATGAACAATCAATAACCAAACATACAAGGGCAAAATCAAAAGCAATGAATCGTTCCAACAACAACTTATGATCAACAACAACAAAATCGAGGATTGATACTTTGCATACTATTTACATATTCGAGGATTGATACTTCTAATATATTTCGAGGATTAGTACTTCTTATACTTCTTAAAGAATGTTTCATACTTCGCATACTTCATACTTCACATACCCCGGGAATGATACTTCTATACAACAACAAGGCTTCGGAACTTCGCAAAAGAACAAGAGGCAAATATATACTTTTCAAGTTATTATTCTTTCGCTGGTTCCTTCATCAACAAAGATCAAAGTCATCTACTTAAGCACCACACATCTCGCTTCAAAGAATTACACCAAGATGGATTTTTTCTTAAGAATCGCTCTTCAAACAACACTCAAGAAAAAAAGGGCAAAATGTAGATACCAAAATATGACTCGACGCGTGGCGCCATATGAAAGAAGGAGTAACTTAGCATCGCTAGAATAGTCTACGTAGTATCTTAACTTAGATAGCTTAGTTTGTAAGCAAATGATACAAATGTAAATTCATTTCTACTCTCTAGTACTTAAAGAAAATATCTAAGAGAGAGAGGGATCAAATTTTATTTTCTCTATCATCTTCTTCTTCCCAAAAAATTAGATCTAGAGCTTCACAAAAACTCTTTAATGGAGTCATGTAAACAAATTATATCATAGTGAAGAACTATGGATGTAGATCTCTTTATGGATCGAACCATGTAAAAATATTGAGTCTTTTTAACATTTCTTGCACTTATATTTCATTTTGGTTGTGAATAAATGTTTAGATCTAGAAATTGTTTTAGGGTTTGAAGGTGAATGAGTCAAGAACAAGTAATTCAACACTTGGGTGTGACCGTTGAATAATCTGCAGTTACGGAAAGATATTGCGGAGGTCACAGTAGTACAGTAACATGCATGTGCGTATTATTAAGACAGATAATCATTCGTTATTGTAAGTCCAATAACTTATTTTGTCTGAAATGTGTTGGTCCAGAAAAACGAGTTTATGAGCTTTCATATCGGAACTTGGAAAATCTGGTACTCAGAACATTGACAGATTAATCAGATTTGTTATTTCTATTTTTTGACAAAGATATCTGGTCGATTGGTACAGTTCAACATAATTGAGGTTCTTAACAAGTTGCAAATCCCCATAGCCCATATCCAATGCTTCAAATTTGAAACATTTGAATTGAAATTAAACATAATCATAGGATATAGTTATGGTTGTCTTTGAGGTTATAAATTTCACAAAGACCAATGATCTGGAGTCTGGACGATGTGGAACTTTTTCTGAAAACAATATTCAGTATTGAAGGTGGTGAGATAAGACAATCATAATCAAGACCCTTATAGTCCCAAAGTCTTAACCAGGGAAAGGTTAATTTAACACCTGAGTTAACCTGCAAATGTCTATTTGCTTGAAATTTTTATCTCGTGTTGTCTCAAAGCTGGCCAAGCTGATGAGGAAGAGAACTAGGTAGAGTTTCTTGTATGTTGCACATTCCATTAGCAGGAATGGAACCCATAACTGAAAATGAATTACATACATGATAAAAACTCAGAATTGACTGCTAGCTCATTATCAAACCAACCCTCTGAAGATCTGGATACAGAGATGAGATTTTATAACTGGGGAAACTCCCTACGGTTGTATCAGGTAAAGTTACTTTAATGCTCGATGAGTTAAATGTGAAACCTGGAATAATAGTATGTACACATGCGTATGACGAAATGCATGACGATATAAATCTACACATGTGTATATATCGCCACGGATTTGATCAAAGGAAAATAATGTTTTTCGGCTGTGAAGATGTGCAAGTGGCATTTGAAATAAAAAGCTATTAGTGTTTTCTTTTGGACTGAATCTTAGACCGCAACTAGATACACATAATAATACTTTTAAGAGTTTCCAGGAATAATACTTCCTACCCGTCACCGGCCGGCAACCAAGTATAATAACACAGTATTAACCAAATTGAATGGGCACGGCCGGGATTAAATCAAAGGAATATAAATCAACTAAAAACATGTAAATAACAATACAGGGATCGAAAATGAATTTACACATATAAACAGATGATTAATTCACAATTGAGTACTTCAGAATTCAGATTCATCAATCGACCTTTCCATCAGAATTTTTGTTCATTTCTTTATTTGAACGGAGCCTCTTAACCAGGTTTCACTCAGATGAGTCAGATCGCTTTGCTCCCGGCGCCCAGTTGCATCTGCATCTGAATCGAGTAAAAAAATATGAAGATGTCATCAGTTGGGGTTTACCATAAAAACTAAAAAAAGCACAATTAGTAGTAGTTGTAGTATTAATTGAAAATTAACCAAAATACCTTGTAAATTGATAAAGGACGCAAAGAAAAACCTATAGAGTTTAGATTCATCAAAAAACAATGTAAGTTTATTTTTCTTGATGAAACAAAAATCAATCGAAAAAACAAAGTACATTGATAGCAGAGTATTATGATCAAGTAAACATACAAATGTTTTGCGAGGAAATATCATAATGCTGCTTCTTGATTCAGGGTTTTGAGAATCTCTACCACCACCACATTCCCATACAGAACTCCTTTTCAATCCAAGATCCATCTGTGGTTCTGTTGTCCTGATTCGCATAATTTTTTTAGCTAAGCAGTAGAAATGTAAACAAATCTTGATAGAGGATGAGAGTAGTGAAGATGTGAATGTGAATTACGAATACAGAGATTTGTAACTGGTCGGGGTGAGTTCCAAAGTTTTAACCAAGGTTAGGTTACTTTAATGGAGGACGAGTTGAATGTAAAAACCTGCAATTATTTACCATTTGACAGGAAAGTTTTTTTTTTTCTTGTATGGTCTGGGACCTCTGGGTTGGCCTAGCTGATGATAAAGAATACAGGCTAGGTAATAATTCACCAGAAGCTTTAACTGTATAGCACGTCGTTTCTTAGGCAGGAATAGAATAGGTACGTTAATTTCTTGTATGTTGCACATTCCACTCCATCAGCACGGGTTCGGTCAGGACTATATGTGAAACAGAATCGCCCATGCAGAATGCTCATTCAAGATTGATTGTTTCTCAAGCAGATTGGTTTGAATGGACAGACACGGGATTGATTATTAATCAAAGGCATTCTAAATCAGCTGATTAATTACATACATAACAGATGATTAATTAATTTGGAAAACTAAAATTCACAATTGACATATCCAGGTTGATTTTGGCTTGGCTTAGAAATCAATGTAGTCAGGGTTAGTGGTTTTAGTGTTTGATGTCATTTACATTTGATTGAATTTGGTACTGTGTCATGAGAAAAAAAAGAACAAGAGGTTGCAATCAGCTGAGGGTCCCCTTCAAGTTCACCCAGAAAAGTTAAGCTAAGCAGTTTTAACCACTTCAAGAACAAGAGTTACCTTTTCTTCGTTTTGTTTCATAGCTGGCCGAGCTGACGATGAAGGGGACTAGTACTAGTCCAATAATTCACTAGTTATAACTGGATCATGTCCTTAGGAAGGAATGGTTGCTAGTTTTAACCAGGGTAAGGTTACAATTCCAACAACCTGCAATAATGATATGTACCATGTTGGCTAGAAACTTTTTATCTCGTGTGGTCAAGGCTGGCCTAGCTGATGAGGGAGAGGACTAGTGCTAATTCCAATTTTCGGCATTGCACGTTGTTCTCATGGCAGGGAGGGATATGTGGTAAGAATTTTTTTTACAAGAGTTTGAGTGAAAAGATGATTTCAAACATGTTCAATTTCACGTCCAAATTGAAATATGCGTGATTGGAACATCCAATTCCATGTAAACGAATTTTTCAATGTCATGCCATGATGATAAACGATTTGAACAAAGAGGATTTGAAGATGTGATAAATTAGTACCACTTAATTCACAACAATATGTTCATTTCAGTCTGTTCTATATCTATTCCTCTGGTCTTTCAATTCAGTCTGTCTGTAGGCTACCTAGTTACACAAAGACATTACATACTTTTGCTACTTTATTCTTTGTTGTGTAGCCAGCCTTAACATAATGATGTTGAATTGCATGTTTGCAGAAATTCATTCATCAGAAAAAATATATTTGCATCGCCGATAACAACTTGAAAGAACAAAAAATCAAATACATAACTAAAGTAAACAACTGACTGATATAACAACACCGCACAAATCAACTATTGAGGTTGCAAATTACTGAGAACTCCACTCAAATCTCATCTAATATTTAGCCAATATCGTAACTTTACCGTAGATAAAATCAAATTCACACCAGCCATTAACTCACCGTACAAAACTAATCTCATTTCGAGAATAAGTTCACACCAGGATTCAGATTGTGGTGTCAGAGGAAATAGTACCAGAGAAAACCCAGCAAGAAAATTTAATAGTAGTTGAGAAAGCCGTAACACAATTAATTTGAGAGAAGATATCATTATGCTGGATTGATTGAATTGAAAGATGCCTTCCACCACCACCACCAGATTCCCATATAAAACCTCTTTTACATCTATGAGAATGAGACATCGGTTGTTTCCATAAACTGATCCTGAGCTTGTATTTCAGCAGATCTGAAGAAATCTGAACTCAATACAAAGATTAATGCCCAAAGCCCCTTGATTCGACTCCAGGTCTAAGAAGAAGAAGATGAAAAACAAGAAGAACTGGTAATTTCCTCTCACCGATTTGTGTTATTGAAATAATTGAGTTGATCTTGAGATTATTTTTCAGCAGATCTGGAGAACACAATATAAAGAGGAGACTGAAAAGCCTCTTGTATTGGACTTCAGATCTAAGAAGAAAAAAAAATGAAGTAGAAAGGCGGCGTAGAAACAATTCTCTTAGGATTTTCAAGGAAGGAGAGTGAAACGATTACTCCCATTTTATATACAGATTTTACTATGGGTGCGAGAGTAATTTTCAACCATTCATAGCCCAGATGATCACCCTCTTGTTACTTTGCGAAGGTAGCTCAGTTGAGTTTCTCTTCTCTTTTCGTATAAAAAAAAAAAACAACCATTTATTTCCGTGTGCATATGCAGTTGAAATAAAAGCCTCTTGTATCAAATGTTGTTTCATCATTCAAAAAAGAACCAAAAATTATCAAAGTATAGTAACTAAAGATGCAGATAACCAAAAATTATCAAAGAACCAAAAATTATCAAAAAGAACATCGTTGAATTGTGCAATGCCGTGTATGTGGGGGAGGACCCCTAGAGCACAATGTCTGAGTTCCAATGCAATAACTAGCTAGGGGTTGTGCACTGCCTCGATGAGACGGAATAGCGGTAGTGGCATTTGGTCGAATCATTTTCTTTAGTTTAGTCTTTGGTCTTCATCATTCCATCCCTCTAATTCTCACCGAGAGGAAGAGTGATTATGGTGATAAAGGTGGTTCAATCTCGTGTATATATACTTTTCAGGTGAAGTGATTATGGAGTTTCGTGAGAGTTGGTTGACTTTGTTAGTCCTTCACCCTAATTAAATGGAACTCTTGCTCTCTTAATTGCAGGCTACGGTTTCTTGTATGTTGCACATTCCATTAGCCAAACAACTGTGTGTCAAGAAAGTAATTCATCTATTTGTTTTTTTACATCAGATTTCGAACTTATTCATACGAAAAGGGATAAATATGTCTCCACAGGATTTCCAACATGTTTAATTCCACGTTCTAATTGAAATATGAGTGATTAGGAGTTTGGAACATCCAATTTCATGTCAATATATTACAAGAATTTTCATTGCCTCTGCCTTTTGTTGTTGTTTGCCGTTAAAATTAATTGTGGGAATGTTATAAATACCCTCCATTTTGGTTGACCTTGCACAAATACCCCGAGGGGGAAAAATTAAGTTTTTTGGAGTCAACTTGAGAAAGTTACTTTCACTTTTTGGAAGCAACTTGTATCCACTTCTGGAAGCAACTTGTGTCAGTTGTATCCACTTCTGGAAGCAACTTGTGCTAGTTGCTTCCACTTTTCAGAAGGTATGGGTATTTTTTAAAATTGAATAACGGTATTTCAAGAGGTAAATTTTGAGGTGTATTTAAATAATGTTCACACGCTAATTAAAAAAAATTGTTAAAGAAAGAGCAAAAACAGATCTGAGAAGTGCAAAAATCGCACTTGACTCCATGATCAGGTCTGAATCGAACGACTTTACCCTTAAAGACTACACGAAATGCTCGCCATTCAACATAAATAGAAAAAATTAATTCCCTCGTCAAACCCTAATCTTCTCTGGCATTAACTAGAAACATAAACTACATTACCTAATGTGATTGGAACTGCATTGCATCATGCATCACTTAGTAGTAATTTCCTATGATTCATATTTATGTTGTTTCAGGAATGATGTTCGCTAATGAACGAGGGTCTATTATTCTCTGTTTTCCTAATGTGATTGGAACTATTAGTAGTATTTTTTTTCTTTTTTCGCTCGGTCTATTAGCAGCTCAAATTGTTTCAGCCAATTTTGGTTTCTCCTACATTTACAGATTTATTAGAGATTGTCACATTTAAAAATAACTTAATCAATCAATCCCTGCAATTAGCCGTGATGTTCATCACTTCCCTATTTATTACTAAGGGTTTCTCCTACACATATAGATTGATTACACAAATAATCTCTATGTTACGTTT
This sequence comes from Papaver atlanticum, assembly GCA_023531105.1. Taxonomy (NCBI): domain Eukaryota; kingdom Viridiplantae; phylum Streptophyta; class Magnoliopsida; order Ranunculales; family Papaveraceae; genus Papaver; species Papaver atlanticum. Next base: position 1,202,275 of record JAJJMB010012301.1, read on the forward strand.
TTGCAATTCGTCTTTATATCAGAATGACAACGGCAAGAATAAAACTCTGTAATGTTTATGGTTTACCTTAACCAGTTTGTTAACAAGCAAGTGTTTCTGAAAATCGTGCGTGTCCAGTGAGGATAATTTTGTCCGTTTTATGCAAATGTATAAAACCAGCGGTGACTACGAGTTAAGTACGATTTTTGTACTTCAAGGATCTGTTTTTCCTCGAGTAAACGTGTTAGAAGAAAATTACACTGTTTTACGAGTATCAAGGGGTACAAATTTTCAAGTCATCCACTAGCTTCACTCAAATCTCATCTCATATTAAAAATAAACTTGTACGAAGAGTTTCTTGGAACAGTATTTTGTAAATTAGCTATGTTGCACATCCACATGGTTTCATTGTTTTTTAGGCCAGATTTTCTAAATGAATTTACATACATGAACAGATGATTAATTGACAATTGCGTAATTCAGATGCTTCAATCTTCCCAGCAGAATTCATGTTCATTTCTTTATTTGAATGGACCCTCTTAACCAAATTTTGACCCAGCTCTCCTTGACTGGCCTTGTTCTAACTCTGTGCCCCTTCGATTCATCTGCTTCAACTCCGATTTTATACCTAAGATCCTGCTGCCTAATGTCCTTCAAACCAATTAATTAAGCCGATCCCACTCCAAAATTGATTTCCTAACATCGATGCATCAGGATCCAAGTTGCATATGAAGCTGAATGAAGTAAAGAAGTACGAAGATGTCATCAGTTGGGGGTTACAATAACAAACCAAAAATGCACAAGTAGTAGTAGTAAAACTTTAATTCAAAATTAACCATATACCGTGTAAGCTGCCAAAGGAGATCAGGAAATACCTACAATCAAAAAAATAAATGTAAGATTAGTTTTCTTGATGATGATACAAAAATCAATTGAAAAAAAAAAAAGATTAAACTGAGAGTTGTATTATTATGATCAAGTAAACTTACTGATGTGATGAGAGAAATATCATTATGCTGGATTCTTGTTTTCAGTTTTTGAACATCTCTACCACCACCACCACAGTCCCATACAAAAAAAAATGCTTTTCGATTCAAGACCCAGACCCATCTGTGTTTATTGATTCAAAAATGTTAAAACAAAGCACCAATCAAGTCCATTGAAAGAAAAAATCAAAGCTAATTAAGGTAGAAACCAAAGAACAGGGTATAAAAAAAAGCAGCTTTTTCACCTCCATCTCCTAGTTAACCCAAGTGAAACGACAACGTAGAGAAGATGAAGATTTTGTATTATCAAAAGCTTACCTTTACAATCAGTTTCTTTAAGTCTAAATAGGTAGAAACCCATAAACAGATTTACACCAAAAATAATATCTTTCCTAACTAAAATATTTCTTAACCATATATAAATTATATGTACAAATATGCGTATCTCCAAATACCCCCTCAAGTTTGAGCATGGAGATCACGAATGCCCAATTTGCGAAGAAGAAGCTCAAACTGAGGACGTCCAAGAGCTTTGGTGAAAATGTCTGCAAGCTGAGCAGTGAATAACAACTGTTTTAGGCTTTTAGCCAACTTGTTGCCGTGACGATAAACAATGTAAAGAGTGGTTCAAAGAGGATTTGAAGGCCAATTATATCCTCTTCATTGAAGCTTCACTAAATGCTCTCTTGGCCTTCAACTATTCATTAGATTCGATTAAGTTTTCATCCATTATTGACTAACTAGATAACTAACTATTAACTAAGCACTCCAACTTGGAAATACATGCTCTAGTCTAATTGATGATAAATAATTACAACCTAATTCACAACTTAGAGCTTTACCAATGTCTTCATCTCAGACTGTTTTTACTTTAAATTCATTCTGACTCATCCATTGAATTAGCATCCCGTAATTGTGTTAGTTAATGTGAAGTTACTTAGCTAATTAAGATTAGTAGTAATTTAGTGAGTATACATGAGTGTTCCACATGCTTTGTATTAGGTCTTATGTATGCCTAGTATAAAAAGAAAGAAAATGTAATCCAAATGAAAGAGAATTGTGTAGAGAGGTAGAGAGAAGCTAAGAGCCCTAACCTCCATTCAACAAATTTACTTCAAATTTTTTTATCAATTTAGTCGTAAAACCAACAATTGGTATCTAGAGCTTAGATCTATTATATTTGATCTTGGTGAGTGAAAAAAATCAATTTCTACCCATTAAATCAAAAAATCAGCAACATTTAAAGTTTTCAAAATCTAGATCTAGAAAAGAAAAAACCCAATTTCTTCAATCAATCTTCAACCAAATCAATGGCAAGTAGTAATAACTCAAGTCTATACATTCAACAACCTTCAATACCACTTTTTCATGGAGAAAATTATGATTTTCGATCCATCAAAATGAAGACCTTGTTCATATCACAAGATGTGTGGGAGATTGTACAAAATGGGTATGATGAAATTGAAGATACATCAACTCTAGAAAACCCCCAAAAGGATTTACTTAAGGAGAGTAGAAAGAAGAATGCAAAAGCATCCATGTACATTCAACAAGGAGTTGGAGACACTATTCTACCAAGAGTGATCCATTTTCCTTTAGCTAAAGAAGCTTGGGATATCCTTCAACAAGAGTAAGGAGGTAATAAGAAGGTAAGAGAGTTGAAATTACATTCATATAGAAGAGACTTTGAGAATCTAAAAATGAATGAGAATGAATGTTTGAATGAGTTTTCTTCAAGAGTTGTTGAAATTGTTAATAATATGTTTATGTGTGGTGAGAAGATGGAAGAAAGAAGAATTTGTGAGAAGATATTGATTTGTTTGCCGGAGAGATTTGAACCCATTGTGGCGGTTTTGGAAGAGACTAAAGATTTCTCTACATTAAAGTCACAAGAATTATGGGCTTCCTTGAAGGTGTATGAGCAAAGGTTGTCAAGACACTCCGAGAAATCGGTTGAGAGTGCTTTTTAATCGAAAATGAACTTGAACTCCAATGAACAAAAATGAGTACAAGGGTGATGCTTCATCTAACTTCAAAGGAAAGGGGAAATGGAAGAAAGGAGGAGAAAACTCCAACAACTACACAAAGAGTGATTCTTCACAAGCACCAAGATGCAATTTTTGCAACAAGAATGGTCATTTGGAGAAGAATTGTTTGAACAAAGGAAAACCCCAATGTCATCATTGCAAGAAGTATGGACATTTGGAGAAGGATTGTAGGTACAAAGGTGAAGAACAAGCCGGTAGAGCCGAAGAGAAAGAAAAAAAACAAAATTTGTTTTATGCTTGTCAAAGTGCTATGGAGACTTCTAAGAGTGAAGTGTGGTTTGTAGATAGTGGTTGTACAACTCATATGTCCGGTGTGAAGAGCTTGTTTGTTGACATGGATACATCCATAAACTCTCTAGTGAAGATGGGGAATGGAAACATGGTTCAAGCTAACGGAAGAGGTACAATTTGCGTGCAAACTATCAATGGAGCAAAATACATTAGAGATGTGTTATATGTTTCGGATTGGGCACAAAATTTGCTTAGTGTTGGGCAACTTGTGGAGCTTGGGTATGCGGTTCATTTTGAAGATAGATATTGCACCATTTATGACAAGAAACACAAGAACAAGAGACAAGTAATGAAGAGTATCAAGATGGAGAAGAATAGAAGCTTTCCAATTGTATTTGAAAAGGAGAAGAATGTTGCATTGAGGATGGAAACCATTGATGAAACATGGTTATGGCACAAAAGACTTGGGCATTTGAATTTCAATAGTCTCAAGGTGCTTTCCAACAAGAACATGGTGCAAGGACTTCCACAACATATCAACCACAAGGATGGAGTATGTGAAGGTTGTGCACTTGGGAAACAACATCGCCAACCATTCCCAAAAGGTGTAGCATGGAGAGCAAAAGAACTTTTTGGTTTTGTACATACCGATGTGTGTGGACCAATGAAGACACCAACTCATGGAGGTAATAGATACTTTATCTTATTCGTTGATGATTTTAGTCGTATGACTTGGGTGTACTTCATGAGGCAAAAAGCGGAAGTTTTTAGCATCTTCAAGAAGTTCAAGAGCCTTTTTGAAAAGCAAAGTGGTCACTACATCAAAGTTTTGAGAAGTGATAGAGGCAAAGAATACAACAACAAATAGTTTGATAAATTTTGTGAAGATGAAGGCTTAGAAAGGCAACTAACCGTGGGTTATACTCCTCAACAAAATGGTGTTTTCGAGAGAAAGAACCAAACCGTTATGGAGATGGCAAAGTCCATGCTTCATGAGAAGGGTATGCCTAAAGTGTTTTGGTCCGAAGCCGTCAACACCGCCGTCTACTTGATGAATAGGTGTCCAACAAAAGCCGTATGGGATAAAACTCCAATTGAAGCATGGGGTGGAAGAAAACCATCGGTAAGGCATCTTAAAGTTTTTTGTAGTGTGTGTTATTCTCAAATTCCAAAGGTGAAGAGAACAAAAATTGATGAATCAAGTGAGAAGTGTATATTCATTGGCTATAGCCTCCAATCAAAAGGTTATAGGTTGTTTAGCTTGAAGAACAACATAATGATCACAAGCCGTGATGTCTTATTTGATGAAGGAACTTTATGGAATTGGGAAGAAGGTAAAATTGAGAAGAGAACCATTATTCTTGATGAAGAGCACGAAAATTCAGCAACAAATGAAGTTGAAGAAGGTGAAGAAAATGAGGAAGAACTACCTCAAACACCTCCAAATACAAGACAAGGAGCCTCTCCAAGTATGTCTCCAAGTACTAGTGCATCAACATCACCACCATCGGCACCAAAGAAGATGCATAGGTTGAGTGAAGTGTATGAAAGATGTAACTATTGTATGGTTGAACCCGATTTTTTTTAATAAACATCAAAAGAACCGGTTTGGATAAAAGCTATGGAAGAAGAAGTTGTTGTCATAAATAATAACGATACATGGGAGAAAGTAGCAAGGCCAAGTGACAAAGAAGTTATTGGTGTGAAGTGGATCTACAAGGTCAAGTACAATGCGGATGGATCGGTTCAAAGGCACAAAGCAAGGTTGGTGGCAAAGGGATATTCAAAACAACCCGACATCAACTACAATGAGATTTTTGCACAGGTTGCTCGTCTTGACACGATTAGAGCCGTTATTGCTATGGCTTCCCAAAGAGGTTGGTAACTTTATCAACTTGATGTCAAATCGGCATTTTTGAATGGAGAACTCCATGAAGAGGTCTATGTAGAACAACCACAAGGTTTTGTGGTGGAAGGAGAAGAAGACAAAGTATACAAGTTGAAGAAAGCTTTGTATGGTCTCAAGCAAGCACCAAGAGCTTGGTATAGTGAGATAGATGGATACTTCAAAAGGAAAAATTTCAACAAAAGAAAGAGTGAGCCTACATTATATGTGAAGACACAAGGTACGTCTATTCTCATCGTTGCTTTGTATGTTGATGATCTTATCTTTACGGGTAATGATGCTCATATGATTGTGCAATTCAAGAGAGAAATGATGATGAAATATGAGATGAATGACATGGGTTTGCTTAAGTACTTCCTTGGTATAGAAGTTCATCAAAGTGAAGACGGAGTGTTCATTTCTCAAAGAAAGTATGCCGAAGTTGAAGAAATTTGGTATGCTTGGTTGTAACCCCACATCAACACCACTTGTAGTGAATGAGAAACTCAAGAAAGATGATGGAGGAAGAAAGGTTGATGAGACTTACTATAGATGTCTTATTGGAAACTTGTTGTATCTTACACATACAAGACCCGACATCATGTTTGCTTCCAGTATGCTTTCTAGGTTCATGAGTTCACCTAGTCATTTACATCTTGGCTCGGCAAAGAGGTTGTTGAGGTACATACAAGGAACAATGAATTTTGGAATCATGTATTCAAGAAATTTGGATGTCAAATTAGTTGGCCATTGTGATAGCGACTTGGGAGGATGTATTGATGACATGAAGAGTACATCGGGGTATGCTTTTTCTCTTGGTTCGGGTATATTTACATGGGTATCGAAGAAGCAAGAAACCGTAGCTCAATCAACGGCGGAAGCGGAGTACATTTCGGCATCAATAGCTACATCTCATGTTGTATGGCTAAGAAGAATCATGGAAGACATTCAAGAAAAGCAAGAAGAAAGCACCGTAATCTTTTGTGACAACAAATCGGCAATTGCTATGTCCAAAAATTCGGTTGAGCATTGTAGAGCAAGGCACATCAAACTCAAGTATCACTTTATTCGAGAAGCGGTTGAAGATGGTGAGATAGAAATCAAGTATTGCAAGACGGAAGACCAATTGGCGGACATATTCACCAAGGCACTTCCCAAAGGCAAGTTTTAAAATTTTCGAGAATTACTTGGAGTAGTAGAACATCACATTAAGGAGGAGATTGTTATTTAATGTGAAGTTACTTAGCTAATTAAGATTAGTAGTAATTTAGTGAGTACACATGAGTGTTCCACATGCTTTGTATTAGGTCTTATGTATGCCTAGTATAAAAAGAAAGAGAATGTAATCCAAATGAAAGAGAATTGTGTAGAACGCTCACCTCCATTCAACAAATTTATTTCAAATTTCTTTATCAATTTAGTCATAAAACCAACAAATAGCATTCATAGCCTATATACGAATGTTGGCCTAGCAATTTCTCTCAATACAATAACCACCTTGATCGATGAAAAATACACCTGCATTACCGGCCACATTTGGCCACCTTTATTTTTTTTAATTTTTTTTTATCAGTGACGAATGCTTCACAATAGAAATCTAGACATGTGTATTCCCAGAGATATGATCGAAGGAAGAAAGTAATCTATTTTGGCTATTATGAAGAAGATGTGTAAGTTTAAGCAATTAGATAAGCTACTAGTATAATCTTTTTTCAACTGAATCTAGAAATCAAAGGCATCCAAATCAACTGAATTTACATACATAAACAGAAGATTAATTCACAATTGAGTACTTCAGATGTATCAATCTTTCTTTCCAGCAGAATTTTTGATGATTTCTTTATTTGAATCTGTTAACCAGGTTTTGACTCGGCTCTTCTCGTACTCCGCCCCTTTGATTGAGCTGCTTGAACTTCAACTCGGATTTTATGCCTAAGTTCCTTCAGAAAGTCTTTCGAACCGCTTAAGACCATTACACGTCAGATCATAACACCGATGCATTAATCAAGTAAAAAAAAATACTAAGATGTCATCAGTTAGTTGTTACAGCAAAAACCAAATATGCACAAGTAACAAGTTGAAACCAAACCAAATACCTTTAAACGGAATAAAGCACCTTGAAAATACCTACAGAGTTCAGATCCATCAAAAACAAATTTAAGATTATTTTTCTTGATGATACAAAAATCAAGTCAAAAACAAAAAATTAAATTGAAAGTTGTATTATTATGATCAATTGAACTTACTGATGTGATGAGAGGAAATATCATAATGCTGAATTATTGATTCATATTTTTGAACATCCCATATAAAACTCATGCTTTTCAATTCAAGAACTAGACCCATCTATGTTTATTGATCCCCGTGATTCAAAAATGTTAAACCAAAGAACCAATCAAGTCCCTTGAAAGAAATCTAAAGGAACAGGGTATAAGAAGAAGCACCTTTTTCACTTCCTCCTCCTAGTTCACCCAAAAAATTAAGCTAAGTAGTAGAAGTGTAAACAAATATTTGACAGAGAATATGAGAATAGTGAAGATGTGTGAATAGATGAGTCACATGGATAAGATTTTATAAGTGGGTATAAGCCTCAAAGTTTTAACCATGGTAAGGTTTCTTTTAATGAATGATGAGTTAAATTGTAAGAAAAAACTTTCGTTCAGTGGTGTACCATTTGATGACAGGACAGTTTCTTTTTTGTTTTGTGGTCAGGGTTGGCCAATAATTCACCAGCTGCTTTAACTGTAGGGCACGTTGCTAAGGCAGGAATAGGTACGGTTAATTTCTTGTATGTTGCACATTCCATTAGCAGGAGTGCAGGCAGGACTATGAATGGCCTATGAAGAGGATGCTCATTCAAGAATCAAGGTTGATCGTTTCCTAAGCAGATCGTACACACAACACAGGATTGATTATTAATCAAAGGCATCCAAATTGATTGTTTCACAATTGACTGTGGATCACTATTTCTACTAGAATTTTAGTTCATATTTTCCAATAACAACTTGAAAGAAAAAAAAATCAAATGCATAACTAAAGTAAACACCTGACTGATATAACAAGACCGCAAAATGTTAGCCTGCCGCACAAACCGACTATTGAGGGAGCAAACTACTGAGAACTCCACTCAAATCTCATCTCATATTTAGCAAATATCGTAACTTTACCGTAGATAAAATCAAATTCACACAAGACGTTGACTCACTGTACAAAACTAATCTCATCTTTCTTTACAATAAAAGACCCCCAAGTGGCCACATGGCGACCCTACAATCACCCTTAATTTTGGTGAAGCCACCTAAGCACTGGCTATCCCTGTCACCGCTATCTGATTGGCCACTCTTATCAAATACAATCCAGTAGGCGAGCCCAAAAGACACTTAACGTTAAAGGACACGGTAGGGAGCTCCAAGTCTCCAACAGTCACTTAAAAAAGATACATCTGTGTTATCTGCAAAGTTAAAGTTTCACGTGGCAAACTAAATCGGGATAAAGCAAAAAATAATAAAAATGACAGCGGTCAAAAAGATGTGATCTTTAGTCGATCAAAATAAGTGTGTTGGTTAGTAAACTAAGTAGGGACAAATCACCAAAAACCTAACAGATGCGTCTGATGACCATCAATTGTTAACTGATAGAATGTATGAAAAGTTATGTCTTCTCATATACAAATTATTCTATACTGTTTGCAGAATGAAAAGATCCAAAAACGCCACTAGGCTTTATGGACGCGACTCTTCAGTTGCATAAGTAATTATGCCTAATACAAAGCGCTTTTTCCACTCAGTCAGAAAGATAAGAAAATCTAACAAAATTGAAGAAAACCTTCCAACATAATGAGCTATATTTGCCCGAGCCTATATGTGGATTTTCTCAAAATCAGATATGGAAGTGTACCTTGAAATAGGCGAAGCTTTATCGCTTCACCAATTGTGTTAGAAATTAGAACTCGCTCTTATCGGTCAAAGTAGTTTGCAATGAAATGATGATGTTAGAACTTCATTCACGAGTATGAGTATTTTTGCATGTAAAGAGTTTTTGTTATATTCCAAGAAGTAAAGAATAATTTCCTTCCATTTTTGCAGCAAGTATTTTTGCATAATTTTTCTTCAAAGCCAACACGGACGAGTGTGAAGTAGTGTTTCCGGAAGAACACTAATTAAATCTCAACATCATCGTGTACAAGGAAATGAGTTGGATACACGTTCAAGAAATGGATAGTTAACGTCAGCGCGGAAGTTGGAATTAAAAAGAACATCATAAACTGCATGTACATGATTGTAGAGAGTTCCACTCACAAAGGTGGTACATTTCTTTTATAAGTCTAATGCAAGGAGGAAGAGGAAATTATTGAGAATTAATTTTTTTTATCAAGTAATTAACCATGAGAATGGTCATAGATCGAGCATTCATTAACATCCATTACTGTTAGGCGTCAAGAAAAACAAGGTAATTAAGATCCATTACTGTTAGTTTTACCAAGTGAGATTAGTAGTTTCGGGATGCATAACATATTCTCTCCGTTGTTTCAGTTGTTCGAAGACAAAATATGAAAAGAAGAAAATAGAAAATGAAGGACGGAGAGTGAAGATGTCAAAGTTTGCACTATAAAAGCCAAGGAGCAGGAAACACTTTCAGTTGTTTCCGGGATTGTGTCATCTGACCAAAAATGTAGAAGTAAGGGCCGAAGGTTGTGCAAGAAGAAATATTGGTTTTGACAGAGATGAAGGCACCACGGGAGTTGTTACATGTGTTGCTGTGACAGAGAAAACCATATCTTCTTAGCTATCACAAATCAACCAACAAGCATACATATAAATTAAGATGCATGGATATGGTATGCAAGGTCATTATTATTAATTTCAACCTTATATATATTTGAGAAGATACCAACAAAATTTTGTTCAGTAACATTCCAAGAAGTAAAGCATAATTTCCTTCCATTTTTGCAGCAGGTATCACACAAGAAACCGAAAGCATTTCAAGTTTTATGTGTTCCAAGATGGGCTGCACGATCGCATCACATTTCTTAGTGATAGGAGATGTTTAATATCTTACTGTTGGATTTTTAATCCAACTTATGTGAATCCTTACAAAGTTTAAAATCTTATTATTGCAGGTCACCAGATCGACTAAGGATATACCTTCTGAGGAATTTTCTATGTAAGCACCATTTCGATTAAAGAGTGAGAGTAAGATGTTACAGAGATGTCTTTTAAAACATGTTTGGGTTAACAGTTTTTGTTCAAATTTTTTCCCCTTCGTATTCAGAGGAGATGCATGTTTTTATTTCTTTTTTATCTAAAGCAGAGCCAGAGATGCATGTTTTGGTGAAATAACTATTTCTGTTGCATAGGTGAAAATCCTGAATGATGAATTCATTGTTTGGGATAATTACTAACCCTTTTTAATTCATTTTCTATTTGAACGATGGTCCACTCCCTCAAACCGATTGTCTGCTGAAGTTTTCAATATTAGTGAAATTGGGTTAGACATATCATTTCATGGATGGAATAATGAATTGAATGAGTTTTTTGTCGCGGCTCTAGATTGACACTTTATTCTATATTTGATATGTGCTATTTGGTTGTGATACAATAATTTTGCGGCAAGAAAATTAGAAAAATATTTTATGAACCATATTATTGAAAAATTAGAGAAATATTAATCGTATTTTTCTTTCATTTTTGTTTTATGGGTTTGTGGATATTATTAGTGATACCGAGCTGGATTTAAAACTCAGCTTCCTACCATTTTTCCGAAGAGATACGAAATATTTTATGTCATCTTAAGGGTCATACGTTTGCTCATCTATCAGGAACCATTGGAGAAACAATGGATGGAGTAGGGAAAATTGCTAAAAAGATAGTTGCTGGTCAAGAAGTTGAACTGGAGCAATAAAAGGTTCTTGGGCGGGAAGTTGAAGTGGAGCACCACCACTATGAAAACCAAGAAAAATCATCCTACATTGCTAATTTATCAGCCATGGGAGTACGTATAACCATTTTCATGTAAAAAATTTCTGCTATTTATGTACTTTTTTTCTGTAGTTTTCTGACGAAAGGAAGACCCGACGACAATTTCTTATGGTTTTCAAGATTAAATTAAACCGTATTGAATATCAGAAGTGTGGGCTTCCTCATGCACATATTCTTATTATGTTGCTCCTGCATCACAATGATAAAAAAAAAGTGATGGAATCGTACCAGAAGGAATACCATATAAAGATACAAACTCAAAAGGATATACAAGGTTGAAGTTCAAATTAATAATGTAAGGTTAGTTAATGCGAATTTTATGCAGAAATGCTTTACACATGCCCGGTGCGTATGCACCGGGTTAGAGGCTTGTTTTAAGAATAAGCTCACACCAGGATTCAGAATGTGGTGTCGGAGGAAATAGTACTAGAGAAAACCCAGCAAAAAAAATTATAGTAGTTGAGAAAGCCGTAACACAATTAATTTGAGAGAAGATATCATTATGGAGACAATATACTAGAAGACCAGGATTCAGATTGTGGGAAGGAGAGAACCGGCACAAAGCAGAGCCTCTGAATCTACAATGATCGGGCTGCGAAAATTGCAAGTCGCTAAGATCCAGGACATGAGATATGGAGACAATACTAGAAGACAAGAGCCGCTGGACACAAAAATTCGACAACACGAGCTGAAGTAGCTAAGGGAGAATGAAGATTGGGTGAACATCAAAATCATATGTTCCATTACAAATTAAGAGAGGGTGTTGGAACATGTAATTTGTAATAGTCTAGAATATTCCATACAAGTGTAGAAAAATGTTGAAAACAAGCACTCTAAAATGTGCTAGAGTTGGCTAGGTTAGTAATGTCTTCTGATAAAGTCAGTTGAAGAACGTCCTAGACTAAATGCTACCGGATTATTCTAGAAATATGAGGCCGGTCAAATATAATATAAAAGAAATGTTAGTGATAGAATGTTCTAGAGATGGTGTTAGACTAAATAGTCATAGAGACTTCTAGAGTTAGGGAACTCGGTTATGTAAGCCTATAATTAGGCAAGACCAATTCATTTGTATCCAAGCAAGCAATACAAGAGTTAGAAACTACTTAGTCTTGCTCACAACCTTCACTGCTAGAGTTCGAGGAGCTCTATAAGAGATAAACCACTATGCTCGTATATCTGCGCAAATATTACTCAAGTTAAAACTATAAGAATTTTCAACATGATATCAGAGCTTTTGAAACATCTCAATTTCTAACATAATCATACGATGCTGCATCCGAATCAGAACCGAGTACTCACTGTCAGAGAAAACGCTTGGCTTCAGGGCATCTTTGATTTTTACCAATTTTACGGGCCTGTTAGGGAAAAGTGAGTAGTCATATTTTCATTTAATTTATACAAATTCGAATGCACCATATTTTCTTAATTCTCAATCTTTTTGTTTTCCTTTAATTTTTCAGGTATGCCCAAGTGGGTAACGCTGTTGCAGTCCCTGTCGCCAAAGCGTTAGGCTATACATTTGCACTATTTGTGAAGGGACATTGCAACGATGAGCCTCTTATCAAGCTCCCGGATAATTTTTCATTTATTACCGGACGACTTCCCTCACCATCCGTAGAGATTGAAGAACTATGATTATGATTCGATTAGTTTAACTTACAATTATTTTGAGAGGAAAGTACGTTATGATAAGTTGTTTCTAATTTAAACAGTAATCTTTGTACCTAAATCTGATTTTAATTAGAAATCTAAAGCTTTTCTATAGGTGGTGGTGATTTTAAATACAATTGGCTGTTTTTACATCTTCATTGTTGTCAACACCAGCTCCATAATGGTATTACTGTATGCATTAACATTGTCTACTTCCAATTCCATGGTCGATTTGAATGGCCAGTGATATCCACCAATGACCATATGATTCTTGGTGAGTACGACTGATTGGTGCAATGAAGATCACTTCAA
>JAJJMB010012301.1:1218296-1229087 GCA_023531105.1 Papaver atlanticum
CACTTTTCTAAACAAGCCAAAACTAAACTAGAAGAGCTAGGGTTTAAACAATAAATAGTAAACAAAAAGGACAAAGATGGGAAATAAGGGAAAAAAAGGGATAAATGAGAAATTACGAAATAAAAGGGCATAAATGGCATGTATGAAATACCACTATGCATCAAATTTACTATCATTGAACCTCCAACATTCCAAGTTACATGTAGGGGAAAAAAAAAAGAAGAGTACATTCATTAATGCAATCATTTATTCTGAATAAAACTTGTTAGTTTAACTAAAACAAAATCAATAAATCTCCAATACGGGAACCACCATTTCTCTTTCTTCATAAGCAAAACACAAAACAAACCCCAAAATCCAACGATAAACCCCAAAGCAATGATAGCATACAAGACTAATTTCTCTTTTGCATCCTCTAGATGGACCTCAATTGCAGGATCGTCAACACCGCTACTAGTATTGGGATCACCTTTGCAAACTTTCTTTGTTGGAGAACTACACAGTAAATCATTCCCAGCGAAAGCTGAACCATCCACGCTCAGTATCAAAGTGATTTTATCTTGGAATCCTGCCGCTAAACTCATTGTAAGAAAGATTTAAAACCGCAAGAGTGTTGATAGTTGCCAAAGATCGTGGAATACTTTCTGACAGTTTATTGGAACTTAAATCTAGAGATTCTAACGCAGACAAATTTCCGATATTTGTAGGAATATCACTAGAGAAATGATTATGAGATAAATTAAGTGAAGAGAGGCGTGATAGCAAGCTTAGCTCTTCAGGAATGCTTCCATTCAGAATATTGCATGACAAATCGATACTTGCGCTATATTCATATATTCTTGGAATTTTTATCATGACTCCTTTGACTACCATCTCCAATCCAGGACAAATGCCATTGCTAAGACCATACGAATTCCCTTTTAATCCAGTCCAGTTCCCTATATTTTTAGGAATATGGCCAGAAAGATTGTTCAGCGATAAGTCTAATATTTGGAGTTCGTGCAAATTACAAATCTCTTTGGGAATTAACCCACTGAATTTGTTTGACCTTAAAGAAAGAATCTTCAAGTCAAGAAGTGAACCAAGACTATTTGGTATATTTCCTCCAAAATTGTTATTTGCTAAGTTGAGAATTATTAAATTCGGACCCACTTCTTGGGAAGTTCGCCGGAAAACAGATTATCGTTTATGTATACCAGTGATAACTTCATAGATGATAGAAAACTAGACGGAATCTCACCACTTAACATGTTATTTTCAAGTGAAATGGTAGACAAACTAGGACAATTCCCAAGCTTTTTTGATAATTTTCCTGTAAAATTGTTTGAAGAAGCCGTAATATCTTGCAACTCACCACCAGAACATAAATTGTCTGGTAAATTACCAAAAAGATTGTTCTTTGAGACATAAAGATATTTAAGTTTGGAATGTAAACCAAGTTCTTGGGGCAGTTCACCTGATAAGTTGTTTTCATAAAAATAAATATCAGTCAGTAATGGAAGTAAACAGATCCCCACCGGTATTTCTCCTGTTAATCGATTTGAATACATATCCAAGTATGTCAGATTATTCCATTTAACAATACCTTCAGGAATCGAACCAGTTAACTGATTACTCGAAATAGCAATTACATCCATTTCCATACATTTAATTTATTTCAGAATTTCACCTGACAATTTGTTGTCATTTAAAGTCAAAAACCTCAAGTTCTTTAACAAAAACAAGTTTTATGGAATTTTCCCGCTCAAATTGTTCTGCTGAAGATTTAGAAATTTCAAATTTGAAAAATTACAAATCCAATCCGGAATTTCTCCATATAAATTCATCTCCGACATCGACAGAGTCTTCACCTTAATCAATTTATGGTATTCAGTCGGAATTTTCGACGACGAAAAATCATTATAGCTTAAATCAAGAACTTCGACATTCGATAAATTTCCAATTTCTCGGGGAAAACTACATTACACAAATTATCTAGAAGGTATAAACTCTGTAAGAAAGTTAAATTTCCGATTGAAGAAGGAATATCACCAGAGAGTCTATTCGATCCCAGATTAAGTTTCTGAAGATTCGAAAGCCTATAGATATCTTTCGGAATTCTACCAGCAAAGTGATTATAGGAAAGATCTAAATATTGAAGTTTTGAACAATTCAAGATAGAAATTGGAAATTCCCAAGGGATGATATTTTCAGAAAGATCAATTGTTGTTAATTTTTTCAAATCACAAATAAAATTTGGAACCTTTTCTTTAATATCCATATGTGAAAGTAAAATTTTGGAAACAGAATCATGGTTACCACATTCTATACCTTTCCAATTGCAGTGATGAGACTTATCTGAATTCCATGATTCCAATGTTGATGGATTTCCAAATTCTTTCTTGAGTTTAAGAAGAATACTTCGTTCATTTTCTTGAATTTTTAGTGAGTTTACTACAAAAAAGAGTAGAGGAAGAACGAAAATGAGATGGAAAATGGGTTCTTTAGGATTTGAGTGGGTTTTCTTCAACATTTTTAAGCAGAAATTGATTTTTGATCGATATAAAAAATTGAATTATGATCTCAGAACTCCAAGTTGCTGAATTATATAGATAGATACATTTTCAAAAATGAAGTAGATGCTGATAGTAGACATTGACTCACTGTTCACCATACAAGACTCATCATCTCATGGCACCCTGAGAGATGAATGAATGGATTGTGTGCTTCGACCAGTGAGGCTAATAACCCATGCAATACGGCAGCGTTGGCCCCAAAACATGTTTTTTGTATATATATTTAAATAGAAGGTCGACAGAAAATGATATTTGGGCGAATAAGACATTTATCAAGACTTGACCCTTACGAATAATTACAAACTACCGATCGTTCATGAGACGGAGAAAAGAAAGAAACGTTGGCCATCTCAAGGGCATGCTCGTTTGTTGATTGATATGTTTCAACAGAACATGTTCAATTCCACGTCCTAATTGAAATATGAGTGAATTTGGAATATCCAATTCAATTACATGAATTTTTCATTGTTTGCCTTGTCGCCATGATGATAAATGATTTGAACAGTCGTTCAGTGAGAATTTGAATCCGCTTCATGGCAGCAATTAGTGTGAAGAAAAAAAACAAGAAATGAATATTAGTAAAACGGATATGAAATTGGGTGTTACTGAATGAAGCCATAGTGATCTATGATTTAAAAACGACTGAATTTTCATCTCTTGATAAGTTTGACTAGTGGAACTGTTTTCCAATTCAGTTGATTAATTATAGGCTACTATAACATAAAGAAAAAAAGTTACATAACTTCTGCTATTTTTTTCTTTGTTGAGTACTGAAAATGACTTACATACATAACAACAGATGATTAATGTGGAAGATAATAAAATTTAAAATTGACTGCTAATCAATTGTAGATTTAACAAAATATGTTAATGGACACTTGCACTATGATAATGAAACTGAATTACTGAAATAATCTTCCCCTTACATACAAAATATGCTCTCACGTTAAACGGTGATGAAACCCTAGCTTCCTATTGGCCGAAATAGGCCTTTTCTAATGTAGAAGTTATGGTGAGGACAATTGGCATAACTTTATTGGTTGTAATAATTAAAATTTGGTTACACTTTGTTTACATCAATTACTTAACTGTTCGTTAGTAACTGTGTAGACAAAAAAAGTAAGTGGACAATACTTATGTCAGAATTTAAACTTAGATAATTTTGTTATATCGTATTTACACCAAAACTTAACTGTGTGTTGGTAACACCGTCAAAGGTGGATAAAACTCACATCGAAATCGTTTAAAAAGAAAAGTAAAGAAAAAAAAATCGTAAAACTCTTTCTTTCCCATTTAATTAAGGAAATCGTTTTACAAAGGAAATTGGTGATTCGGCTTTTATATTCTTAATTAAGGAAATTGTGCAGGACTGTTAGTATGGAAATCGTGTTTAGAAAGGAAATTGGGTGATTCAGCAATTCATAACATAAAATTATTCAATTACGAGTTTTCGCCTAAACCTAAATCATTGGAGCCTTTGTTCAACATCAACTCTAAGAGATTCAGAAAGAAACAACTAGGATCCCTAGGAGATTGAGGCTAAATCTTTTGCTCTCAAAACCTTTCTATGTCGCATTACGATCCATTAGATTTAAACACCATCTCCAGTTCTTTACGTATCTAAGAAGAAGCAAGCCTCTTCCATATCCGATGCCCTAAGAAATTGTTCATACTTTTTATTTTTGTGCATTGGATTTTAATTTGATATTTGGGTTTTATTTATTGGTTAAGTATATGTTAATTAATTGTGTACCAAATTCACCAGTATCATGTTTTACCACTGAACAGATGGGAGAATGGATTTTGATGTGATGCGTTGCTCCGCAAAACTAATGAATTAATTGCGAAATCTTTTTCTAAATAATCTTGCAGCTGCACATAACTTCCTTGCAGCTTCTATGCTTCATGCAATAATCAGCATCTGGATCTCCATTAGTACAAAATACTCTGCAGAATTGAGCAAGTAAAAAGCAGAAATTGGATATCCTAAATACTCTAATTTATATTTTCAACGTACGTCTGAAAATTCATGTTATTTATTAATACCATCTGTATGATTTACAGACACCATGAAAGATGTTCAGCACAAATAAACTTTCCATGTGGTGTCACTTCTGTTCAAGGGTCTAGGATGCATGCAAAGCTGAACCTATAGTAAACTCTCCATATAGCAGTACCCACGTAGTACAAGTATTACTGACCTCATAATGAGATCAATTTTCACTTATTTTTTGATCTGCATGTGATCAATAATGGGGTCAAGCTCATAGTGCAGTACGGTGCAATAATGGAGAGCGAGACGCAAATCATATTGAGTATACAATTCATCAAATACATAAGGTGAAGTCATCTTTGTCAACAGTAATTGATTTGGTTTTGTTTTTACTGGCTAATGAATCAAGTTTCCTCCTGGGTGATTTTATTATTATGTGTTTCAGTAGGTTTCTGATTCTTTAAAATCCCGACTCATTAGATATATACAGTCCGCCCTCATCACAAAGAGACGTAGTACCACGCATTCACGCCACAAAGTTAAAGAGCATTTTACCCTTTCTTACATGCCAAGTTCTTATCGAGAAAAATGCTTAGTTAAGCGTAGAACAGACCACTGCGGAATTAGTCACTCCACCTAAACACCCACTCCAATTTATGCTCTACTTGATGTAGTGTATACGACACAAAATGTGTTGTACGTCCCACTTTATGTTATTTTATACTCATTGCCATACCTACCAAGAGAAAAATTATCAGTATTTATTTTATTTTATTTTTTTGCAGAGGCAGAGAAACTAATCTCCTGCACCTCCCATAAATGATTAACCATTGGCAAGCTAAATAATTACGATCTTTGAAGTGTTATGCTTCGTTATAGTTGATTCCAATTGAAAGTTTTGTAATAAAAACTCGCCTCGCGAGTCGCACCTCCCCTTAAAAATGCAGTTGCCAACACATGCTGCAATGGTGATGCGAATGTAAAATGACGCTTTCTCATGCGGTCAATGCACAGGGAATTTCAGGAACTACTAATCTTAATCCGTTGGCGTATGGCTTAATTAATTCCGCTGAACGGTAGAACCACAGATTGGTTCTTAATTGAAAGTTGTTTAAATTATCATTTCAGTAATCATTACAGTAATTATGATGGTGGGGCTGCCTAGACAGTAGTATTTATGATTCTTAGATGGCTAAGGGGGGTTGTACATTCCCTATCTATATTCTATACTACCCCAAAAAAGTTGTAGATGAGAAAGATGGAAGCTCTGGCATGGTGTATGCGAATATTGCAATAAGAATTGGATCTAAAGGAGGGATGGCTATAAGGATCCTGACGCGGCAGCATAGACGCATATGTATATGGTTATGTACTTAAAAAAAATATGAGACAATAAGAAACTTTGCTTACTGAATTCTTCAAACCATTTGGGGCTGGAAGAGAACCCGTATTAAAAGGCTTGAATACTAGCAATAAGCAATTTTAGTTGTGCCAACATTTCATGGAATGACATCACTACCTGCATGTCCTGTGCCAACATTCCATGGAATGACAACACCTCCCTGTTCTGTGCCAACTGCACTTCCTGAAATACCAATCCCATACAGCTATGATTATTTTGATGACTATGATTTTATGGAGGGTAATTAAGATTTACTGTCCAATGATGCAGAAATTTTGTTACTATGTTGTTTTTGTTGTTCTAACGGGTTTTTTCTATTATGTCATTATCTCCAGGTGCAGAGCCTAAAGATTTAATTGTTGCTTCTCCTTTTTGATATTTAAAGGGCAGTCTTCTTCTTCTTCTTCTTCTAGAGATGCATCGTGACCGGGAGGGGCGAACACCTTTTAGAGATGACATCAAGAAGTCTGCAATCAAGGTTTAGTGTATCCCGACGGGACGGTGCGTAACACGGGTTACATGTCAATTTTGGTAAAACAAAATCTTAGTATTAAAGTATGAGAAGAGAAATATGCTATATACCTCATCAAACTTCAGCTTTGGTGTTTAGAATAATCAAGGAAACTTCTTCTATTCGGCTTTTGATATTTACTAGAGAACACCCCCTAAAACTCAAACTTGATTTTCCTCTTACTTTAAACTTCTTCCACAGCATAAACATAAACCTAATAATCCTGCAGACATTAACAAAGTGGTATTAAAAGAAATATATGAACCCAAAGGCAACACAAAAGAAATTCAGCATTATTTTTTATCACTACCCTCTTTGATAATCTCACAAGTTGGATGCTACTTGATGGTCAAAGTGCAACCCTTCCTTTGCTTCAAAGAATATATAAGCAAAATTGTTTGAATCAAGCTCGATCACTGAAGTGTAATGAAGTTAGTAGAAATGCTATTGCTCGTCGATGATGATGGTGGTTCTTGCAGTAGTTGTGGTAATAACTTCGAAGCCTAATCCCATGAATCTCAAATCCACACACCTTCATAAAAACTGCCAATGTTTTGGGATCCATAGAGTTATTTTGAGAGGAGAAATCATTACGCTGGTTGATTAAATTGAAAGGAAAATCGGTTCTTCTACCACCAGATTCCCATACAAAAATACTTTTTGATCCATAAGAAGAATGTGTATTTTGTTGTTTCCTTCCCACTGATTGATTAATAAGCTGATCTTGAGCTCCTTGTTTCAGCAGATCTGGAATAATCAGAGTTAAAATACAAAGAGAAAAACTGAAATCCCCTTGATTCGAATTAAGATCTAAAAAAGAAGGAGAAGTAAAATGGCGGCTTAGAAACCTTCTTTGGGTTTTCAAGGAAGGATAGTAGAGATTTCAAACAAGTGAACTGAAGACTGATAATCTCTTGATATCTATATATACTGATAGTCCCCTGGGCTAGGACCCTACAGCACAGTCACTGAAGATCAAAGCAATAGCTAGAAGGGCAAAAGATCGGAATATACATGCAACAGCTAGTTAGGTGTTGTGCGCTGCTTAGATGAAACGGGATAGGGGTAGTGACAAGCAACCAGTGCATGACAATATAAATATTCCCACAAATTTGATCCAAGGAAAATAATCCCCTTCGGCTACCAAGAAGATGTAAGTTGCATTTGGAGCATTTTGATAAGCAACCAGATATATCATATATCATACTTTTTTAGAGTACTCCAAGTTGTTGAATTATAAAGATAGATAGACAAATCGAATTATAAAGACAAGTAGTAAGCAAGTCGGCAACATTAATTTTTCATTTCATTTTTGAAACGTGGTACTTTCATTTTACTTTTCTATTTAGCCTAATATTAGGTAAAAATGGTAAGATTTTTTTTTTTGAAGTATCACTTTTAATGAAACGGAGGTAATCTTTCGTATCGAAACTAAAATCTATAGATTCTTCAATAATTCTATAGTATATCAAGTGAAGTATTTGAGCATTATATAGGCAACATATAAAAAGTACGTAAGCTCTTTCAATTTACCTTTAAATTAAAGCTATTTTTTCGGAGAACTATAAATATATTAAAAAGTAAAAATTTGATTTGGTTGTTTATACTCGTTGCATAAGTGATTGAAAGAGTTTTCCAAATATATAAAATTCACAAAAGTCCGACGTACCATTTGGAAGATACGGAGTTTTAAAATATTTATCTTTATTTTTATAAAAATGGCATTTCTGTAAATAAACGATTTCATATATTATTATTTTTAAGTTCCTATTCTATTAAGCTTTTCAGTCCTTATTTATATTTATTAACTAAAAAGTTCCTATTTTGTTTAACATTTTAGTCCCTAATCCGTTTGGTTAACCATTTTCCGTTTAGTGAACCAAAAAAGAGAGTAAGGATTTCAATTAAACCTGCTTGCCTTAAAGAGGGGGGAGATGGATTGATTTGAGTGGGTTTTGTAAATGGACTGTTTGCATCTACTACTCAGTATAAGTACATATTCCTCCCGCTATTCTTTGCCTGTGCGGAAGCCAAATCGGATCCTAAGCCAAATAAGCAGACTAGATACGTAACAGTGGTGGGTGTGTTGGGACATCTTTCACTGAAGATCAAAGCACATTACCAATTCACAATTCAAAATCTACAAAGATTCTTTGTTTAAGGTAAGCCGTGCAGTGTACTCAAACTGGCAATTCAAATCTATGCGTATATCAAAATAATACGGTTGTAGTGCTATTTCTATAGACCTAATAAAACTGCAGCTTTGCTTTTGACATTAATCATTATCAGAGAACACCCTCTGAAACCCAAACTTGAATCTCCTTTAACTTTAGATTCGGACTGTTCTGAACTTATTTTTGAAGCAAACAAGTGAATGTTTTTAAAAGATAGTGCTAGTTTGTTAGCAAAATCTCTGACAGAACTTTAGCATCAAGTACTTGTTGTATTGGAGTAAATCAGTTTTAAATCTATGAGAAGCCATTTGTAAGTAAGAACAAAATCAGATGAAGATAACTAAGAACAAAATTAGACGACTGCGAAGAAGCAACATGAAAACAGATTAATTATAGGTGAACTAGAAGTAGATTTATAATGTTAGTTACATACACAGTAAATTAGATTGTAAATGATGCTCGTCATACAATTAATCACAGTATTTGATGCATGTATATGAATCAAAACCACCACTCCCGTTACTAAATCAATTTGTTGTAGTATAAAATCAGAATTTTACATTGAGTGGTTGTAGTTTTCTTGTGTTGACTCTTCCATGCGCCTCTTTGCAAAATCCTCTGCTTAATCTTTTTAGGTTTCTCATGCAGATTTCTGTGTTGGTAATTTGGTAATCGGGTATTGATAAAAATCATAGGTTGATAAGCCGACATAGAATTGTTGTGAGAGGAGAAATCATTATGCTGCATTGAACAAGAAGGAATACTTCCATTACCACCGGATTTCCATACAAAACTACCACTTTTACATCCATGAGAAAGAGCCATTAGTTGTTGTTGCCCTAATTGATTATTGATATGATATTGAGATACTTTTTCAGCAAATCTGAACTACTAAGAAATCGAATGGAAGAGTAAATCGGAGACCAGATCTAAGAAAGAAGAAGAAGGAGAAGTAGCTAGAAAGGCGGCGTAGAAACCCTACACTCTCTCACTGTAGAAGAAATTTAGCCAAGTGATGTGAAGACTGAAACCGTAAAATGATTACTTTCTCTTTATATACAACTTTTATTTACACCTTGTTTTTTACATTTTTAGTGAATGCCAGTAAATAACGAATTATGGTAACTAATCTTATTTGACCATGCCACATCTCCATTTCGATTGCGGGACCGTATAACATTTTCCATAATGAAACATTATTCTTGTGATTTTGGTCTTAATCTGCAATTACAGACCGTTAGATTTAAGAAAAAGTAATGATCTATAGAGTGGGGATCTAGAGAAACCATAGATAATGTAAACCCTAGTGCTATATAAAAGTCCCTATGGAACTTCATAAACTCCCCTCTCTATGCTTCTTCGTGTTGTTGTAATCAAGAGTTCTCGTTAACAATAATGATGAAGATGATGATGAAAGGAGATGGAATAATGTGTCGTGATGGTCTCTCGCTTAGCATTCCACCGTGTCTGATTCTTAAAACAGGTTCGTTTCATTAAAATCTGTCTCTTTTTTACTTTACATTTCAAGTTGTTTTTCTCTTTGAAAATATCTAAATATGATTTGATTTTCTTTTGCGCAGGAATCATCAATCAATCTGTCATAATGACTTATCCCCTTGAACAAAAGTTTTGCACCATCCTGGTCATTGGAGATTAAAGACCATGCTGTGGTCTTTGTAGCTCGCACAACTTCGACGATGGTTCTGATCAATTGTATTATCAGCGGTCTAACTTTTTTGTTTGATTAAATTCCGGATCTGAGAACAGATACAACATTTTTGTGTTTATTTTTGGCTGCATTTCTTTTTTATTGCAGAAGGCTACAACTATATAACCAATCTCTGTAATAGAATTTGTTTTACTTTGTTTTATAGCAAATAAATATGGAGTATCAATTGAAATAAGAGGATTTCAAGCATGTTCAATTCCACATCCGGTTCCATGTCAATTGCAAGAATTTTCCATTGTCTGAGTCGTTCAAAGAGGATTTAAAGCTGTGATAAATGAGTTCCACCTAATTCACAAAGCATGAATGTTTAGTGGATTGAACTTGTATTTACCCCCATTTCCTTCCCAGGCCAGAGGAAGTGGATGTTGGAATTATTTGTGTTAACAGGTAAACCGCACAGTCAACTGCTTCTGCCCAAAACTCCCTG
>JAJJMB010012301.1:1234087-1272316 GCA_023531105.1 Papaver atlanticum
AATTCTAGACACTTCTAAACTAAAAATCAAGTTTACATTTTTAACAGTGGATGCAATAAGTTAATGCAATACTTTTCCTACCGAGCCGAGAATGCAAAAACTTGTAATCAGAGTTTCCAGGAACAGTTTCTTGAAATCAACTATGTTACACATTCCATTAGCAGTACAACTATATGTGGTAGGGAAAATAATTCCATATAATATCTATTTTTGCAGATCAGATTTCTAGCTTGAACATCATTAGGGTGTGAGAATAATCTTCAATTCAGAAGAGACGTGTTCTCATGGTAGATCCTGCCACCAGCAAGGTGCATCCGAAATTGCACCAAGCCACCAATCCTAACTTTTTTTTGAAACCAAGTATTCCCTACCACATACGACCATTGGTCTAGAAGTTTTTCTCTGATCATGCATTTTTGGTGATATTTGGCCAACTCTACGTTTATATAGCAACGAATGTGTATTCTCATAGATTTCTTAAGTTCAGGGACAACGACTACTATTAAGCGCCGAAGCTATATACAAAATGTAGTGTCAGTTGCAGATTAGATACTTTCTGATCCACGATAGTCAATAATAAAGAAAGATCGAGAGACAGATTGGGATATAGTACAATCGACCCCCGGTGACACTGTTAATTTGGGAGTTCGAGGACAAATGCTTATGTGTTTGATAATTTTCCGTGAATGCATGTAATCATTTAACATGTGGACAACCATTAAAAAATGAACACAGGAATTCTTTAAAAGTTGCTTAAGCTAGAGCAAATGTTTATCCAAGGAAAGATAAAAACAGATTAAATTAAGAATTGCAACAGAGGAGAATCATTTAAATTCCAGATACTAATCCATTCAATTTATTGATATTCTTATAAGCGTATTATTACACTTTATTGACAGATAACAGATTAAATCAAGAACAATAGAACATTCATATTACATAGACTGATTTCTATTGCACACAAAATGCATCTCAAGACTCAGAAATACTACCATTTTCTACCAAACACTGACCTTCCATACAAGAAACTGAAACATTTAAAGAAGAAAGTGAGTAACCACAAGATGAAGATCACCTAAATCTTTGGGTTCCCATGAAACCAGTGGAAGTACTTTTGAGAGGATAAGTCATTATGACATAAACGGTTTAATTCAATCTCAAAATAAACAATCATCTCATTTATCTTCTAATATTATTTCGCAAAAGCAAAAATTTCAATTACAAAGTAGTAGTAGATCTACAGACAGAGAAAGATAGGGCGAAGATGGCAACCTAGGTTATTGTTTGACAAGAGTGAAGTGACTCTATATAGTGGTCATCTTCCTAAACCCTAACTCCCCAAGGGCTAAACTGATCAATCCCCCATGTGGCTCAGGCCCAGTATTAGCTAGCACTACTTTGAATTCAAGAACCATTAGGAACTTCCATAGAGTGATGTTTCTGAATAATCTCAATACATTGACATACTCCCCTCCAAATCCATGAACTATTACAATAAACCGCATAATACAATTGCAGCAGATACATCTTTAGGTAATTCTCTTACTCGAGATCAAACTATTATATCAAGGGTGGCAACTAATTTTACTTCGTGAAATCTGAATACAACTATTATATCAAGTTGCTAATAGTGTTAATGAGGGGTGTGTATGATGGAATTCTACCCTGGGTGACAGCGGATTAAGCTAAGTTTGGGAGTTCAAGGACAGATGTTCATTTATTTGGATTATGAGCCATAATTTTATCAGTTCGGATCGGACTACCATTAAATAACGAAAATGATTGGTGGCAGGTGCACCCAAGTGTATCGACGACATGGCTATTATCTTTAATAAAATGGTCTAGATGCCCAAAATATCCTGGCGCGATTTTTGTATTCCCTACCCATAGACAAGGTTAAGGTATGTCAAAATTTGGGGAGATTACCTAAGTACCCTTACACAATAGGTAGTTATGTAAGTGGTATTATCTACCGATTACTAGTATTATCAATCTTGTGGTCGTTAGCAATTGGTAGATAAGTGAAATTCATAAATAACTTCATAAACTACCGATTATTGTAGTTCCCAAATTCGAAAATATTGAGATTTTGGCAAAAACAAAATTTGGGGCAACTTTATAATCGGAGGTTAAGGTACCTTATTTAACTTCCGATTATTGTTGTTTCCAAATTCGAAAAATTGGTGATTTCGACATAAAAAATAAAATTGGGGCAACTTTATAATCGGACGTAAGGTTAATTTATTAACCTACCGACTATTCTAGTTCCCAAATTCGAAAAAATTGAGATTTCGGCAAAAACAAAATTTGGGGCAACTTTAGAATCGGAAGTTAGATTAACTTATTAACCTACCGATTATGTAGTCATCTACAAAATAGAGCCGTAGGTACTCTAAACTCCATATAAGGATGGTATCGAATCGGTAGAGAAACAAAACTCATCTTCCGATTATGAGATCTGAAGAATTAAAAAAAAATCAGTTTTCGAGGAGTTTGATTTTGGGGCGTCACAATAATCGGAGATTTAAAAAAAATCATAATCTACCGATTGTGGATTATGAAACAAACCAATAATTGAAGTTTTGAAAAATCTGTGTTTGGGGCGACTTTATCAATCGGTAGTTATGTAAATTTGACAAACTACCGATTATCTCAAATTGAAATTTTCAATTTGGAGGTTTTTCAAAATCGGTAGCATTTTAAGCTCCATATTCTACCGATTAATGATATATTATTACACAGTTGTTGATAATCGGTAGATATATAACCACATTAACTACCGATTATATACACCGACACTACCGATTATGAGAATATTTATCGATTGAATACACAAATACATCCGATTATGGAATCAACTTCCGATTATGGGCTTCGTAGAAATAAAATGAAGCAGACCACATTAAACTACCGATTGCAGTATTATCTACTGATTATGGAGGGTAAAATTGCCATTTTGAAAAATCGCCGATAAGGGATGGCTTCATTTTAGGTTTGGGTGACCCTATTTTTCTTATTATTTGCCCCTAATTCTTATAGGGTCCCCCTAATGACGCCATGCAAAATATGGTGGAATGAAGAACAACCACCCTTGCCTTGAACTTAAGAAAAATTTGGTCCCAGACATTTCTTAGTTAATTAACACAAAATTGATGGATTGATAATCAAACGATTGAAACAGAAATCACAAAACTCAGAATATTAATCCAACTTGTAATCCACTATCATTGTTCAAGTTTACAATAAAATTAGGCTTCTCTTGAATATAACCCTCACGTTTATTAACCATAGCCCAAAAAGTTAAAATGAAAAACCAAACATGTCTTAATTTTCACTAACAATTAAATTTAAATTCTTCTTGTTATTCAAAATCAAAATAAACCTTAACTTTTATTTTAATCATACTTCATCGTATTTCAAATTATAGTTAATTGTTCCCTTTATAATGCTCACACAATTGTAAACCCTAATTCTTATTTTTCTCCAAAAACAAAATGATCCTAATTCTTAATTCTCTCTAAAATGATTTTTATTTTCTTAATCATGATAATAATAATAACTAGTACAACCGTTGCCACGGTGGGAGGGCCGACCGAAGAAGAATCTGAAGATGGGGTTTGTCTGCGACTACTTTCGCCCTGTTTAAGAAAAAGTGATACTTTCGCTCAGTTTTAGAAAAAGTGATACTTTAGCTCAGTTTCAGCAAAAGTGATATTTTCGCTCCGTTTCAGAAAACTGATACTTTCGACCCGTTTCAGAAAAAGTGACACTTTCGCCCCGTTACAGAAAAGTGATATTTTCGCCTGAAACAGAATGAAAGTGTCACTTTTTCAGGAACGGAAAATTAGTCGATCCATAAACCAAACTATGTTTTCATGATGTGTTATGCATCCTTTGTGGTGGTTTGCGTAACGGCTATGCATTCAATTTTCGAAAATTGTGTGCCTAAAGTGAAAGTATCTCGTTTCTTGAAACAGAGGGAGTACATCGTTTTATTAATTTGCAACTTGCAATGGAAAATTAGTTAATGCACAAACCAAAATATGGCTACATGAAACAACAGTTTATCATTTGAATTCCTTCTTCGTCAAATTTATTTGTAGGATTAGCATCACTTGTATTAGTAATGCAATCACCCTCACAAACTTTCTTCGTAGGAAATCCAAAAAATAAAGTGTGTTCATTGAATGATGAACCATCCAAACTTAGTGATTTTATTAGGAATTCAACCGCTTAAGGTATTTTAAGTAGGGCTGCAAAAAACCGAGCCGAACCGGTTGGACCGACCGAAACCGAGTCGAAACCCAGCCGAAACGTTGATTTAACGGTCGGTTACAATTAAAGAAACAAGAACCGTGATCTGTCAGTTCGGCCAATAGTTTAAGGGTCAAAACCGACCGAACTAAGCCGTTCGAATCGAAAATTATGAGCCATTGATTATTTTTAATCTTAACAGTATATTTGAGGATATATAATCATAACTTAGTAAACCCTAGTCTTCTACTTCACAACCCACCGCCTCCATCACCAGCTTGAGATTCTGTTCTTTCCTCTTCTTCACAGACACTCAACTGCAATCCACCACCTCTATCATCATGAGAACTGGTACCTCACTACCACTAACACCTTCATCTTCTTATCACGCAAAATATTAACTCAAAGAATAATCAACATCAACAACAATGGGGTTCGATTCGATTATTGATGCATAAAGACAATCTCAAATTTCTAAACTTATTCTTGTATAGTTGATGGGTTTTTGCCAATTCTATTTTGTTAATGGCTTATATAAACTGTAGTTGATTGATTTTGTTCATCTTTTGTTTTTTTTATGGTTGATTGAACTCCATTTAATCATGACCAGTGCTGGATTGTGTTACTGGCTTTGTCTGTGATTTTTTTTTGTCCCTGATTTGGATTTAATAAGAGGCCGTGACTGGGTTTGTACTCCGGTACTCTTCTTTTGAAATAATAGTTGTGTAATTGAACATAGAGCCTCTTCCGTGAGGTTGAATGTATGTAAAAAACTTGTATATGAATGGTAAACTACAGTTGAATGTTTGATTATTTATTTTTTTTAAAATCGGTTAAAAACCGTAGAAACTGGAGAAAAAAAAGAGATGATTCGGATCGGTTAAAAACCGAACTGAGTCCAACACAGTTCAGTGCAGCTTTTCGCCTCCGTTGTATCTCCTCTTATTATTCCAATTCCTTGAGGCAATGGGAACTTGATGCACTGGTGGAATGTTGAGGCCACTCCCAAAATGCTATGTAGCCAAGGTCTGCCTATTAATGCATTGTATGGAGATTCGACATCGACCACACAGAACAACACTTCAGTAGTAATGGTCTTGAGAGGGATTCGCATTATAATTTCTCCTTTAGGGTTGTTTGCCGATCCATTAAATCCGTAGATTTTGTATGTTAAAGGGATGAGATCTTCGTCTCTTCCGTCCATAGTCTTGTATGCATGGTAAAATAAGATATCGACTGAGCTGCCAGAATCTATCAATATTCTACTTATCGCCCATGCATCTGCCTCATTATCCTCTTCTCCTTCCATCTTTGTTTTTGGTACAATATCCAGCTTCACAACTAGTGGGCTTTCGTGCATATCTCCTCCTTCGGGTGTTTCTTCTGCGCTGAATGAAATGTGTTGTTTTTGCCAACTTTGAAGCGACGACATCTTTGCCAGGTTGAGTATTTCTTTACCTTCATCATCTGTTGCATGAACTCGACTTAATACATTGTCGTGGAAATCTTCTATTCTTCTAAATGAGTGGATTATAGAATTGCTGTATAGGTTCTTGGCATTTGTTCCAACTTCAATAAGGTATGTATTATTTCCTTTCTCCATTCCTTGTGCTTGTCCCTCAGGTGGTGGTGGTAAATTTTGCTGCTGAGAAAGTAAGAAGTGGTTCAACTTCCCTTGATCGATCATTCTCAATATAATTATTTGCACATTTCGACAATTGTTTGTATTATGACCATGAAAGCGGTGATATGCACAGAATTCTCGGCTCGTCCTTCCTAATGGTGGTTCTACTCCCAGGTTTGGTGGTGCTGGTATTTCTTCTATTAAAATGACTGCTTCCCATATTTTGTCGGTTGCGGTGTTAAGGCGTGGCATCTTGATTTCTTCAAAAATCGTACTTCCTTGTCCTGGCCCTTGGTTAAAATATCTCTTATGTCCTCCATATCCTTCACCTTGATTACCCAGCCTTGGGATCTTGTTGTTTCTTATATGGTTGTTGTATTGTCTCTCTCTAAACTCTCTCTCATACATTTATTGATCCCTACTGCTCATTGCTACTTGCTTTTGCTGTTCTTCTACATTCGCCTTTTCGTGACTTCCTTGGGAAGTACTTGCGACCGCATTTGTTGTCCTTGGCAATAGCCTTGCACCTCCTTCCTTAGCACTATTAGCAGCAACTGGGTATGATTCCATCTCTCTTTGCTTCTCTTCTAGGGCGATATACTCTTCTTGGAACTCGCGCAGCTCTGTCATTGTTATTGTATCCTTGAGCCTGAAAATCTGTGTGTACAATAAATCCGTTGGGAACAATGCGTTAACAAATGATAAGATAAAATTTCTTTCATCCACCCTTCCTTCCATTTCACTACACATGGTTCTCCAACGCGTGGTTAAGTTGCGCAAGCTTTCATTGGTTCTTCTTCTCAGACTGAATAATATCTCTATTCCTGGGCGTAACATGTTATTGCTGATGTAGGATCCCAAGAATATGCTATGCAATTGTTGGAATGATCTGATGGATCCCACTGGCAACCCATCAAACCATTTTATCTCCTCCCCTGTTAGACTAGCTGGGAAATACTTGCAAAGTACCGCATCATTATCCTCCCACTGCAATAGGGCTAAGTTGTATTGCTTGATATGCTGAACTGCACATGTAGTCCCATCAAATATACTAGTAAATGCAGGTAATGCGCACTTTGTTGGTATCCCCGCGTGCTTTATCTGCCGCACAAATGGTGTCTTTTCTGCTTCTTCTATAGCATCTTCTAGTTGTATTCTTCCCCCGTCCCTTCTGGTTATCATCATTGCTCTTACTTCCGCTAGCTCTCTTAAGATTATTTCATTGATGTTTGGGTTCTCCTCTTGCCGCACTGGCCTTTTCAACCTCGCCTCCATTATCCTATTGTCTTGTATATTCTGACGCACTGCTTCTTGGAGTTCTCTCGCTTCTGCTTCCTCTCTCCTACGCCTTCGTCTTTCATTACTTTCATTTTCACGTGCGGGATTATACCTTTCTTCTTCTAGTTAATGGTCACGTTGGTTACGCAACATTTCTCTTCCCTCTAATATCATCCTTGCCTGTTCTGCATCATCTTCTTTCCTTTGTTCATGATATATGCGGTTATGTTCGCCTTGTTGATCGTATATGTCATCCATTGGATTTTGCTATATGCGGTGTTGTCCGCGCACCTCCTGTATATTGTCGCCCATCTGAATATGTTAAACTAGATTGTTATTCAATATGTGTTCTCTTCTATCCTCCCTGCAGCTAGATCTGCTACGCCTTGATGTGCTCCTATTCGTCTTTGATCTTGAAGATGCACGTGTTGTCCTAGATGTGGTCCGTGACCTTTGTTCCTGTAATCTGTGATTTTTCATCCCTTAGTGCGTCATTTTGACGCGTTAGATTCGCTCATGCCTCTTCTTCTCTCCTCCTTTGTTCAGCTAATCTTTGTCTAAGGTTTGATATTGTCATGTTTTCTTCGTTTTCTTCAATTGGTCCTTCTGTGGGATTTCCTTCCTCGTTTTCTTCCACCGTATCTGTATCAGTGGTATGCATACTTACCTCATCATAGTTTCGTTCGTTATTCTCCGCCTGCACATGCTGGATCTGAGACTGTATTTGTTGTGCTCGATTATTCCTTTCTCCCATTCTTGATGATGCAGCGATATCGCCTCTCCTTCTTCCTGCAATTCTCCTGCTCCTCCTGGTTGCTATTACGTTTTCTCCTGTAGATGCTTACCTCACCATTTGTTCATGTAATAATAAGTTCTTTTGACAAAAACGTATCCTTCGTAGATTAAAACTATTTTTCTGAGATTAAAACTTTAGTTTAAAGATAAAATCAATAACTATTTAAAAACCGCTCTAGAAATCTTCATAATCAAGTAACTTCTTTCTCACTCGTACAAAGTGTTTCTAGCGCCAAAATGTAGTTGCAGGAATTCCCACAACATACACCAAAATCAATTATAGAAAATATATCTAAGACATCATGAAGAGAATTCTATTTCATTTCATTAAGAGATAGAACAAGTATGAGTATTAATATAAAAACCCTAACTTGGAGAACCCAAATTACTTCCTCTCTCCTAAATTATTTACTTAACTTTCCAAGGAATCTCTCCCCCTTATAATGGCCTCTCATCCCTTAGGGAGGTTACATAGTGGAAGATAGCTAATAAAGCCCTTCATTTCGGATCTGGGAGGGCGTCAATTTCGCCCTGTTATATAATTGCCGCCTTGACATTTTAACTGCCATGCTGATCTTCACACTTTTGGTGTGACTTGGTGACGTCATCTCATTCGTCATCCAAGACATATTAAACGCGTCATCTTCGCCTGGTAGTAAATGTATTCCTTCGCGCTTTTAATGCTTGTGTGGTATTTTGCTCCCACAATTCAATTTATTGTAAGATAAGTTAAGAAACTATAGAGAGTCGAATCCTACTAAAGATTATGGGATATGTCCAGACAGCCTATTGGAGCTTAAATCCAAAGAATCTAAACCAGACATCTTGCCAACATTGGTTGGGATGCTATCCGAGAAACAATTATGAGACAAATTTAGCACAACAAGTCCTTTCAGCAAACCTATCTGTTCTGGAATACTCCCATCAAGAATGTTACATGATAAATCTATTCCTGAACTATAACTGTACAACTTATCAAATTGCAACATTATCCCCTTGATTACCATTTCTAATCGTAATGCATCCATAATTTTTTTGTCAAGCACGAGTCTTATTCGGCCTACTTAATAACTTGTTCAAGTTGCCAATCTTCCTAAGTATTGGTCTAGAGAGATTGTTTATCGATAAGTCTAATATTTGGAGTTTTTGCAAATGAACAATTCCTTCCGAGATTGAACCGCTCAACTTGTTGGACCTTAGAGAAAGGACCTTAAGGGTATGGAATGAACCAAGACCAGATGGTATACTACCTCCAAAATTATTATTCTCCAATTTGAGGAATTCCAATTTGTGAAGTTTACTGATGAAATTGAGTGTACAATGGAATATTTCCAATGGGATTGTTGTTGCCAAGGTTTAGAGATTGAAGTTTCGTGCATTGCCCTATACTAGTAGGTATACTCCCGGATAGTTTATTATTGGATAGATCCATTGCACCAACACAGGAGTAACCTCCTGGGTCTGTGAGACATAGAGAAGACAAACTAGGACCTCAAAGTTTGTTACCAGATAGATTGATAATCGCACAACTAGGTAATCTTTTTCCGGTTTCTATTGAAATTTCACCATCGAATTGGTTATTTGACACATAAATACCTTCAATACTCGGAGGTAGAAGAGGGAAAGGACCATGAAATTTGTTGTTCGACAAATCCAATAAAGAAAGACTTTCGAGTTTGGAGAGACTAAAGGTGATTGCTCCAGTTAAGTTATTACGAGACAAATCTAAGAAATTAAGATATTTGAGTTTAAAAACATAAGAAGGAACAACTCCGGTTAAGCTATTACGAGACAAATCCAAGGATTCAAGATATTTGAGTTTGAAGAGACAAGAATGAATAGCTCTAGTTAAGTTATTCTCAGACAAATCCAACTTTCTAAGATGAGTAAAATCACAAATTATGAAAGTGGTGAACTCCTTAAGATTGCATGACCTTAACATTAGTGTCTCCATCCTCAACATTGGGTCTAAGTGTAAGGGCTAATCTATAACTAGAGTTAGTTTATTTGAATTCAGATCTAAGTAAGTGGTGTATCACATACTCATGTGGTGTATACTTTGTTGAAGGTAATCTTGGCCTGTTGGATCTTCTCAACTCAGCTTCTGGTTGTTGTTGTTGCATTTCTTGCTCAACATCACGCACTGGAACATCTTCATGATTGTGTTCTAAATTACCATTACCATCAACATCATCATCACGTTGTTCAAGAGAAGGAACAACTGGATTTGGATCCAAGATCATATTTTCTTCAAGCTTTGGCTTTTCAATCTTCTCAAAGTCTTATATAGCTTGGTCTTCAAGGAATACTGCATTCCTACTTCTGATAACCTTCTTGTCAACTGGATCCCAAAATCTATAACCAAACTTCTCTGTTCCATAGCCTAGGAACACACACTGCTTTGCTTTGTCATCAAGTTTTGACCTCTGATCTTTTGGGATATGAACAAATGCCCTACAACCAAACACTCTCAAGTGATCATAAGAAGGCTCTTTGTCTCTCCATACCTTCTCTGCTACTTCTCCATCTAGCGGTCTTGAAGGTGATCAATTGATCAAGTCCACAGCAGTATTCATTGCTTCACCCTAAAAATGTTTCTGCAACTTGGAATGAGATAACATGCACCTAATTCTCTCAAGAACAGTGCGGTTCATTCTCTCTTCAACAACATTATGTTGTGGAGTCTTCGGTACTGATTGTTCATGACGTATACCCATGCTCTTGCAATACACTTCAAGTGGCCCAATGTACTCTCCCCCGTTGTCAGAACGAAGGAACTTTAAGGTTCTACCTGTTTCTCTTTCCACCATGCTGTGAAACATCTTGAACACAGGAACAACATCATCTTTGGTCTTGATTGCATATGACCAAACCTTCCTTGAAGCATCATCTATGAAAGTAACAAAGTAAAAGGCACCACCAAGTGTTTTGACCCTTAAAGGTCCACAAACGTCAGAATGAACAAGATCAATTTTACCCGAATTGCGCTTGGGTAAAGCTTTATGAAAAGAAACTCTAGTTTGTTTACCAACTAAACAATGAGTGCACTTACCCAATTGCGTACCTTTGGATTTTGGCAATACTTGTCTTTTGGTGAGGATTTGAATTCCCTTCTCACTGAGATGACCAAGTCTTCTATGCCACATCTCGGAGGTTGAATCTTTGTCAACAACATTTAACTCACCTTTCAACACCTTCACTTGTGTCTTATATAATGTGCCACATTTCTTGCCTCTTGCAATAACCATGGAGCCCTTGGTTAGCTTTCATTTTCCATCACCCAAGTGATTATTGTACCCTTCATCATCTAACACTCCCGGTGACATTTGATTCAAACGAAGATATGGTACACGTCGCACATTTCTGAGAACCAACGTGCAGCCAACACTGGTCTCGACCTTCACATCACCCATTCCTACAATCTTCGAAACACCATTGTTTACCATTCTTACTGAACCAAAATCACCAGCCTTGTAGGAGATAAACACATCTTCTCGAGGAGTAGCATGATAGGATGCACCTGAATCTACTATCCACTCTGAATCAGAAACTACAGAACTCACACATACATCATTACAATCATAGAATGAAGTAATATCACTACTTGTTACCACAACTGTAACATCATTGACTTGTCTGTCATTTACATTCCCTTTCCTTGGTTCTTGCTCTGGCTTTCTGCATTCATTTGAATAATGGTCATTCTTACAACAATCCACGTCTTTACTAGACTTTGATTTACTTCTTGACTCGCCACGGTCAAGAGCTTTGCCACAAGCAGATTTATGATCATATAACTCCTCTAACTTTGTCCACAAAGAATATGCTAGTTTCTCACTAGCCACATGACGAAAAATATAATCATCAACCTATTGCAGAATGAAACTAATAACTTTACGATTAGTAACACTCCACACTTTGTTTTCTATCTTCTTAGGCTTTACTCCTTTGCTCTCTATTGGACCATAGAGATCTTCACAATATAACCAATCTTCCATATTAGCCTTCCATATCACATAGTTCTCACCAGTAAAAATAACCATTCTATTACTTGTGCTAGCTTCCATCATTGCAAAGGATTAGATCAACCCAAAAACTCTGATACCACTTGTTGGGGGAGACTTAGAAATCCGAGCCGCTATGTGCAATACGAAAAACTACACAAGCAATGAAACATAATGCGTAAAAATACACAACTACGACGATATAGAAAACAATCACATAACACCGGCAATTACGTGGAAAAACCCCTCCAAGGTGATAGGGTAAAAAACCACGGGAAAATCTTCCACTATAATCAAACAATGGGTTATACACAAATCTCCCAATTTGGGGATACACTCTTCTTCAAGGTGCATATAGCACTTGGATAACAATTTTCCTAAATTACACTCACCCCTAAGGATTGATCAACAATTCATTCACCAATAAGATGAGATTCACTATCAATTTGAGAGATAGCAAGAGTAAGAGATACTTACTACTAAGGTTTGAACAAACCCTAGATTTTCCACCTTTTGAAGAGATGTGGAAATTGATCGATCAATCTTCACCACAACAAACCAAACGGATCCTTAACAAGAACCCTTTCTTATTCTTCAAAGATTAACTCAAATCATCACTAAAGATCAACTCTAATGGTGGCTACTCACTTTCTCATACTTTCTCTCACTGCCTCCCTTTTCTTTTGTTCACGATTTGTAAAGAAGATAACCCCTGAAGGAGAAAAAATCTCCCGATGCCTTGTTATAACCTAACATGGCATGTGCTACTTAGCACCCCCCACTGGATAAGGGGACACCTAGACTATTGAGCCATAAGGCAGTGACCAGGCCCAACAGAAACCGGGAATTCCCCACGAATATAATTCAAGGAAAGATCAATTTCTGTTAAATATTTCAAATCACAAATAAAACTTGGAACTTTCTTTGTAATATTCATTTCTCTAAGTAAAATTCCAGAAACAGAATCATGAGTATCACAGCGAATACCTTCCCAATTGCAATGATGAGACCTATTTGAAATCCATGACTTTAAGAATGATGGACCAACTCCAAACTCTTTCTTGAGTATAAGAAGAATACTTCTTTCTTCTTCTTCGTATTCTTTAATTTTCAGCGAGTTTATAACACAAAAGAGTAGAGATAGAAAAGAAATGAGATGGAAAATGGTTTCTTTAGGAGGATTTGAGTGAATTTTGTTAAACATGTTTGAGAAGAAATTGAATTACGCTATCTAAGAACTCCAAGTTGTTAAATTATATAGATAGATTGAATTTTTATAAATGCAATTGATATTAATTAGTCATTTACTCCATCCGCTCACCATACAAGACTTAGCAATGCCATTGCACAGTTAAACAATAAATGGACTGTTTATCTACCAGTCACGCTAATAACCCATGAAATACAGCAATGCTAGGTAGGTTCCAAATGATTAAGTATGCAGAAATCAAGCTGACCCACTTACATTGTTAAAGTATGCTGGCATCCAACTCAAAACCAATCGGCAATGAGTGGAGCGGACATTGCATATTATATTTTAAATTAATTAAGCGGATTCTAACGATGTGGGACTATTATCCCTTCACACGCCCCCTCATGTGTAAGGCCAGTCACTGAGCCTCACACGTGGACCTACGTCCGAGTTACCAGTCAATCGGTAACAAGTGTACAGAGGTGAGTCCTACGTCCGAGTTACCAGTCAATCGGTAACAAGTTTACAGAGGTGAGTGACTAAATCGGGGGTACACCTCGGCCAATTTGGCCTACACCACGGGTGTACAAGTGACAAAGTAGGTTAAACACTTCGGCCAGTAACTCGGCCTACACCCGGCATACAGTAGGTCTGAGTCTGGGGCTTGGCTCTGATACCATGTTAAAGTCTACGGGTATCCAACTAAAAACCAATTGGCAATGAGTGGAGCGGCCCTTCCATATTGTATTTTAAGTTAATTAAATGGATTCTAACGATGTGGGACTATTATCCTTTCACATACATTGAATTGGAAAGTTGATATCTCGACATTATGTAAGGAAGGAGACAGTTAGCACTTAACAAGACTTTGATTTTTAAGTTCCAAATTTATTGCTTGACTCGGCTACATCTGAATTACATGATTGCCAGGGTAAAATGGACCACCATTCATATTTTAGCCATTAGTCCATTCTAATTCCAAGAGCTCCACAAAAATAAAAGCAAGATATCCAAGAAAAATCCTTTCACAGTCAAAACCCAACTATGTAGCTAGAGGCAACCATTGCTGTCACAGGCAGATCTTATATTGTTAGCTAAACAGTAGACTAAATACTCGCCCACTGTCCCTTTATAGCAGAATCATGTGCTTCGCTTTGAACCATGGGAATTATTAGACATTTAGCCGATTTCTAACGTAGGAAATGGTATACATAGGTACGGTACGCTAATCAAGAAGAACCCAATTCAGCAGCATATCTCCAAAATAAAGCCAATAAGCATTTCACAATCAATACTTATGGATAGCAGATTGTTTATCCAGTGCAATACAAGGCGAGAGTTAACTCATGAACATGAACATACCAAAAAATGCACTACTTTTTTAAGAAATACACAAAAGAAGTGAGACCAGAAAATTTTGTGACAATGGTCAATAAACTGAGTTACGTATTAATTAATATAAGATTAGTCTTTTTATTACAACTGTTTTGATCTCTATTTTGTTCACCACATTTATGAAGCAAACAAGTTATGAAATCAGTAAACAATATCACATGGTTCTGATTATTGTCTCAACGGAGATAAATGTTCGACTTCAGCTAGAATCTGAATCTGGCTCAAGTTATCAGACAAACCAATGTTTTCACTGGATCGTTAAGAGCAGGGAGGTTTAGAGAAATGACGATGATCTTAGAATTGATGTTTGGTGGTGGATTCAGAAGTAGTTGCGGTAAGGTTGTGGAGGGACATGTAGAGAAATGAAAACCATACGTAAAATTGTTTTGAGATGAGAAATCATTATGTTCATTGATTGAACTGAAAGGAAGTTCTTTTCCTTTCACCACCAAATTCCCATACATTCAAAACAACAGTTACATCCATGAGAAACCACTGATTAAGCTGATCTCGAGCTTCTTTTCCTTTGTTGTTTCTGTTGGTTCCGATCATTTCTTAGTTGGGAGATACAAATGGCTTAAGAATAATATGAATGAAATACAAATCGCATATTGTACCATCAATCTAACAATATTAAGGATTTGAAGCAGAATTCATCAAATTCATATATCAATTTACTATCATATCGAACCTTCAACATCCAAGTTACATGTAGGGGGGAAAAAGAAAGTACATTCATTAATACAATCGTCTATTCCCAATAAAACTTGTTATCTTAATTGCAACAAATTCAATAAATCTCCAATATGGGAACCACCATTTTTCTTTCTTTATAAGTAAAACACACAAAAAAACCCAAAATCCAACTATAAACCCCAAAGAAATAATAGCGGACATCAATAATTTCTCTTTTGTATCCTCTCGATCGACTACATCAACTTCAATTGCGGGATCATCATTACCGGTACTAGTATTGTGATCACCCTCGCAAACTTTCTGTGTTGGAAATCCACACAATAAATCGTTCCCTACCAAAGCTAAACCATCCACACTAAGTGTATCAAAGTGATTCCCTTGTGGAATTCGCCCGCTTAAATTATTGTAAGAAAGGTTTAAGACCCCAAGAGTGTCGATAGTTGCCAAAGATTGTGGAATACGTCCAGACAGATTATTGGAACTTAAATCTAGAGATTCTAACGCAGACAAATTTCCGATATTTGTAGGAATATCACTAGAGAAATGATTATGAGATAAATTAAGTGAAGAGAGGCGTGATAGCAAGCTTAGCTCTTCGGGAATGCTTCCATTCAGAATATTGCATGACAAATCGATACTTGCGCTATATTCATATATTCTTGGAATTTTTATCATGACTCCTTTGAATACCATCTCCAATCCAGGACTAATGTCATTGCTAAGACCATACGAATTCCCTTTTAATCCATTCCAGTTCCCTATATTTTTAGGAATATGGCCAGAAAGATTATTCAGCGATAAGTCTAATATTTGGAGTTCCTGCAAATTACAAATCTCTTTGGGAATTAACCCACTGAATTTGTTTGACCTTAAAGAAAGAATCATCAAGCCATGAAGTGAACCAATACTATTTGGTATATTGCCTCCAAAATTGTTATTTGCTAAGTCGAGAATTATTAAATTCGGACTCCACTTCTTGGGAAGTTCGCCAAAAAACTAATTATCGTTTATGTATACCACCGATAAATTCATGGATGACCAAAAAGTAGCCGGGATCTCACCAGTTAACATGTTATTGCCAAGTGAAAAAAGCAACAAACTAGGACAATTCACAAGCGATTTTGATAATTTTCCTGAAAGATTGTTCTTTGACACATCAAGAAACTGTAGCGTGGAATGTAAACCTAGTTCTTTGGGCAGTTCACCTGATAACTTATTTTCAGAAACATCGATTGATTTAAGCGACGGAAGGTAACCAATCCACACTGGTATTTATCCTGTTAATCGATTGTCATTCACATGTAAGCCTGTCAAATTCTTCAATAGACCAATACCTTCAGGAATCGAACCCGTTGACTTGTTACGCGAAAGAAAGATTTCTTCAAGTTCCAAGCATTTGATTTCTTTCGGAATTTCACCTGACAATTTGTTAGAAGATAAAGTCAAAACCCTCAAGTTCTTTAACAAAAACAAGTTCTCCGGAATTTTCCCTCTGAAATTATTCCCTGCAAGATTCAGAGATTCCAAATTTGATAAATTACCAATCCAGTCCGGAATTTTTCCATATAAATTCGCTCCCAACAGATCCTTCAACTTTATCAAACTACTGTATTCATTAGGAATTTTCTACCATTAAAGAAATTAGCTTCAAGATCTAAAGTCTGTAAGAATGGAAAGTTTCCGATTGAAGAAGGAATATCACTCGAGAAATTGTTCCATCCCAGAACAAGTAACCGAAGATTCGATAATCTATCAATATCATTTGGAATTGTTCCAACAAAGTAATTCTCGAAAAGATCTAAAGATTGAAGCCTTGAAAAATTCAAGATAGACAAGAATGGGAATTCTCCAATAAAGCCATTACGAGAAAGGTTTAAAACTTGAAGCTTTGAACAATTCAGTATAGAAATCGGAAATTCACCAGGAATGATATTTTCAGAAAGATCAATTTCTGTTAAATTTTTCAGATCACAAATAAAATTTGGAACCTTCTCTTTAATATCCATATCTCCAAGTAAAATTCTGGAAACAGAATCATGGTTATCACATTCTATACCTTTCCATCTGCAGTGTTGAGTCTTATCTGAAGTATTCCATGATTCCAGTGCCGATGGATTTCCAAATTCGTTCTTGAGTTTTAGAAGAATACTTCGCTCTTCTTTATTTTCATGAGCTTCCATTGATCTTACTACTAGAAGAAAGAGTAGAGGAAGAGAGAAAATGAAATGGAAAATGGTTCCTTTAGGAGGCTTTGAGTGGGTTTTCTTCAACATTTTTAAGAAGAAACTTATTTTCACTTATTTTATTTTTTGATTGATAGAAGAAAATGAAGTATGATCTTACAACTCCAAGTTGTGGAATTATATAGATGGACTGATTGAATTTTCAAAACTGAACTTGATACTTGTAATAGCCATTGACTAAAGGTCCACCGTACAAGACTAATCTCATTGCACATCAAAACATGAATGGAGTGTGTGCTTCGACCAGTCAGGATGAGGATAATAACCCATGCAATACGGCAGTGTTATCCTCGAAACGGATTTTTGTATTTACGTTGAAATAGAAGTTAGACAAAAAATGACATTTGGCATTATGCACCCAAGGAGACATGTAGTATGACTTGTGTGGATACAAAATATCGCTCACTCAACCAATGAGAAAACGCGTAATGGCGCGATGAAGTCATTTCAAGGGCGAGTGTTAGAAGCGCACTGCGTCATCACTGACGCACAGGATGATGTCACAAGAGTCACAAAGAACACGCGAAGACGAGCACGATGATATGTAAGTAATGCAATTTAATCGCTCTTATAGATCCAAAATAAGGGGCTTTATTAGTTGTAACCCATTATCTGAATTAGCTAGGAATGTGCATGCAACAACTAGCTAGGAA
Source organism: Papaver atlanticum (assembly GCA_023531105.1). Taxonomy (NCBI): domain Eukaryota; kingdom Viridiplantae; phylum Streptophyta; class Magnoliopsida; order Ranunculales; family Papaveraceae; genus Papaver; species Papaver atlanticum. Next base: position 1,252,222 of record JAJJMB010012301.1, read on the forward strand.
TTTTCCGGCTGGTAGCTGCGATGAAATGGAACAGCGGTAGAGGCATTTGGTGTAGGCCTAATCATTTTCTGTAGTTTAGTCTATGGTCCATCACTCATCACTCCATCTTTTTTTATGCTCATTGAGTCATTGGGAGGAAAGTCATTATGGTAATAAATTAAAGTGGTTCAACCTAGTGTATATATATACTATAAACTTTCCAGGTGAAGTGATCGAGATTGTGGTGGATGTGGCCGGGCTTTAGTGCAGGGTATATGAGTTGGTACTGCTGGTAGCTATGGCAGGTGGAGGCTGGTAACGCTGGTTTGGCGGTTTATGTTATGTCTTGTTCTTTGAGCTTTACTCTTATTTGTTTGTTGGATCATGGCCCATGGTGGCGACTTGGTTGACTTTGTTAGAGCAGTCCTATAGTGCTCACCAAATAATTTTTTTTGGCAAGCCACGCACGCGGTTGGACAAACATTTTGCATTATGAAAAATCAAAATAAATGAACAAATATAATTTTTTAGGGTCCTAATATAATTTCTTTTTAATATAAAATCTTTGGTAGGATAGGTTAAAACATAAAATATTAGATTTAGACGGGATAAAATGTGATAAAGTGAGATAAAATAAATTAAAGTGAATAAAAATTTGTAAAAATTTTTGGAAACTAAAATCGTACTGGCGGTTTTGGAAGATCCGTGACGGTTGAAGAAAATCCTCCCACGGATGCTTGTTTGTCCGTAGTGAACAAACCAATAAAATTGTATGTTTGCCCACTCGTTTTCATGTTTGTTGAGTCCGTAGTTGGAGCAAATTGAGAAATCTTTAGTTTGTTCACTCCGTGTGAATTACCCTTAGTCCTTCGCCCTTCAACGAAATTCTCACTCTCTTGGATTTTTGTTACTTTTTAGATAAGTGAAAACAAGGCAAGGGTGATCACAATCCCTTTGAACTTAATGCAGAGAAGATAAGTGAAAACACCCTCTGGAGCTGTGTGGGCAGTTGTATCTGCAGCTGACTCAGGTAAAATACCAAGATTTCATGAGTTAGGATTACAATAAAAACAAAAAATGCACAAGTAGTGGTAGTAGAATTAATTGAAAATTAACTAGATACAGATTCAAAAAAAAAATCCTGAATCAAACATTAAAACGTTGAGATAATCCATAAAATTTTACAAATTATTCATCATCATAACCACTATGTGTAGATCTAACATAAAAACCATCGATTCAACTCTTCTTCTTACCCTCATATCAGTGATCTGTGAGCATGCGTATGTGTCGTACTTCTCTTGTTACACATCCACTGAACATTACTTGATCCATGAGACACCTACAGAGTTCAGATCCGTCAAAATAAATTTAAGTTTATAATTTTCTTTGTGAAACAAAAAAATCACTTAAAAACAATGAACTAAGAATTTCAGCATTATGATCAAGTAAACTTACAAATTTGTTGAGAGGAAATATCATAATGCTGCTGCTTCTTGATTCTGGGTTTTTAAAATCTCTATCACCAGCACCACATTTCCATACAAAACTCTTTCTCGATTCAGGACCCATTTGTGCTAAGCAGCAGGCCCGTGAACGGATTTTAGACAGAGAATGAGAAAAACAATGAAATGAATATAGTGATTAGATTTTATAACCGGGAGGGGTGAGTTTCAAATTTTTAACTAGGGTAAGGTTACTTTAATGAATGAATTAACCTGCAAAATGTACCATCGGCTACGCACAATTTTATCGTGTGATGATGGCTAGCCTATTGATGATGAAGTGTTCTGGCTACCAGGTCCAATAATACATCACCTTTAAGGACATCACATTACATTTTCCCTCAGTCACCCTGTGCCTGTGCACAAGCTAAATAAGATGCTAAGCCAAATAAACAGACTAGATGTATTGTAGTGGTGTGTGTGTAATGAAGTGCATCTCTGAATGTTGCAATACCTAAACATTTCCCAATACGTATCCTTGCATATATCGAGTCAATTCATAGTTCAAAATGTTCAAAATCCATAACTAAAGCTTACTTGGATTGCATATATCTTTCTCCTTAAAGGCCTTGACAAAATAAGCTCTCACATTGAACGGTGATGATACCTTCTTTTCCTGTTGGCTGAGGTAGGCGTTTTCTAATGTATAAGCTATGCTGTGGACACTTGGCATAACTCTATTCGTTGAAATATTTAAAATTTGGTTACACTTTGTTTACATCAAGTACTTAACGGTTAGTTAGTAACATCATCAACGATAAAGTAAGTGGACAACACTTCTATATGCGTTTTAGCCTAAATACTTTCTTTACACCGTCTTTACACCAAATACTTAATTGTGCGTTAGTAACACCATTACAGATGGACAATACTTCGGTTAAACCTTTAAAAAAGAATCACGTATCATAAATATTATATCTGCAATTCAGTCTATCTGTAGTCTTTTCTTAACAATTTTGAAAAGTCAGTTTTGGGTAGCTGGTGATCCAACCATATATTTATGAATATAAAATCAAACTTCCAAGTGCCAGTAAGCAGAATTTGTATATTTGACTCATTAAACAATTGGTATCTGCTAGATGGAGAGTGCTAGGAAATTTTGTTTCTCCGTATAAATGAGAAATGTATACACATCAAAGTAAGTCATCAGAATGAATATCAAACGGTCATGTAAGTCAGCCTAACAAGGATCGACGGAGTTCACCTGATAATGTGTTATTAGTTCCCCCAATCTTAATTTAACTAATGAAGCAAACGGCACAACAAAAATACACTAAAACACCACAAAATCAACATATATAGTCAAACACGCTGAGTAGTAAGTAAACATTGACAACATCCAAGGATTTCTCTAGCTTGGGCAACTCCTGCTTAATCATCAATAACTTTTTTGACTGGTTTGATCTGCAAGAAATTTACAAAACCCCACATTAATTAAACCAAAATAAATACTAGATGACCGCTGAAAAATTGACGCAAAACTAAATTTTATATTCACAATTTAGTTTCGGGCCGACAGAAATGGTCGTGTCATTTTCTTTTATTCAGGAAATGGTCGACCAATTATCGTGATGTGTCCTTCGTGTTCTTTTAATATGCCATCAAAAGATAAAAGAAAACTATCGCCGTTGAATTTAATGGTGGAGGATTAATAAAATTTTAGAGTAACTGAAATGTTTACTCTTATCTTCCTCCACCGCATGAGCAACAAGCTAATCAAACAGATGTGACAAAGTCGTATTAACACGAAAATATATGAAATCCAAAGGACTCTTAGAAATGAAATTCAGCATTAGTTTTGATTCCTACCTCGTTCCTTGAGAAAAGTGACCTTATTGGTCTTTTGGATACTCGGGACAACAAGTACTAGAAATACGGGTAGAGTTTAATAAGCAGCTCATTGGTCTTTGGGATAACAATTTTCCTAAATTACATTCACCTCTAAAGATGGATCAACAATTCATTCATCAATAAGATGAGATTCACTATCAATTTGAGAAATAGCAAGAGGAAGAAATACTTAATAGTTAATACTAGAGTTTGAACAAACCCTAGATTTTCCCCCTTTTGAAAGAGATGTGGAAATTGATCAATCAATCTTCACCACACTAACCAATATCCTTAGCTAAGAACCCTTTCTTCAAAGATTAACTTCAAATCTCACCAAAAATGGTGGCTTCACCTCTCTCTCTCTAACTCATTCTCTCACTACCTCTCTACCTGCCTTTTTTCTTCACGACATGAAGAAAATAAAACTCGTGAGAAAAACCTTCTCCTGATGCCTTTTGTAAACCTAACTTAGGCACCTGCTACTTGACTACCTCCATTGGATAAGGGGGCATCCATACTTGTTGGACCATAAGTTGTGACAGGCCCAACAAAGACGGTGAATACAGAGATCATAAGATTTTATAATAACTTGGGGGAGTCCCAAAGTTTTAACTAGGGGGTTAGGTTACTTTGAGTTAACCTGACAAAGGTACCATTGGCTAGCTAGACACTCTTTTCTCGTGTGGTGAAGGCTGGCCTAGCTGATGATGAACAATACTGGTTAGTACTATGTCAATTAGTTCATCTGCTTCTTTAACTGCATAGCACGTTACCTAGGGCAGTAATAGGTTCGGTTTCTTGTGCATGTGTTGCACATCCCATTCGCATGAGTGGAACACTTTTGTAAGGCATGGATGCGCTTATTCAAGATTTTTTTTTCACAAGCCCTGTTAACAACTAATTCCAAATGATTTCATTGATACATGAGTTCAATTCCAAGCTTTAATTGGAGTACTAATTAGTTTTAACAACTAATTCCACATGATTTGATTGATACATGAGTTCATTTCCAAGCTTTAATTGGAGTACTAATTAATAAAAATTAAAAAAAAAGGGTCTAACCTATGAAGCCTCTATAGCATAACATTAAGAAGAAAAAAGAAATTAAAAAAATATGGGCAATTTAGAAATATATGCCTGTTTTTTTGAATTTTTCGTATATATGGCTGTTTTGACTTGGTCCCACTTTTTTTTTTGAAAAAAACAAATTCCATTTAGTTAAGTGCAAAGTGACAGTTATTTCACCTATTAAAAAGTCTTATATAACCCTGAACCCTAAAATTAGGAATTATGAACCTTGAATGAAAAAACCTGAATCTTAAACCCAAGTCCCTGAACTTGCGAATGATGAACCCTTTTAGGGAATGATGTAACGAACCTATAAATGGTGAAACGATCCCGAACCTAGATTAACGAACCTTAAAAATGATGAAGAATGTCAATGTGGCAATGAGTAAAGGGTAAATAAGTAAAAATACAATGGTATTTAACCAAGATGAATGGAAAAGTGGAACAAGCATATATTTGAAAAGTTGAAAAAAACAGGCATATATTTGTAGACTGGGTTTCGAATAGGCATATATTTCTCAATTTTTCAAAAAAAAATTGTGCCTGTAGGTTGTTCAAAGAATATGTCCAAATCTTCTTGTAACAATAGGGTAACAATCATTTTGAATGGACACACATTATTGATTACTAATCAAAGGCATCCAAATCAACTAAAAACAGGCTAATAAACGGATGATTAAGGAGAAATAGTGTGTGCCCGTGTATAGAAGTTATATTTAGGATTCTTAACCAGATCAATAGAAATGATAAACAAGCCCCATTAGGCTCTTCAATAAACCCACCCCTCGTTATCTGCCCCTGGACGGCTTTCTGGTTGGCTTCAGTAAATAGGTAGAGGTGGACTAAGGAGAAATAGTGTGTGGTGGCTGAGAAATGCGATAGCAAAAGTAATCTTTAAGTTTGTGGTGGAAGGATCAGGCAGCCTCATGTTGCAAAGAAATGCACGAAGAGTAACATTCTGCATCTGGATGCAGCTCTGCAGGATGTCATCGCAAAAGCTGAAGCATGTGATGTGCCAAAATGACGACTTTGCACTGCATTACATACGTGAGTCATCATTGAGAACTCATTAACTGAATGTTTGAAATTTGTTAAAAAACCATGTGATATGCAAAATTAACTTAGAAAATCTTCCTTGTTTAGGGTTATAACTGGGGTGACAGATAAGATGTGACTTGAATAAAGAGAGGAAATTAAGATGAACTTAGATTACATAAAACAACATTTTATAAAGATCTTGAATCAGTCTTAAATTATAAGTACTGAAGTAACAATCTGTTTCCATTTCAATTACAAAATCGAAGTATATGTAATAATAACAAGTGGAAGACTAGCAAAATGGGTGCACACCCGTAGTCCTTAGCTCTTCGGGTATACTCTGAAGAACATCTTAGATTAAAAAAATGATCTTCCACCTTGTTGATCACGTTATATTATTTAGCTTCTTAAAGATGGAATACTTCTTGATATTAAGATGGAAGACATCGATCTAAAAGTCTTCATTTTTTGAGAGGAGAAATCATTATGCTGCTGATAAGTTGTTGTTGTGGATGCCGTCGAAGAATCAGCCACGAAGTTGTTGTAATGATTTTGTTTCCAGTGATGGATCATCATGATGAACTTAGATTTGATATCTGTTGGCTGTTGAATTTTAGGGTTAGGGTTTGGGGTTATTTCTTTTGTCTACAGTACAAATAAGATTTTGGAATGAATAGAGATTTGCAAGGAACAAACTTTTTCTCTTATAGGGCTGAATGAGATATGCCCTTTTAGGGTTAAGTTAGGATCGTTGATTTATTTTTAGTAGTACATGATCCGACGGATCACTACTGTCTTTTGACTCCCGTATTTGTTGGCCGACTAATCTTCATTGACGGCTGGGATTGGGTATAATGAGCTTCCTCCCCATATCAACCATGATGAAGTGTCTGGTGTGCAAATTAACCATGGGCAGGAGGTTAATTTTCCAGTGGAGTTCGCCATATGCAAAATTTGACTAGGCCCAGTTTTAATTTGCGCCCTTTGTTCATCATTTTAAGTAGGAAGTAACATGATAGATTTATTTGAATGAACTATAGTGGTATATTTAAGAGATTGGGGCGTGTTGTGCCTCTTCCAATCAAGCTCCCAAGATGGAAAACCGTGGCCTATAGTACATCTTCAACGTTTTTTTTTAGCGTATTGCTCGAATCAAAGCTTGAAGACCAAAGCATAAAACGATTTAGCATACAAAAAATTAATTTTACCTTAACCCTTAAGTGTAAGTTACAAAACCATAAGACTTGGCTCCTGTTCAACTCGGTGTCGATCTTGTCATCATGTCATTTTGGTCTCCATTTGTAAAATACTAATGGAGGACCCTAACTAATGAATATATGCTGCACTATGTTTTCATCGGAATTGAATAATTAAGAATTACCGAGGCCTAGTCTTGAGTTGTTGGGTATTCTCGGTTGTCTCAAAAGAGTTGAACAAATTTATAAACACTATGTTTTCATTCATCAGCACCTCTTAAATCACAATTTTAAATTTTGAATCACATGAGTAAAATTGAGAACAGCTGAACAGGAGAAGTACTTTAAGTTATATGGCAATTTTAAGTTGCATGATCCCAAAATTTGGTCATATATGTGCACTTTTGTGTGGCGATGTGATTCTGGTCATAATCTGCAATTATAGACAGTTAGATCTAACGAACGGCCTTGACTAAATAAAGATTTGAGCTGAGATCTCTAGAGAACCCTAAATAATGTAAACCCTAGTGCTATATAAATGTCGCTATGAAACCGACAGCGCCACCTTTGATCAAACTTCATTTAACTCTTGCGTTTTGTATGCTTGTTGTTGGTGAGATTAACAGATGGTGAAAGGAGATGGAATATGTGGAGATGGATTCTCAGTAAGCATTTCACAGTGTTTATTCTCAAAACAGGTTCAAATTTTGATAGTATTTTTCTATTTCTTACTTTACATTTCATGGTGTTTTTCAATTTGTGATCTTTCGAAAATTTCATCTCTAATATTATTATTTGGTTTTATTTTGTGCAGAATTGAAGTCTTTCTTTTATCATATGTAACTATGGTCTGTATAATAATAAAGAAACTGTATGAAGACAGACTTTTCTATGTGAATATCTCCTTCGGTGAACCTCCAGCAATGTAAAAATGTGTATTCGATTTTTCAGTATTAATTGAAAAGATAATGACTTCAATTTTGGTGGTTATCCTTGTCTCTTTAATCAGCAAACAATTGCTCCAAGCGTGATGACCAATGGTTCCAAACCTTAAAAATTTATGATTTATTTATCCAAACCCCCTCTTAGCTTTAGGCAAGATTTGTTGTTTATTATTGGCTGCATTTCTTTTTTATTGCAGAAGGCTACAACTATGTAATCAATCTTCGTAATAGAATCTGTTTTACTTTGTTTTCTAGCAAATATATGTGGAACTTCACAGTATCAATTGAAAATTAATGTATTGCCATGGGAGCTTGTAATTTCTCATGCTCAATTGTCAATTGTATGGAGTTCAGATCCAAGATGATGAAAAAGAAGAAGTACAGAGGCGGCGTCTTTATGTTTGACAACACTACTTAAAGTGAATGAAGTGAAGACTGAAAACCTAAAACTCTCATTTTATACACTACAACTTTTATTTACACCTCTTTTACATGAGATTTTCATTGTGCCAGTTGAAATAAAGAGATATCTGATCTCCTTCAGCTGAGGAAGGATTAACGTATTTTCATTGTGCCAGACCGTCTCACCTCATGCTTAGAAATGTTTGGGATGATGGGGCTTTTGGTTCCAGTGCAAGGGTGTTTAGTATGGTAATATTTACTTGGTGAGGTTATACGACTTGACTGCCGCTCTGGATTATCTACGACAAACCGGAAATTCAAAGGTGTCCTCCCATCAAGTTGGAGCATCACGGTTAGAAAGCCATCTCCAGTCCTTCCAGTTACTAGGACGACTTATGTTTTCAAGTAATATATGATTAGTCCCTATTTCTTTCAGCTTCATGGATCCGACTAATATATACGACACAATAAATTGTTTTAGCAGATTACCAAGTGCAAACTAAAATGTTTACTCAAATACAGATTTGTTTCAGCATTCAAACAAGAACCGAAAAATTGTCAAAGTACATGAACTAAAGATGCAATTACCTAGAGTAAAAGATGTACAGTTCACACAAAATGACTCAACCCAGATTAAAGATCGGAGATGAATCATTGTGCGTCGCAGTCATATACCAAACTCTCGTCCAGAGTTTCCAGCCCCACACAAGATCTTGAGATGATTCAAACAGCTTTTCAATCTTGGGTGTACATCTCGTGAAGGAGCAAGTCCAGAAGTTATTTCTAGGATTCTTAATCAGCTCTATAAACATAGTATCTATTTCTGGTGTCATGACATTCTCTACTTCTTACGCATGGAATTTATATTTGATGAAACATAAGCTGGCCTCCATATTGGCATTCCTTAGAAACTGCTAAATTTTTAGTTTATCTTGCAAAATGAACTGCTAAATTAAGTACTATATCTAGCAAAATGACATCTCGACATTGTGTATGCTGGTTGTCTCCTTACAAAATACCGAGGACGAGACAGAAATATAAAGACATTGTACTCTATTTACGTCCTAGTTGATAGGCTAAACCTTGAAAAAAGATAAATATGTTCGAATGGATGTGTTCCAAGGAGCTATTCTAACAAATCACAGGCTTTGTTTTAAAGTGCAACTTGAATCAAGTCATTTAAAACCTATGAAAGGGATCATTGAAAATTCAAATACTGTTACCGAATACAGAAGAACAAATTATGTATCTACAATGCTAACCCAAAGAACAGGCAGTGACAGCTAAACCAATTATGAGTCAAGCTGACACACATATAAGCAGAGCAATGGAGTGCATCTTTTCTTGATGTGTATGTTGCCGTGTAAGGATATCACATTACATTTTTCCTGCCTGTGACTGTGCAGAAGCTAAATAAGATGCTAAGTGAATGTCGCAATACCCAAACATTTGCCAAAACATATCCTTGGATATATGTAGTCAATTCATAATTCATTTAAAAAAAAATGGGTAAATTCAATCGAAAAGGTGTAGTTAAGAGTTCAAACAATTTTATTTAAGAGTTGTAGTTCTATATACCTCACCAAACTGCAGGGAAATTTGGTGTTTAGATTAATCAAGGAAACTTCTCCTAATCGGCTTTTGACATTAACCAGAGAACACCCCCTGAAACTCAAACCTGATTCTCCTCTTACTTTAAACTTCGTGTCGAAATTCAGCAAATAATTCCGATTGTTACTTGTTTGAGGAAACTGAAAATTCTTAGTCTTCCGGATAAATTAAGTGCACAGAAACCTGATATTAAAACTTGTTTGCTTCAGGGTCCGATGAAGAAAATAGTTCATATCAAGCTCCATTACTGAACTTGAGTGAGGTTTATAGAATGATGAAAGAGGTAGTGGTGCTGATGTAAAATGAGATAGTGGCGGAAGTAGCTGGTGGCGGACGGAATGAAAGTGGTGAGACCAGACATAAAATTGTTATGAGAGGAGAAATCATTATGCTCAATTGAGTATTCAAAGGAAGTTCCCACAACCAGGTTTCCCATACAAAACTACTTTTGGATCCGTAAGAAGCCATCTGTGTTTTCATGGTTCCTCTATGAGTTTCTTTTGAGCTCAGATCTAAAAAGAAGAAGAATAAGAAATGCGGAGTAGAAACCCTAAAATGATTTCTTTTATATCCAAAAACTTGGAATACAATTGTTACTTACACCCCATTTACATCGTACGCTTGGCTTTGGCTTTGGTTCTTTTCTAAGGCATATTCCTATGCACATGCCAAAAATTGATATTTGGCATACATGCACCCACTATGGGTATGCCAAACTGCCAAACTCATATGCCTATGTGCCAGGAATAACATATAGGCATACACGACAGACTTTCCATCCAGCGATAGAGTTTCCATCGCTCGATGGTCAGTCAATCGCTCGCTGGTCATTATAACGCTAGCGCTGGTCAGTCTGTCACTCGCTGGTCAGATCATCGCTTATCGGATCTTCATCCAACGGCTATTATTTTTTTCCTCTATAAATACCTAATTTCAAACTCATTTAAACTTACACCAGAATTTCTAAGTCTCTCTAAAACTTCTCAATCTCCAATTCTTTTCTGATTTTCTAATTCCTCAAAGAGCATGGCTGATAATGCGAACATGGCTGAGTTCATAGCAAACCAACATGCTGTCGAAAATCGAAGTGTTGTTTATCGTGCCAATGTGCGAGTTCGAATAAGGAGGAGAGTACCAAAATTTACTACTGCGGAAGATGAAAGTATTTGCAGGAATTATGTTCATTGTATGGAGACTTTATTCGCAGAACAATCCCATCTTGAAGTTTTTTGGGTTAGGGTTTTCAGGAAATTTGAAGAACAAACAATGAACCTCAACAATCGTGATGTTACAGGGTTGAGTAATCGCTTTATTTTAATCATTCGTGATGTTACTAGGTATGTTGTTTTACTTCAGCAAGAAGGTCCAAATCTAAGGAGTGGTGAAACCTATTTGGAACTTAAACAAAGGTGTCGTGAGGAATATCGTCGCATCAATGAACAAGACTTCGGATTTGGAAGTTGTTACGAGATATTAAGTTGCTTGCCCAAATATTGTCCAATATATATGTTGTAATTTCTTAATTGTCCACTTAAGTTCTTATGTCTAAGTATTAAGTTATAAATTGTAAGATTGGATTAAGAATATAATTAATATTAATTTTCAACAATATTTATCAAATTTGGAAATTCATTAATAGTCTTTTTACAATACATAAAACTTGACAATAATTTGAAAAATAAAAATAACTAGACTTTAAAAATAAAAATTTGGGACAATGTTCTTCATCTTGTTTATCTTCTTCATTTCACAAAACTTCCAATCAATGCGCTCATGAACGGTTTCTTCTTTGTTTATCTTCTTCTTTGCCTTCAAATTTGTTTTGCCTAGATTTTCCTTGTCTTGAACTTTTCTTTGCCTTTTCTTAGTTGTGGTTTTGACTTGGTTAATATCCAAAACTTGAAGAGTTCTTTGCTTCTTACCTATTTCTTTATAAATATCACATATCTTCTTAACGGCACCTTCAAGCACTACTCCGGAAAAATCAAGTTGCGTTGCCGAATCAAGTTGGGTTAATTGTGCCATTTGAGGAAAATAGAAAAAATAAATTAGATTGAGAAATAGAGAAACTAGAAGAGAAAAAAAAATTGTAAAAAAATTTGGGGTAAGTTTTGAATTTGAAAAGTACCTATTTATAAGCGATAAAGAAGTAGCCGTTGGCGCTAGAGATAATATCGAGCGATATTCATAGAAGCGCTGTCGATATAGTATTTATCGCCAGCGATATTATGAATATCACTCGCTAGAAACTCAGTCGCTCAGAGGTTTTCCCATAATGGCACAATTGGTTTGCCATGCCACCTGGTATGCCAAACCTTGTTTTTTTGACATGTGCATAGGAATAGGACTAAGGATATGTTGCATTGGATTAGTCCATTGCTTATTAATCAAATTTTTTGTTTGCGGATGAAAATTAGAAATGAAACTCGAGTGAACGTGTTTGCAGAAATTTACAGTTTTCGTATTGAGTTGAACGTACTTAAATCTTAAGCAACTGAAACTTATTTGATTAATTTGGAAAATTAATGGGATACACAAAGCCATAATCAAAAGGACTGGTTAATAAAAATCCATGGGATACACAAAGCCATAATCAAAAATATTAAATTACATAGATAAACAGATATCTAGCATATAATTTTGCTCATCTGGAACAAAGTTGCATCTATAACTTTTGTTATTTGATGGGTAATTGCGAGGATTAGATTTAACTTTCAAATTGAAAGAAAGTATCTTCAATTTTCAGTGAGGATGAATATGATCTTCCAATTTCTTGATCGGCCTACTTTTCGTCAAAAATAGGAAAGAAGTCATACATATATTATCACCGGAGTCTACTAACAAGAATACAAAGTAATGTTCATGGACCACCAGGAATCAATGAAAAAACACCAGCAGTTTCAGTTATAAGAATCTACACACGTGTATTCCCAATCACAGATTTGATCAAAGGAACATAATCCATTTTGCCGATGAAGACTTGAAAGTTGCATTTGGAGCAATTAGATAAGCTAGTAGCATTGTTTTCAACTGAATCTTAGAATGCTACTGGATGGATACATAATAATACTTTTAAGAGATTTCCTGATTTATAAGCTGATTACCAGGAATTAATTCCCACCCTTAACCGGCCCGTCACCAGGAATTAATAGTACAAATCAACCAAGTACTTGTCAAGAACAGTGCAGGAATCGAAAATGAATTTACATACATAAACAAATATTAATTTGGAAGACCAAAATTCACATTTGGGTGAATTGACTGCTCGCTCATCAATCTTCATTTCTAGCAGAATTATGCCTTTATTCCATTCAAACCTCTCAACTAACTAGGCTCGTTCCAACTCTATACCCCTTTGATTGAAATTTGAGTTTTACATCTCTAAGATCCTTCAAGCCTTCTATATATTCCAGAAGATCAAACATTACTTTATTAAGACTAATATCCGCATTAGAGGCTCATGGCTATGAATCAAACCATAAAATACCAAGGATATTAGTCGGTGGGGTAGTTGGCTTCTTCCTGGACGTGCTTAAACCCTTGCGCAAAGAAATCTGCGAATCAAGTAACATACCAAGATGTGATCAGTTGGGTCATAATAAAGACAAAATCAAAAAATGCACAGGTACCTGGTAAAGGAATAAAGGACCTCAGAGATACCTACAAAGTTCACAGAACAATCAAAAGAAATGTAAAATTTTATTTTCTTATTTTTATGAAACAAAAATCACTTTACATTGAGTAGTGGTAGTATTATGAGAGGAAATATCATAATGCTGAGTCTTGATTCAGGTTTTAGAGTATCTCTGCCACCACCTCATTCCCATACAAATCCTATTTTCAATTCAAGATCTGATTTCTTGCCCCTGATTCAAAAAATTTAAGAAAAAGAAACATTTCAACACTAAAAAAAATGAAAAAATGAAAAAGCAAATTAAGATAGAAATCAAAGAACCAATAAACACTAAAAAGAAATACAATTGAACACATAAAGAATCGAAAAAATCAAACATCAAAGACACCTTTATCTCTTCCTCTTCTTCTAGTTCTACCCACTAATTCTTAATCCGATTCTTTTTCCACAAATCCGGACAACTCAGAACTCAAACAGAAGAGTAAATCGGAGATCAGATCTAAGAAAAAGAAGAAGGCGGCGTAGAAACCCTACACTCTCTCACTATAAAAGAAATTTAACCAATTGATGTGAAAACTGAAACCCTAAGAGACGATTAATTTCTCTTTATATACAACTTTTATTTACACCTTGCTTACATCAGATGTGTTTTACTTTTCATATTATGGTAACTAATCTTATTTGACCATAGTAAAAACCATGCCACATCTCCATTTGTGATTTTGGTCTTAATCTGCAATTACAGACCGTTAGATTCAACAAAAGGTACTGATCTGACCAAAGATTCAGTGGGGATCTAGAAAAACCCTAGATAATGTAAACCCTAGTGCTATATAAATGTCGCTATGGAACCAGCAGCGCCTCACTGCTCTCTAGCGTTTCTATGCTTCTTCGTATTGTTGTAATCAGAGAGTTCTCATTAACAGATGATGATGAAAGGAGATGGAATAATGTGTCGTGATGGTCTCTCACTTAGCATTCCGCCGTGTTTGATTCTTAAAACAGGTTCATTTCATTAAAATCTGTCTCTTTTTTACTTTACATTTCAAGTTGTTTTTCTCTTTGAAAATATATCATCTATAATATGATTTGATTTTCTATAATATCCCTTGAATAAAAGTTTTAAGGACTTGTAATGGACTTGTAAAATATAGGTTTAGGTGAAAAAAACATAGGAAATATTAGTAACAGATGAGAGAAATGTCTTAGGTAAAATATAGGTTTACATATATATATCATTTGCTTTAAACTTTATTCTTTTTCTTATCCTTTTCTCTCTCTTATTTAATTTCTCTCCCAAATTAAAATTAATTGTGAGAAATGTCTTTAATTTCTGAAATATAAGTCCGATTTTAATGAAATTTATATTTTTGGAAAGGGCTCGAAAATCTCTACAAAACAAGATCCATTGTTGATATTAAATTCGATTTTTTTTTTAAAACAAATTAAACCTGACCGATAATATATTATGCACCCGGGTGACCCGGCCAAAATTTATTTTCTATAAAAATTTATTTTGGTTTATGCATCAACTAATTTTCGGTTGCAACTAATACAACCATGTACTCTCTCCGTTTCAAGAAAAATGATACTTTCACCGTCCATTAGAACCATGTTTTAAAAATATTTGGACAATTGACTCAATTTCTCAAAAATCTAAGAAAATGCTATTTTCTCCACAAAATTTTATAAATATTGCGAAAAATCACGTTTAATATTTTTCTACCATAAATAAATTCAAAAAAGTCTTTAACAATTCACAATGGAATCCTAAAATTAAATCATGCAAATAAATAATTAAAATAAAATCACGATTAAACTATGCATCATGATCCTCATCATTATATATAAATAATAAAAAATAATAATCAAATTACGCATTGCTCATGTAAAAACCATACTTATCTGCTTTTCTTAAATAAGCACTAAATTTGTCTTAATGACAGGGAGCAAACTTTTCTAATCTTGATGGAGTCACTAAAGAGAATGGCAAGTGGGTGATTGATCCATCCAAACCACGGGAATTGCTGACATCCTCCGATAAGCCATTGGTATAATCTCTTATTGTATCACATCTTTCTGTATGATTTTTGATTCAGATGCGACTAGTGTGTTAGTGTGTCTGATAAAAAATAATTGTTTCCAACTTATATGTGTAGGTTCCTGATTATGCGTTGGTGGGATGAAACTGTATCCACGGTGACGACGAGGGCGGAGCCGCATAATCTATTGGAACATGTAATTTGTAATAGTCTAGAATATTCCATACAAATGTAGAAAAATGTTGAAAACAAGCACTCTAGAATGTGCTAGAGTTGGCTAGGTTAGTAATGTCTTTTGATAAAGTCAGTCGAAGAACGTCCTAGACTAAATGCTACTGGATTATTCTAGAAATGTTAGTCCGGTCAAATATAATATAAAAGAAATGTTAGTGATAGAATGTTCTAGAGATGGTGTTAGACTAAATAGTCATAGAGACTTCTAGAGTTAGGGAAGTCGGTTATGTAAGCCTATAAATAGGCAAGTCCAATTCATTTGTATCCAAGCAAACAATACAAGAGTTAGAAACTACTTAGTCTTGCTCACAACCTTCACTGCTAGAGTTCGAGGAGCTCTATACGAGCAAAACCACTATGCTTGTATATCTCCGCAAATATTACTCAAGTTAAAATTATAAGAATTTCCAACATGGTATCAGAGCTTCGAAACATCTCAATTTCCAACATGGTATCAGAGCGGGTTCGATTCAAATGGGCGTTAAGTTTTCTCTTTAAGTTGATGAAGGTGAAGGTGATTCCGCGCAGACGAAGTATAAAAAAATGAGAAGATGCAAGGTACGTCTCAATTTTCCAAGTTCAGTATTTGTTTTGCAACCCCCTAGTGGAAATTAGTTATCACCCACAAGTTTGGAAAAAAAAATAAGAAACTAAAATTAATTAAAAAAAAAAAAAAAAAAAAAAAACCCTCAAGTTCCCGAAAATGAAAAGTCTCCATGAAAAAAATATACAAGAGTGAGTGAGTGGTAGAGTAGAGCAAGTCAAAAATGTTACTGCCTTTAACGAGTGCAGGCCACAGAGCTGCACGTATGTTTCTTATAAATGTTTCACTCTTTCAGTTTAAGTCTCCTCCTTTCGTTAAAAAAAGAAGAAAGAGATCTATTTCATCCTCGCAGAAAGATGCACATAAGAGTGCATTTACTAAAGAAAAGTTTGAGGGAAAAGAGCATCAAAGAATGCCTCCTCAAAGGACAAAGATGGCAAAAAAGAGCCATCTTGTACAAATCTTCTACTCACAAAGTTGAGTGGGCGGAACCTATGAACCTACGATGGTCAAGTTTCGTGAATGGCGAGGAATATCAACAGAAGGCAAAGCCTCTGACTTTAATACGGTCAAGTTCGGTCAAGACGGAGCCTCTGAATCTACAACGATCAGGTTGCGAAAATTACAGGTCACTAAAGATGATCTAAATAAGAGATATGGAGACGCTATTAAAAGACGAGAGATGCCGAATATAAAGATTCGCCCACACGAGCAGAGATTGGGTGAGATCATTATCAAAGACAATTACAAATTAAGAGGGGGTGTTAGAACATGTAATTTGTAATAGTCTAGAATGTTCTAGACAAGTGAAGACAAATGTTGAAAATGAGCACTCTAGAACGTGCTGGAGTTGGCTAAATTAGTGAAGTCATTTGATAGAGTCAATTAAGTATGTCCTAGTCTAACTGCTATGGATTGTTCTAGAGAATGTGAGGTCGGTGAAGTACCATAATGTAAAACATGTGAAAAATATGTTAGTGGATAGTCTTCTAGAGACAGTGTTAGACTAGATAATTAGAGAATCTTCTAGAGTCAAAAGAAGTCATTTCTTGTAGCCTATAAATAGGCATTTGTATCAACCATTTGTACTCAAGCAAGCAAGCAAGAATCAATTCAATCACTAGAAGAGAAATTTCATAAACTAAGTATTGCTTCACCACCTTCACTAATAGAATTCTAGGAGCCCTATACGAGCAACACCACTATGCTCGTATATCTCCACAAATATTATTCGAGTGTTCAAAGTTCTTCATAAAAATATAAATTTCCAACATGGTATCAGAGTTTCAAAACATTTCAATTTCCAACAAATGAGTTATTGTGTGGATATCCTACAGAGAAACTTTGTAAGGTTAATCAGGGTTCTAGTGATGCAAATCCTACAAATGCTGTTGATGAAGTCGTTCGAGAAGATGAAAAAGAGAAGTTGATGTTATATGATGTTATTTCCTTGGGTTTTGGAGTTGGATTTTGGGGTCTGTTCTTTGTTTTACTTTTGATGAAAGAGAAAAGAGGAATCCCATATTGGAGATTTATTGATTCTATTGTACTTAGAATGACAGGATAATTGATTGTAATAATGCACACTATTCTTTTTGGTTGTAACTTTGAACTTTTATGACATTTTTCTATTGTAGTAATTTGATTTGGTTGGTCATTTTTGCTTAAAAACTTCATAACTGTGTTGCTTTGATGGTAATCCCTGTGATTCATTCCTCACTAGTCATGCTATTGTTGCTTTGGAGTTCGATTTTGGGGTCTATTCTTTGTTTTGCTTATGAAGAAACAGAAATATAATGGTGGTTGCCGTACTCTTGTGTGTTTAGTAATAACTAGTGGAACTACAAACCCTACAAGCCTTTTCCTTGAAATAACCATGGAGTTATCATCCAGCACTAACAGATTGATGGCCATGTAGAAACCATGTAATCTACTGCATTCACTGGACCACATTGTGATGGCTCATAAGAACAAAGCTATAGCTTTTAATTCATCTAGTGTGTTCACCCGAATATGTGTTCAGATGTTTAAACATGATAATTAAGGAGTTTACTAAGTTCCAAGTTCGTAAGCATAAATCAATGTTAAAAGAGTGAACAAAAAGCAGCATAATTGACAAATCAAGAGTGATGCCGCCCAGGATCATCACTACAATCAACATTAATGGAAGTAAGTGAAATACTTAGTAACATAGATGCACATACCTCAATAAGAGTCAAACCAAGAGCTCATGGTTTATCCAAAAAGACAAGATGACCATTATGTAAAAGATCTAAGTATAAAATATAAAAAGTATGTAGTTCAGCAGAATAATATAGAGTCTAACTGGTAATAGTTGGAATGAATGTTGGTCGCAGTGTTGCCACAATTTGGGTATCCCCTTTCGGATAATAACAATCCGGTACATGATGAGGATATGAATGAAGCACTTCGGTTTTTTTGGTTTTAATATTGCACGCCACTTCATATTTATGAGAATTGTGATTGCAATCTATGATGACAACATTCAGATCCACCGGACTGAATGCTGTGAAGGAATAATCGTTTCTTCCACATACGCAATCCTCTAATTCGGTAACTTTACACACTAATTGCCAAGTTGATCCATCATTGTCGTAGCCATCTTGCAACTCCCAGACACTGATAGTGCTTATTTCTCCTACTGTCTCAATTTTGCCATAGCAGAGACGCCCTTCCGATTCCCCAAGACATTTTTGGTAAGAAGATACACATCCATGAATCCTACTACTCTTTCCAGGCAAGTCCAATCACTACAAGAAAAACGTTCATTTACAACGGATACATGACAACGGTTTCCGAGCCGTTGTAGATAAATTAGCTTTTCACAATGATTTCTTTTAAAAACGTTGTGGTATACTTAGGGTATAATTATTCCACAACGGTTCTTTAGAAACAATTAGAACCGTCAGATTACTGTTTTGTTTCGACACGTGGTATTCTGTTAACCATCTGATCTTCTCTTTGTAGAATAAAACCAATCTAAACCTAATCCTCATTTTCCGCCGCTCTTTCTCCTCTTGCTCAATCAAGTTCAAGTTTACTCAGTCGATGGCGTCCAGATTTCAACTGGTATGTATTTCTTTCTCTCTTTTTTTTTTTTTTTCTTTTTTTCTTTTCCATCTCTAGATCTGTACGATGAGTTAGATATACTCTAATATTCTGTAATTTGTAGTTATTGATTTCAGTATTTTAATTTGTTGAATCTGGATCTTCGATTGAAGATTTAACCGCAGGATGACAAGTTTGATTCAATTATAAAACTGATTGAAGGTCGTTTTTTGTGTTTGTTTGAACCTATTTTGAATTTCTTCTCCGATGTTTTGAAGCTGAGATCTGATTTTTGAATTGACAATTTCGAGAAAAATCTGAACTTCCAACCGCGACGTTGATGTTTTGCTAAAGAAGGAATTTATTATTCATTTTCTTGTTAAATAAATTTTGGTGTTTGGTTTTTGTTTTGAGTTGCAGAGAAAAGGAAATTAGTGTTTCTCTGGTAAAAATTTGGGGATTATTTCCCAGATCCATCTATATTTCTTATTGTAGTTAATTAATTTGACTAACCATTCTTTATGGGTTGGTGGTGTATATATACAGGTATATGAATTTTGTAACCAAGTGTTTGATCTCTGTAACTACAATGAGAGGCAGCGCTGGTGCTATGGATAATGCTATTTAAGGTCACTGTGCAATGGCATGTATTCTCAATAATATGCATGACAGCCAATGCTGAAAACTTTTGTGAAATATTGTTATGTTTAAGATTGGCTACTTCCTAAACACCCCAAGATCTTCACACAGAAAACTATGCAGAATTTAAAACAAGAACACAAATAATTATAGTGGTTCGGCAATGTGCCTACTCCAGTGCAGCAAATATACTTCTTATTGAAACTTAGAGAATAGACAAACTATTTCTTCACACACCTCTAACAGTTGAGACTAAGATACAATAACCAAAGGTTACACCTCTATTTATAGGGTTAGGAATAATCTAGAATCCACCTAGAAATAGAAGTCCTAAATAGAGAACTAATTCCTAAAGGAAAT
>JAJJMB010012301.1:1272326-1346234 GCA_023531105.1 Papaver atlanticum
AACTTCACTATTCTCTAATTTCTCCACCTTGGCATGAAATCTGACATTCCATTTCCTTCAAACTTTTGCTGCTTTCACTCATCTTTAGATGCTTCACTTCTTCACACATCATAAAGATGCTTCACTCCATTTTTGGGCTTCACATGTGCTTGACAGCAGCACCACTACACCCTTAAGGTGTCTTCAAATATGCACAATGCTGATCAAGTTTAGACAATGTGTAAACTTTTCACCTGTCACCACTTTGGTGAGCATATCTGCTGGATTATTGGCGGTTCCAATCTTTTCCGGCAGAATTTCACATTCTTCAACAATTTCCCGTACTTTGTGATACCGTACATTGATGTGCTTTGTTCGAGCGTGATAAACTTGGTTCTTAGCTAGGTGTATCGCACTTTGACTGTCACAATACACTCTTACTTGCTCTTGCTGAATCCCCAACTCCTCAAACAAACCTTTCATCCAAACAACTTCCTTATACCTTCTACAG
The DNA here is from genome assembly GCA_023531105.1 of Papaver atlanticum. Lineage (NCBI taxonomy): Eukaryota > Viridiplantae > Streptophyta > Magnoliopsida > Ranunculales > Papaveraceae > Papaver > Papaver atlanticum. The sequence continues at coordinate 1,272,817 of JAJJMB010012301.1, forward strand.
CAGCCATATATTCAGCTTCGGTTGTCGATAACGCTACTGTAAGTTATAAGGTTGACCTCCAACTTATCGGTCCACTCGCAATTGTAAAAACATACCCCGTAGTGGATCGAAACTTGTCCAAATCACCAGCGTAATCGGAATCGCAGTATCCTAATACTTTGCAGCCAGTTCTCTCATTTCGTGAGAACTTCAATCCAACATCTACGGTACCTTGAATATACCGCAGAATCCACTTCACAGCTTGCCAGTGTTCCTTCCCTGGATTATGCATATATCTACTAACCATACTATCAGCTCTGATACCAGTTTGTTGTGCCTAGAGGTTCATATTGTTCCTCAAGGCTTCACAGGATCTGGCATCAGAAACAGAAACTAAACATTCAACGGAAGCTAATGCACATTAAACACAAAAGACACAAAGTTTTACGTGGTTCGGCAATGTGCCTACGTCCACGGGAAGAAATTCACTTCATTCATATATCAGAGAATACACGATGCACGTGACACTCAACACCCTTCTTCTTCTTCACATTCTCAACTCACCTTCAAAACTCTCTTATCCCTAAAGCTATGAGAGTATATACATCTTGCTAATGGAGAGATTACTTCTCTTCTTTGTGAGGAGATGTCTACAACCTAAGGATTTAGACAAGATTGATGTAGATGATGTAGATACCTATAACCTAAAGGTTATGCCTTTATTTATAGGCTTACAATAGGGTGATTACTTGGAAACCAAGTTCAACTTTAATTAGGGAACTAAACTTTACTACAAATTAGGTATCCTAAACTATCTAAGGATAGGAAACACTTGTTTAGATAGAAGTCTAAACATAATTCTAAAAATCAGTCAAAACTGATTTAGGAAATCACACTGATGTTTTCTAAAATCGAGCCAATATCCAACAATTCTCCACCTTGGCAAGATTTTTAGGACAACTTCAACTTCACTATTCTCTGATTTCTCCAGCTTGGCATGAAATCTCGACATTCACTTTTCACGCCTTCGTATTCTACTGCCTTCAATCATCCGTAGATGCTTCAATTCCACCAAAGGACTTCAATACTTCACTCTCCCGTAGGTGCCAATCATCCAAAGATGTTTCAATTCCTCTAAGGGCTTCACTTCCCAGTCATCTAATAATGCTTTAATACTTAATTATCCCAAGATGTTACGCTAGTACAACTTCCAAAAATCCTTGTCTAAGGTTCAAATGTGTCAACCGACACCAACACACCAAATGGTGTTTCAAATTCCTTTTAAGGATGCAATGTGCTTCAAAAATTCGATCCCATGATAGGGCTGCAACTGTGTCTTAAAAAACACCAACATACTAATGCACCTAAAGATGCTGCAAACGTAAGTCATTGATTTAGTTCAAGATGGCCAATCCTAAACATCACCAATTCTTTCGTAACTTTGCTGATTTCTCAGCAATTCCAGTTATCTATGAATTCCTGATGCATCTTTGACTTCATTGATTTTCACTTGCACATATTCTTCAAACTTGCAAGATTCAATTCTTTGCACATTTGCTTTAACTTGTAGAATATAGTCTTTGACTTCAACTCACCACTTCACTTGTCAAATTTGAGCTTTTCCTCCATCCTACTTCTCCAAATTCCAACACTTCGTCTTTCAATGCAGAGTTCAATATTTCATCACATGCAAATGTATGGTATACCCCCATACCTACGAAGTTTTTTTTTCAAAAAATGAAATAATTCATACCTTACAAAGATGCAGTCTTTGTAAGTATCCAAACATCTGTGTGAACACATTCTAGTATTCCATATGTGGTGATATTCATGATATTTTTATATCTTCAACAAACTAGAACTTTTTACTCCAACTCCAAACTTGATTCTTTCTCCACCTTCACACAATGTTCGCAAAATCCTAAACTGCATGATTCTGTGTTCTTCAACTTCATGCCTTAACTGCATGAATTAGTCTTCAACCGTATTAGATTGCGCACTATCTAACACTTATATTTCCATATTCAACAATACAGATTTCCATTCTCCAATCCTTTCATCACTGCAACTGCATTGAAAAAACTTCTTCAATACTTCACCGTTTAAAAAACTTTAAACCCCACGGAGTCAAATGGATCTAATGATTTCAGATTTTTCTTCAAACTTCGGTACACACCGAACAACTTCAAACTTCTCGATTTGCACCTAAGTACTTCAAACGAATGCTTAATATCTTTAACTTCAAACTCCAACTCTTAAAAGTCAGAAAATTATTCTCTAGAGAATGCCTATGATAAAAGCATTCTAACTCGAAATTCCACACTATCACTAGATCTGCATTTTTCAACGTTCACATCTGAACTTGAAACTTCTTTCATTGTTTTCCAATGCCTTTCGTTACGACAAAAGGAAATTCAATTCACATACCGCGTTCTTCAAATAGTTTGCGATTTCTTTGCTTAACAATATAATTCACATGTAGTATTGTACCTTATAGTTGTGAAGTGCCACAATGATTTCTTGTTCCTTGCAACCGAGTTTTCACCTCAAAAAACGAAAACATATCTCCACGACCTATCTGTTTTTCCACCATGGTCTTGCACTTCTTCAACTTGTTGACTTCAAAAGATAAACACCTTTATTCTCCGCCAAATATCATCAAAACAACAAAGGTAACAAACCACTTAGATCCTCTTTCAAAAACAATAAATCAAAAGAGGTGCCTACAAACATCCAATGGATGATTCAAAATGTACCATATTTCCGGTGTTTAACGGTACGAAAAACATCTGCTCCTACATTGTTGTGGAAACAACAAAAGTTTGCAGAATTCCAATGTTCATAAGCTTACTATTCAATGCTCATAAGCTTACTCTTCAAGTAAGTTTCACACTCAACACATTCAAACAAACCCTTTTTCAATCATATGCCCAAGGTATATATTCCAAAAAAAATGTGTCGACTTCATCTTCAATCGCTTCTCTTCAAAACAGAACAAGAAACTACAGCTCCACCACACACAATATCTCCATATAGGAAAACCAATTACCGCGTCTTCAATCGATCATCAACAATGCAATATGCTTATAGCCACCTTCTTCATGCACTTCGTGAAATCAAACTCTTCAACCATAATTTATCAACCTTCCACTGTTGCCCTTGTAACACTAATACATTCAAACGATCGATAATTCTCACATGAAACCTACTAATAGATTTCTGTAATCCTCGCTACACCATGCAATTGAGACAAACTTGAGTTTAACTTCTTCTTCAATTCCTTCGACTACGTCGAGGACAACATGATCGAACTAATTACAACCAGTAACATTCACAATTATTTCCCCTTGGTACTTCGAACAATTATAAGGATCTTTGACGAATTCAATTTTTGCATCTTTACCTCTTCCAACGTACAAACCAATCAACTTGTACTTCAAGCACAATACTCTTGTTTCCTTGCAACTTGGCTTGCAAAGCAAGCACATTCAAACGGAAATCCAGCTAGGTATTCCCACACAGTCCACAAAAGTCTCAAACAAACGAGGTAAAGATAAAAAAACAACCAAACACCTTTATCTAACTACTTAATAAGGTTATGGAATTACTTACCCGAATCTATGCAAAATACATAGGGTTTATGCCTCAAGAAGTATACCAACGTCAAATCCTCCCTTCAAGTAGAGCTTCAACTCTTTAACTTGATGCAATTCTAACGACCTTGTCTCCAAAATTCTTCACATGAAGTTTCACAAAGACTTCTTGAATTCCAACATAACTCTGATCTTCACCCCGACATAACTTGATTTTACAGCATGCCTATTGATACAACTTCTTCTAGGCTTCAATCTCCAAGTATGTCTTTCTTTGAACAGCCTCTTAGCTATTTCTGAAATTCACATGGTGAATGTCGAAAACAGCTTTACACCATATCACCAGACAGAACTGCTGCATCCTTTGACTACAGTTTCAGAAACTGCAACCAAACTTCCACCACAGTTTTCTAACTGTTACGATTCTTCACCACAATTTACAAAACTGTCGAGAACCTTCCACCACAAATTTCAGTCAAGAAAAAACGTCACCTTGTCTTTGTGTTCTTCTTCAAATTTGACATCTTCTTTGATATATTCACATACCGTTTCTAACCCAATTCAAACGAGCAAACCCTAGATTTCAAGAACCTGGACCTAAGCTCTGATACTAGTTTGCTGTGCTTAAGATTACCTACTTCCTAAACACCCCTAGATCTTCACACAGAAAACAGAAAACTACGCGGAATTTAAAACAAGAACACAAAGAATTATAGTGGTTCGGCAATGTGCCTACTCCACTGCAGCAAATATACTTCTTATTGAAACTTAGAGAATAGACAAACTATTTCTTCACACACCTCTAACATTTCAGACTGAGATACAATAACCAAAGGGTTACACCTCTATTTATAGGGCTTGGAATAATCTAAAATCCACCTAGAAATAGAAGTCCTAAATAGAGAACTAATTCCTAAAGGAAATCAGTTTGGTCTTTCCTAAAGTAAGGTGTTTCCTAAATCGATCAAATAACTAACAAATATTTTGCTGTGAATTTGATTGGTGGAGGTCTCAATGTTTATTATGTTCAGTCTTTTTATGCTATGCTGTTATGAAAGCGTAATTTGTTGTCCTCCTGAACCGATGAGTCCAATGGGTCCATATGGTTCTTTCTCCATACCGATGAGAACCCGACTCCACGGCAGGTACTGATACTATGGACTACGGTTATTTGCCAGTAACCGGTTATACAAATTTCTGTCAATTTTAGGTGAACTGATATCTTCACAAAGCAAGGATGATGAGCCATGATGATGGAAACTAGCTCACTGCTAGTGGTGGAGTTTGCATGGACTGAACTAGTGGTGGTGAATTAGTGTTTGGAGAGGGAGCTGGTCTGAACTATTCGGCGTGCTATTGAGCTGATATCAAACTTGAGAATTTTAATGGTTTGTTTCTTCAACTCCTTATCCGTATGACTTGTATTTTTATTTTAGTTATACTCCTTTGATGAAAATTCAGAACAAAAAAGAAAATTAGGTACCATCTTTACACTTCAATTGAGCTTGTTTATATAATTTTAGTCTTGTGAATGGTCTAACTGAATGGTGTGTTGCTGAATAGGTTGATATGTCAACTATTGGATAGGAAAGGGAGAAAATGGTTGTTGTAATACAGGTAATTAATTAGTCTGGTCTTAATTCTTTTGTAAGATTAAAATCATGTTCGTTATCCTCAATTGATGACTCGGTTCAATCAAGTTCTGAAATTCTTGCAGGAAATGAGAATTCTTGTTGGTACACTTGCCTTTGACACTGTGAGCGAGGTCTTCGTTCTTCTGCAATAAGTGTTTCTCAATTAAACTGAATATCTTCCTCTCCGTGCATTATTGAACAATACAACAATTCCAATCAATAAGATGAAATTTGGTGATGGGTATCTCACAGAACTGGTTTTAGTCGTTTAACCGATGAATCTGCATCATGTTCCCTTTGGTTGCCACATCCAACTGAACGTCACCATAATTCACGGCTTCCAAACAATTGGTTATAATCAATCCACTCAAGTTTCCTAATTTTGTAAGAATATTGCCGGAGAGATTGTTTAGCGATAAATCTAATAGCTGGAGTTTTTGCAGATGAATAATCTCTTCGGGTATTGATCCACTGAACCTGTTTGACCTCAAAGAAAAAAACCTTAGGTTCTTGAGTGAGTCAAGAGTAGCTGGTATACTTCCTTCGAAGATGTTATTCGCCAATTATAGAAATTCCAACCCGTGAAATTCACTAATGAGATTAAGAGGAGTACCTTCGAGATGGTTGTTATTTAACCGGAGAAATCTTATGTATTTTGCTAATGTAAGCTCATCTGGAACTTTTCCAGTGAGATTGTTGTATCCAAGTTGTAGAGTGCGCAGACCTCCGCAATACCCTAAATTAGAAGGTATCTTCCCAGATAGTTTGTTGTTAGACAGATCTATATACCTAATAGATGAGAATCCTGGTTCTGTTGGACAAAGAGTGAAAGGAATTGAACCTGACAGTTCGTTACCAGCTAGACCGATGGAGTAACCATTTAATAGTCTTTTTCCTAATTCTATCGGGATTTCACCACTGACTTGTTACTTGATAATATAAACGCCTTCATACCATGAGGTGGAACAGGCACTGGACCGCGAAGTTTGTTCCCCGACACATATAACCTACGAAGATATTGGAGTTCGAAGAGACACGAAGGAATACTTCCTATTAAACTATTTTGAGACACTCTCAATTCTTCAAGATTAGTTAAATTGCAAAAGGAAATAGGGAATAATCCTTTGAGATTGCATGAGCTCAACGATAGGGAGCTTAGACTATACTTAGGAGGGTACGAGGAGTATTGATCTAAATTAAACCTCATATCCAGGTTTAGCCGACTATTAAATCTCATATCTAACTGAATTAGGTTTTCACTAATCAAAGAGAACAACGAAACACTGCCCTCAATGAAGTTTGAGGCAAGTGTAAATATCCTAAGATTTTGGAGCCCTGATATGCAACTTGGAATCGTTCCTGTCAGATTATTAAAATCCAAACTAAGTGATTGAAGATGAAAATTCTCACAGATTGATTTTGGTATGTCCCCTTGAAAATTATTGAAACCCAAGTCCTAGTAAAGGGATTTTAGGTTGGAGATTGAGGGATGAATAAAACCTGTAAATGAATTACTAGAGAGGTCGAGATATTGCAGCTTAGAAAGATTATAGAACGAAGAAGGCAGAGGTCCCTGAATTGAACAGGAAGAGGCAGAAAAACTGACCAATAATGGCGCGTTTGAAATCCAACGCAGTATTGATCCAGTTACTTCATTTCCTGATATCTCAAGTTTTTGTAGTTTTGGCCATTGATGTTCGAATAGTGCCATTGAATTAACCTGAACATCTTGATTATGACTAACATCAAGCTCTTTGATTTGAGGAAGATAAGGAACTGAACCATGCAGATTACAGTGAGGTAACTCAAGAATAGAGAGTGAAGTTACATCAGCCAGCTGATCTGGGAATGAAGAATTGAGTTCTTTATTGTAATTCATTTTAAGAGATGATAAATGGGAAAGATTGTGAAACTGATGTATGGGGAATACAGGGGTAGATATATTGCAATAAGAGAGATCGAGCTCCCTAAGATTTGAAAGATATGATATATGTTCACCAAAATTCTCTTGTGAAGATGTGGCCTCATATAGATCAATACCACTCAACCTCAATACCTTGAGATTCACTAAACCTCTCGCCCATTTTGCAGATGGTGACTCTAAGGAAGACGAGAAGTAATCATTAGAAATGCAAGATAAGTCGAGGAATTGTAGAGAGGATAGGTTGGTGAACTGTGACGAAATTGATCCTGCCAGGTTCGAGTTTGAGAGATCAAGATGAGTGAGCATTCTTACATCAGAAATCTTACGTGGGATCTGTGACTCCTGAAAATTATTAAAGGCAAGATCAAGGTACTCCAGATGAGTAACTTTCAAAAGAGAAGCAGGAAATTTACCCTTTAACGAAGTTCTAGGTGCATCGACTGCGTCAGAACTACCAGAATCAAATTCTTCTAGGTAATTTTGAAGGTCTTGGTTTCGAAGATCGATGGAGATGACCCGAAATGAGTCATTGGAACATCTAACCCCATGCCAATGACAGCAATTTTCATGCTGGCTTCCTTCTTTCCATGATGATAAACGATTTGATGAGTCGTTCAAAGATGATTTAAAGCTCAAAAGAGCATTTCTATCATCTTCATGGCAGCAGTGTGAAGCAAGCGGGAACTTAGTGATGCTGATCAATAAAAAGACTAAGAAATAAAGATGAAGAAAAGGGAGATGAAATGAAGCCATAACTAGTTAGCTTTGTTGATTTATAAAATGTTTTGTTTGATGATTGATGTGCAGATTGGCTTAGATATGAAGTGCTATTTATAAGCTTTAACATTAGTATTGCATAGTGATCTAATAACTCCAACTTTTTTAATTATTAAATTCAATAGAAATTGAATCCATTGACTACACTAGACAATTAAGCTTGACTTGGAAATAGATATTTCCCTATTTATTATGTTTTACTCTAGTCTTTCTGTCGGAGAAAATAGGTTTTAAATTTAATGTTTTTGTTTTTGGTGTGGGTGATCTTGGGACCTAAGGGTTCCATGGATGCTCACTCATTTTAGTCCCACATTGGATATACCGGAGAAAGATGACTAGACTATCTTACCGTTAATTATATAAAAGGGAAACTAAGAAAAATGCCCATATAGGGAAAAGTATTTAAAAAATGCCCACGTTTTTTCTTTTATTATGCCCATGCTGTTAGAATTTCCGTCCGAACCCACCGTTTCAATAAAAACTCATTTACTTAGTCAATATCTCATAAGAGGGCGTTCGATTTTTCAAAAACCCCACCTTACCCTTCATATCAATGGTAAGCTCTTTTCTTCTATCCATTTGATTTTTCTTCTTCAATTAATTATTTGTGTTTGATGTTATTTTGATCATAATTAGTTGGACATTTTTATTTTATTTTCTTAATTAATGGAAATTTCATAATCTTCTTGATTGTAATGTGATTTTGGATGTTTGGAATGATAATCATTTAGGTTTGATTTAATTTTATATCTTTGCATTTGGATTTGCTAGTTGATTCTTCAAAACAAGTTATAGGTAATTTCGTTCAATAACGAGTTACACTAACCAATCCGAGTCACCAATTTAGCTCACACTAACTCTTCCAACTCGGGCCGACTCATATGATTCAGGGGCTAGAATGTCTTTTGACATAACCGATTTACTGGCACCTGCGCGTATACCATTACCTAAGTCTTATGTCTATCGTCCACAAGGGGTTACGTCCATCTTTATCTTCTTGCTTCATTTTTCCATTTACTCGTTTAATTACTTCCAATTCCTGTTGCTAAGTTTAAGAGTTGCTTTTTTTAGCGCTTTGCTCGTAGTTAATTACTTCCAATCCTTGTTGCTAAGTTCAAGAGTGGGTAGCTTGCGTAGTGCTAACACAAGTTATATCGGGCATTCTTACCCTGAATAGATCTTCGCACGTTGGGGTTTAGCATTGATCAATCTTGAGTATAACCGCGAATTAGTATGTTAAGGACAACTTGTTGAACCTGTGATTCTGTCCTCATCAAGTTGTTGTAGTTGAGTTATTTTGATTCTGTACTTTATATATTATTTTGGTACATCTAACGTTGACGTTCATTGTTCAAGATACCAACACCTTCAACAAATCAACCTGACTCTAGGCTAGGTAGTACTCCTAACATAAAGACATTATTACCCACCTTTTGGTAATTTCATATCTAAGAGGAAGAAGGAGAAAAAGTAACCTAAGGTTTCGAAGGAACAATACTTTCACTGTTTCGCTAGAGTACTAGAGATTTAACCAAAGTGAACGCTGAAGTAAACTCTGAGATAGGTATGAATGCAAGTAAATATGGTCTAAAAATTGCGCAGAAAAAGATAAATATGTCCGGATGTAAGGACGTGTTTGAAGGAGCGAATACTGTTGTTCATCCAATTACATGTATCTTCAGGAAGAGCAACTTATTGGGTCAAGTCATTTTAATTATTAGCATAAGAGAAAGATCTTAGCTTTTGGAGGCTAGCATCAGCTTCATGTATGAACAGCGCTAGCAACAGGATCTGTAGATACCAAAATATGACTCGACGCGTGGCGCCATATGAAAGAAGGAGTAACTTAGCATCGCTAGAATAGTCTACGTAGTATCTTAACTTAGATAGTTTAGTTTGTAAGCAAAGGATACAAATGTAAATTCAATTCTACTCTCTAGTACTTAAAGAAAATATTTAAGAGAGAGAAGGATCAGATTTTATTTTCTCTATCATCTTCTTCTTTCCAAAAAACTTAGATCTAGAGCTTCACAAAAACTCTTTAATGGAGTCATGTAAACAAATTATTTCATAGTGAAGAACCATGGATGTAGATCCCTTTATGGATCGAACCATGTTAAAATCTTGAGTCTCTTTAACATTTCTAGCACTTATATTTCATTTTGGTTGTGAATAAATGGTTAGATCTAGAAATTGTTCTAGGGTTTGAAGGTGAATCAGTCAAGAACAAGTAAATCAACATTTGGGTGTGACTGTGGGATAATCTGCAGTTACATTTTGGCGCTAGAAGGAGGGGGAGTAAAGGATTTATCCTACCTCTAATTTGTTGGTTCAAAACAACATCCACAGAGTTCGATCCAAAAGAGTTCCAATGAAATTCGTCAATTCTACATCTCACTGAGTGCTTGAACTATATGGGAAAAATTGGGAGTTTATATGAAGATTTATCATCTGAAGCTTCAGAAAATAAAGAGGACGAGATATGAAGGACAAAAGCAAAGTTGAAGAAGAGGAAGTGAAGATGAAGTCAGACGGATCAACATCAACAAAAGACAAATCCTTCTTCTTAACTCATTCCTTTTCTTTCTTTTTCTTATATGCAGATCTAGTGATTTACAAGCGAGTTTTGAAAAACTTTTATTAAGGCTTTGTTCGTTCTTCATTAAGAATCCGAATCCGAGTTTTCCTTTTAAAACCCTAACTCAAAACGAGCTTTACATATCTGCGAAGAACCCACTCTCGTCTATGCCAGACAATGGAAATTCACGAAGAAACAGCACCAATCTCTAATGAATGCTGCTGGCGATGAGAAGAAGAAAACAAAGTCAGGTTTACATCGTAGTCAGTTCCAGCGAAGTTTAGGAACCATCTCGTCAAGGGCTCTAGATTATATTTCGTCACTCCATCACCGATCAACAACGAGAGAAGGAAATCATGAATTCATAGTAATATTGGATCTCGTCATCTTGACAGCGAACTAGCGAAGGAGAAAGACACGGTGGTCATGTCTATTTCGTCACAATTTAGACGAAGATTCAGAATTGAGCCAACAATTTCAGCGAAGTGATGAAATGTCAGGGGTGAAGGAAGATGACAATCAGTGTCTATAGGCGAAGTAAAACTTTCACTTCGTTGGAGCAATTTTGAGATAAGACGAGACGAGACAAGGCAGTTGCGATCAGAGTTCGCTCAGTTGAAGATCATCAATAAACGACGAATCTACAGCCTGACAAGACACGATCAGATATCATTACCATCAGCGAAGTAAGACTGAGTTTCTCAGAGCATTGATGATAGTTCCGGCGAAGATCAGTTAGGGAAGACGAGATATAGACAAAGTCTACTTCGTCAGATGTTCCAGCGAAGACAATTGTACTTTGAATCACGATGATAGTGATTGGCGAAGTAGCATCGAAGTAGGATGCATAGTTTGGTTCTCTTCATATGAGCTGTCAAGGGCAAAGGAAGAACAAGAAGTTATGCGAAGTTCACTTCGGATCAATAAACATCAGCGAAGTATTTGGAAGAAGTTACTTCGTAAAAGAGGAAGTTACTTCGTCACCAACTTGGACGAAGATAAAATAGCTCGTAGCAGGTTAGCTCGGACAGTCCAGATCAACCCGCCGGGAATTGGCAGCCAATGGTTCACAGTATATTGCTTCCCCTACGGCAGTAACCGGAATCCACTTCGTGAAGAGGGAAGTTCGAAATATTTAACTTCGTGGAATATTTCTCTTCGCAAATATTTTCTTCCCAGACATTTTCTTCACAAGCATTTTCTTCGCAAATATTTTACTGAGGATTACATCAACAGAAGCCACTTCGTGAAGTTTACTTCGTCAACTACATAATGTGGGGATAAACCAAATTCACACAAACAAGTCTGTTAACACAAACCAGTGAGCAACGTCTAAAAGCATGAGGCAGCAAAGATGCACGAGGCAGCGAATCATATTAAAGCTAAGTACCATTTTCTTTACAAACATTTTCAATCGCACAAAGTTAACGCAAAAATGATTTTCACTAACATTTTCAATCACATAAAATTATTTCAAAAATTATTAATACAATGCGATACAATTACATAATTACGATACAATTACACAATTACAAAGATAAATAAGAAAAATCTCACAAGTATCAATCATTAATATTTCTCTTGAATATTTGCTTTGCTTCAAATGATATGGTATTTCACATGGAGAGTAGTAGGAGGCAAAATAAGACCTCTTCAACAGGCTAGTAAGACCTCTACAGCAGGCTGCATAAGATCTCATTAGGATCATTTCCATGGGAAGTATTTATCAAATGAGACGAAACAAGTCTTACAACGGAAACCAAACAAACAAAAACGATTTGAACTTGCACATAAATGGAACTTTTTGACCTTTGAGATGTTGAATACTAATTTGAATTCTTATTTGCATTTCAGCACAACATGGGGCAGAGAACAAGGAGTATTAGCTTCGTATGATTTGTTCACAATACTTCTTATTGGCATTCGAAGATCAATACTTCTTATTAGTCATACTTCTTGAAGATTATTAATCACGGATACTTCTTATACTTCGAGGATCGATACTTCTTATATATTTCGAGGATTGGTACTTCTTATACTTCTTAAAGGACACTTCATACTTCGCATTCTTCAAGGAACAATACTTATTATTTCGCATATAGCTCGCACAATAAAGCTTCCGAACTTCACAAAAGAATAGAGGCAAGTATATACTTCACAAAAAAACAAAAAAAAAATTGTTTGTTTATTTTTTTTCTATATATATATATATATATTTATTTATTTATTTTATTTATTTATTATTATTATTATTATTATTATTTATTTTTTTGCCAAAGTTGGACTTGTCTTGTTGAAGTGGGTGACGAAGCTAGTTCGTTGGTGCCTCTATTTTTGAGTGCTTGGTTGAGGTTGAATATTGTTAGGCTGGTGACGAAGTTGGTTTGAGTGCTGGGTCTCTTCTTCGCTTATAGTTCCTTTATTCTTGTTAAGCCACTGATCTCTTAGTGAATTATCTTAGGTTTGCTTAACTATTAATGGCATTAACAAAATCCCCTTGATGCTGTCTTCAAACTGATTATTGTACTTTATTATTTTTCTCTTCGTCCATTTGTTGATGTTACTTCTTCTCTATGTGGATCTGTAACAATCAACTCTTCCTTTTGTTTGTTCTAAGTTCGTGCTGCTACCACAACTCAAGTTTATGCTGAAAACCCGTTGATGAAGAATTCGTGGTTTTTGGTAATTTTCTGCGAAGCCATGTCCCTTGAAGCCATCTTTCCAAACTTCTTCGTTGGCTCCCAGATCGATGAAGTAGTGATGCTACAAATATCTCGTGGAAGGTGAGAAATCTGAGATGAAATAAAGAAGACGCACATTTAAAGACAATCCAGTGATCCAAAGAAGACGATGGAAAAGTTGCTTCGTGCATAAACTCCAAAGAAGAAATAAAGTCGAAGTCGCACATTTACATTGACAGTGACGGGTTGAATTCCACGAGACATGTAGCATCACTACTTCATCGATCTGGGAGCCAACGAAGAAGTTTGGAAAGATGGCTTCAAGGGACATGGCTTCGCAGAAAATTACCAAAAACCACGAATTCTTCATCAACGGGTTTTCAGCATAAACTTGAGTTGTGGTAGCAGCACGAACTTAGAACAAACAAAAGGAAGAGTTAATTGTTACAGATCCATATAGAGAAGAAGTAACAGCAACAAATGGACGAAGAGAAAAATAATAAAGTACAATAATCAGTTTGAAGACATCATCAAGGGGATTTTGTTAATGCCATTAATAGTTAAGCAAACCTAAGATAATTCACTAAGAGATCAGTGGCTTAACAAGAATAAAGGAACTATAAGCGAAGAAGAGACCCAGCACTCAAACCTACTTCGTCACCAGCCTAACAATATTCAACCTCAACCCAGCACTCAAAAATAGAGGCACCAACGAACTAACTTCGTCACCCACTTCAACAAGACAAGTCCAACTTTGGCAAAAAAAAAAAAGAAAAAAAAAGTAGTGCTTCATTGAATCTTGATGATCATTATTAATGTTTATATGAATCCCTGAGAATTTTAGCTATAGATTAGTGGCTGCCCCAAAAGGGTCTTAAAATCAATATTGATTAATCGTTATTCAATGAAATAATTTTAGAATCAGAGATAACATTTAAATACTTAAAGAACAATGGTCTTAAATACTTAAAGAACAAGTATTTAAGACCATTCATACATGGAAGAGCTCATAGATTAACAACTTACCTACGGGACAAGCCAAAGATGACAAAGATGGCATCCCCAGCAGACGACAAGCTCTCATCAAATCCAGTAAAGATACTAAACAACCAGGGTCAGTTAGTTACGTAAGCAACCAACGAAGCACATCAACTCATAATTCTCAATGAAGAAAAAAGATACAATGACCAAGTTATCTCGTCAACAGCACTAGCAGCAAAGTATGATCAGTAGTTTAGTCACTCGTTCCTAATTGGAGATAATGACGATCCAGTCTCAAGGGATGAATCGTATATGAACCTGCCTTGTCAATAACAAAATGCAACAAAGCCAACACTGTTATTAACAGGAAGCAAGAAGATAATTGTGGAAGAAAAGAAGCAAAGGGAGGAGATTTTACATAAAATTTACACTATGAGGGAAGAAATACAGAAGAAATACTTCGTGAAAGAAGAAAATCAGTTAAAAGGATAGACAATGACGAAGTTGCTGCATCAATAATTCGAGTGAAGGCAAGCTCCTATCACTGCTCGTCAAGACAACCCCAATACCAACGAAGTAAAACAGATCAAGGAAAATTAATTCAGAAATAACCAGCGAGCAACTCAAATTCACTTCATCAAGTTCAGCAGAGCAACCAAAAGAGACAAGTAAACTCAGAAAGGAAGGATTCAAAGCAAGAACCCACAACCTCGTCAGAACAACCATGTCACCAGCCAATGACGAGCTCGAAGATAAATCATAACCAATGCAAGCCGAGGCAATCAGATTAATCTATTCAACTTGCTTATACTCGACAAGTTAAAACAGCACGATTCATCTCATTAGCCACGAACAACACAATCAAAAGGGAGTATTTTCATCCTTTATCTCTGATTCTAAAATTATTTCATTGAATAACGATTAATCAATATGGATTCTAAGACCCTTTTGGGGCAGCCACTAATCTATAGCTAAAATTTCATATAAACATTAATAATGATCATCAAGATTCGATGAAGCACTACCGGAGACAAAGCAAGAATACATAAAGGTATCTACATAAGATGGCATTGATCAAAAGAGAGCATCTTCAACAAGTCTCAGCAAATAGCGAGAATCCGACAGCGGAGAGAAATATAGATTGCAAAAAGAAGTAACATATAATCATACTCAACTAAGAAAGACGAGACAGAGAATACACCATATTAGATCCAGCAAAGATAAAGAACAAAAGAGTAAGGATTACTAGCTACAGCCTACATGTCCGCATATGAAAGGCAGTTACAGCTCAGAGGAACGAATGATATTAGAGATTGTCAAACGAGAAAGCTCAATTCTTTCCCTAAAACAACCAACGAAAGAAGAAGCAGTCAGCCATCGGCCAAAGAAACTCGAAGAGGAAAAGATGACATCTACAGCAGAAATCACTTTGTGAAAGAGGATAATCAAAACAAACAAAGATAGAGGAGATAATAATTACATTTCGTCAATCAATTTAGTAGAGATGAATCTACATCTCGTCAACAGTTCCAGCAGACTCCAACATCATCAAATCATTTTGATAAAATAGGAAGAAACATGCAGCAGAATTCGAAAAAGAGATTACTTTTTGAAAAAGAACAATTACCAGTGAAGATGAATAAGAAATGAGAAAGTGGATGAAGAAACATTAACGAAGCTTAATCATTGCTCGTCAATAAAAAAAAAACGAACGTACTCAGTGCAGGATAGGAAAATAACATTGCAGCGATGCCTTCGTCAACTAAAGTAGATCACAGTATTCAGAAAAAAGTTCATCTCGTCAAGTAAAAGCTCAACTAGTGGGATTCAAGAAGCAGCAGTTGAATGGGGTCGATTGCCAACCTCAATTGTTACGAATGGAAGAAGATGATAGAGAATATAGCCTATGGGATGACATGTAGCTTATCATCTTCTTGACTATTTTGCTAGGAGGCTATCTTCGTCAATCAATGATAATGTCTAGTCTAGTTGAATCCATGAGACTGCAAAGCTCGTGGAGAAGATTCGTCGCCCAACAAGACTATTGCACATCAAGTAGACACCAATCATCTCAATTACTTCGGAGAATACAAGATGATTCATCGAGTAGACACCAGTCTCTATTAATCTGATTCTCGGAAGAAGATATCTCGTAAATATTTATCTCGTCATCAGCAACAATGAAGAGAAAGTAGTTCGTATAAAGACAACTAAAATACATGTTCAACAGCGAACAAATAAACCAGTCCAGCAAACACTCTTCCAGCGAGCAAATGAGCAAGATTTTTAACAAAGAACTCAGCAACATCGGTCACGAGAACTTATGAGC
The DNA here is from genome assembly GCA_023531105.1 of Papaver atlanticum. Lineage (NCBI taxonomy): Eukaryota > Viridiplantae > Streptophyta > Magnoliopsida > Ranunculales > Papaveraceae > Papaver > Papaver atlanticum. Next base: position 1,289,293 of record JAJJMB010012301.1, read on the forward strand.
CGGACCAATAGACAAGGGGTGAACTCAAGCCAGATGGCAAAGAATATGACGAAGTAATAGTTGATCACTTCGCCAAAACCTCACTAGCAGGTGATGAGTTCGAAACAAATTCAGTAACGGCTCAAGACAAACAACTTCAGCAAGGTATAAGCTCAGTGAGATAAGACAGCAACACAAAGCAACAAGCATGAACTATACAGAGATAAAGAGAAGAAAGCTACGAGTCAATAAGATCAAAGAAAAGGGAAAAAATAAGACCCCATATAAACAAAGAGAAATATTCGGGCAAAATAAGACCTTTAAATAGGAAAGTAAGACCTCACATTAGGAGGCTGATAAGACCCACAAAATAAAACAGTTTCTATGGAAACTTAAAACCTCTACCTAGGCAGGCTGAGAACTCACGGCGTGCAACTTAGTTCGCACAAGATGCAAGAGGCAATAATAAGACCTAACGCACGTCGTGAACAACCCTCAGAGAGATAAATAGGGGCAATGATAAGACCTATTCGCTGAGGGTCCCTAACATGGACGGCCTTCAGTAAGGGGTGTAGAAGCTTAGCCAGTGGAGATAGTAGATGGCCTGGCACGATTTCTACACTCGGTCCCAAAGAAACCCCACCTAGGGTGTGACTTCGTAACCATGAGCTATATCGGCGAAGGGATAAGAAGTCACGAAAAAAACTGATACCAGCCCAAAGAAAATGGGGTAATCAGGGGGAATATAAAGGGACGGCACCCTCCATATTAGGGAGCTGAGTGACCAAAAAAGACGGCAATGTTACTGGACTATTATTCACGGGAATAAGTAGGCCTGTGATATTGTCGCAAAGTAAGACCTCGACATAATATGTTAAGGAGAGGTTGATGGATCTTTAATTCGCAAGAATAAAGAGCGCCTGAGACTTCGCCGAAAGAATACCCTGAGAAACGGGGTGAGGCACAATAAGACCTTAACTTGGAGGCGTTAAGACCTCTAGATAAAAATTAATACGAAGAAGGTTGAAGATTCCAAGGAAGACGAAGACAAGAGGAAAACAAGTAGAAGAAATGGGCATGGTGAGACCTGTCTATGGCAAGTAAGACCCTATGCATACCAGTAGAAGACAATAAGACCTTAACTAGGAGGCAAAATAAGACCTCGTAGAAACAGTTCGCAATCGCAAGCCGGGCAGCAGGAGCATAACCAAGGAGAAGTATAACATAAAAAAACAAAAAAGAGGCAATATAACATGAAAAACAAGAAACAACATAATATGAAAAGCAAGAGACAAATTATGAATCAAAACAAGAGGCCAAGATATCATTATATACAATACATTATTACTATGAAGTTATATTACTATTGCAGGAAATGACGAGATATAAAAGAAAGAATCACATGCAATGGCAGAATAAAGGGAAGTACGGATGAGTTACAAAATTACACAAAGGAATAAGAACAACAAAGTCAGATCTATGAACAAGAAGCAAGACTGCAAATCAGAATACTGCACGAAGTAAAAGGAAATGACGAACTACGAAACGAATTACTTCAGATCTACATATGAAGAAAACAACTTAACATTGAGCTGAGGCAGCGAAGTAAACAGGAACAAGCTTAGAGGCAATGAAGTGATGCAAAATATGAGCTAAAGTTGGACGAAGAGATACATGGAGCGAACTTGGAGCGACTTAGATGAAGCAAAGAAAATGAACATCAAACGAACAATGAATAAGCGAAGAACCAAAGCCACGAGATAAGGAATTGAAGAAACACGAAAGTATAAAATAAAATAGTGTAGAATAAACTTAGGGTTACAAAGATTGGGATTAGAGAGAACCTGATGTTGATTCGCAATTGGTCCAAGTTGAATATGTGTAGTCGTTTCCCCAACAGAGAGATCTGAGCTATCAATTGCTTTGGTTACTCTCTCACCTTCCTGATGTTGGTTGAGTACCATTCCTTCCCCGTCTTTGCTACCACGACCTCCATTAGATTCTGAATCATCCATCATATTCTCATCTTCTTCAAACACAGGATTAATCCTTGCACTCATATTTCCATTAACTACCCCCATTTTCATTAGTTGTAGAGGAGTCCTCTCTGGCTCTCTTAGACTTTCTCGATTCATTTTCCTCTATATCAACATTCTGACTCATATCTTCAGTATTATCTATTGCCATCACATCTTTATTGATGACGACACCCTCGTCCAAGATATAGGATGCCAAGAATTTATTCCCTTCCTCAGTTTGACTCCAAACTGCATATTCTGCATCAGTCACATGGGTGGTTATAGGTGATATGAATTTCATCACTAGTAGAGAATAAAAATTTGGAGGAAATGTTCCTTCTCAAATTGAGATTGATAGAGTTAAGGATCACTTAGAAAATCTGAATTTAGGTGATGTGCCTTACATAGGAAATTCCTATACTTGGTCAAATAGAAGGGCTGGCAACAATCTGGTTATGGAGAGGTTAGATAGAGTTTTAGTTAATGGAGGGTGGTTTAATAACTTCCCCTTAAGTGTGGTTTACCATCTTTTACTTTATGGCAGTGACCACTGCCCTATTCTTTTGGTAAATGATAGAGGCTCAAATCAATCTATGAGACCCTATAGGTTTAATAAATGTTGGCTTCTTTATAGGGAATGTGTTGAATTAGTTAAAAATCATTGGAATGTGGATGTTAATGGTTCCCATGCTTTTAAGCTGGCCAGTTCTCTTAAGAATGTTAAATTTGTGCTTAGAGACTGGAATTTACATAAGTTTGGGAATTTCCAGACTAACATTAGGGACATTCAGGATCAGTTACAATCTTTATCTAATGCTAGTGATACCAATAGAACTCATATTGTTGAACTAGAAAAGAAACTAAATTATTGGTATGATGTAAATCATGAATTCTATTTACAAAGGATTAAGGAAAATGTTCTTACTTTTGATGATAGAAACACCAAATATCTGCATGATAAAGTCAAATTTGGAATTTTTATCTCGTGATATATTGGAGGGTAGAAGGGGTGGGACGAAATATACATGTTTCGTCTAGAAATTATTTTTGTACGTTTATGTATTTTTTAGCAATATAATTCCAAAAAAAAGAGTCATCACTTGTCCGGATCGGACTTTCAGCGGATAAGGAATGGGCGTTAGGTGGATCGAGAAAATACATTGGAGACGTGTTAAGTAGTAAAATCGGTAAGATACTTTCAACAATCGATCATACCAGCACTAATGCACAAGAACTCTGCAGTTGAGCGTGCTTGGGAGAGATTAGTACTAAGATGGGTGACCTCTTGGGAAGTCCTCGTGTTGATTGCCTTTTTTGTTTTTTTTGCCTTTTTGTTTGCCGATTTTTCTTATGAAGGCCTGTGACTACTTACCAAGCGGGTAACACGAGATAAGATGGAATTTTTATCTCGTGATATATGGGAGGGTGGAAGGGGTGGGACGAAATATACATGTTTCGTCTAGAATTTATTTTTGTACGTTTTTGTATTTTTTAGCAATATAATTCCAAAAAAAGAGTCATCACTTGTCCGGATCGGACTTGCAATCAACATATTTTGTTTCCATCTAGTTCTTTTAGGAAGAGGACTGGAAATCTTAGTCAAACACCCCCACACTTTGACGCATTCATAAGAAGGTCATCTACCTTTCCATAAATCATATAGAGTTTCATATGATCCTTAAAAGGGCACTCTATTCAGGATATACTAGTTAAGAGGACTGCCTCCCCCACAAGGCCACGGGTAATCCTGAACTAATCAACATGGAAATTATCATCTCCTTAAGGATACAGTTGTTATGTTCAAGGCTTCTAATTGGTTGAAAGAGTTATATCTCAATTTATCGATTCAATCCTTACTCAAACAAATAGAAATCTGTGAGCCTGATTACGAGAAATAACTTGAAAGGTACCATAGACCAATGTTCAAGGATCAATCAATTTCAATCAACAACCAAAGGTTGGATTTCCCAATTGATCGATTCAACGCATAACCTGTGATATTTCAATTATATAACAAAATATAATGCAGAAAAGAAATAACACAGACACCAGAAGTTTTGTTAACGAGGAAACCGAAAATGCAGAAAAACCCATGGACCTAGTTCAGATTGAACACACACTGTATTAAGCCGCTACAGACACTAGCCTACTACAAACTAACTTCGGTCTGGACTGTAGTTGAACTCTAATCAATCTCACACTGATCCAAGGTACAGTTGTGCTCCTTACGTCTCTGATCCCAGCAGGATACTACGCACTTGATTCCCTTAGCTGATCTCACCCACAACTAAGAGTTGCTACGACCCAAAGTCGAAGACTTTAATAAACAAATCTGTCTCACACAGAAAATTCTACAGGAATAGATAAATCTGTCTCCCACAGAAATACCTACGAGTTTTGTTTCGTCTTTTTGATAAATCAAGGTGAAAAGGAACCAATCGATAACCCGGACTTATATTCCCGAAGAACAACCTAGAATTATCAATCACCTCACAATAATCTTAATCGACTAGCAAAACAAGATATTGTGGAATCACAAACGATGAGAGAAAGGTGTTTGTTACTACTTTTCTATCTTTCCTATCGGAGATATAAATCTCAAGCCAATCTTACGATTGCACTCAATCACGATAGAAATAGCAAGATCATATCACGCAACTACAAAGAAAATAGTTGGGTCTGGTTTCACAATCCCAATGAAGTCTTTAAGTCGTTAACCTACAGGGTCTCGAGAGAAACCTAAGGTTAAAGGAGAATCGACTCTAGCTTATACAACTAGTATCACACAGGAGGTGTAGGGATTAGGTTTCCCAGTTGCTAGAGTTCTCCTTTATATAGTCTCAAAATCAGGGTTTGCAATCTAAGTTACCTTGGTAACAAAGCATTTAATGTTCACCGTTAGATGAAAACCTGATTAGATTTAAGCTAATATCTTTCAACCGTTAGATCGAATCTTAGCTTGTTATACACAAATGAAATATACTTCATTTAGGTTTGAGTAACCGTACCTAAATGTGTACACTTAGTTGGATCAACAATAGTTAACCAATGGTTAGCCATATGTGCACTTTCATATCAACATTATTCATCTTCACCATCAATAGTTCAAGTGACTCAAATGAACTAGTTAGAGAGTTGTTCAATTGCTTAGATCTTATAGAAGTATACAAGACACAATCGAAGCAAAAACGAATTTGATTCACTCGAATCGATTCATGAACATTATAGCCACTTAAGTTCAAGAATAAACCGTTTTTAGAAAATAACTCACTTAAGTACGCATACCGATACGCATACTTAAGTACCATGATTGAGCTTGTTTTTAGTTCACAAACTCCAGCAGAAATTCACGGGATGTGAACTTCAGGCAGCACGCATACGGGTACGCGGACTTAGCTCCGGACATCCTAAACCAGTAAAGTACGCATACTTTGGTTCAAGGATTTTGGACTTACACAAGTATGAGTTCACATACAATTTTTATATCCATTCAAGGTTATATATTCTAAACTCTCATTTCAATCATTGAAACATTCTTAGAGGATGTTATATAGTTGTTATTCACAAACTATTTTTCATCAAAGCGATTTTCAAGAAATTGAAATGACCAACATGACTTTTGTCACGAGTAAAGATGAACTTGGCCAAAGCGAAAGCTTACCAACAAATATTTCGAGAAATAGATAAGCGAGATAAACTCGGCTCAAAATAGAAAATGTGTACAATCAAAGTCTATATAGCAATACGACTTTTGTCTCAAGATAAGAGATAAAGTAGATAGACTTTTGAGTGATAGATAAGTTCAAGTCTCCACATACCTTTTAATCGATGAAGTTCCACCAGTTCTTTGAGTAGTTCTTCGTCTTTGCATGATGAACGCCGTGGAGTCTAGAGCTCAACTACACTTACTATCTTAGTCCGAGACTTAGCTATAAGTAGACTAGAAATCAAGACTTATAGTTTTGGCAACTAAACTTGAAAAACAAGCTTGAGATAGCAACGTGTTTGTACCCAAAATTACTTTTAGGCACCAAACACGATGATTTGATGTAAAGTTAGGGATAGAAAACGAAAATAAAGAGAGGAGACACAAAATTTAACGTGGTTCGGCAAGTTGTGCCTACATCCACGGTGGAATCACATATGGAGTGATTTTATTGATGATCATGATACAATTGTATTTTTCGGGTTAGCTAACCTAGGATTCCATATCCTTTTAGGGTTTAGGATACATATATTTATATAGTTATGTAACCCTAATTCTGATACAAACTTCATGTGCAAGCAACTTGGGCAACAAGACTTCTGGAAACTTCTGAAATCTTGTTTCACGGGCTTGATTAGCGGGATCCATCAATTTTATTGATGGTAAAAACATCGCCCCCTCTGAACCTCCAACTTGTTGGGGGTTAAGAAGTTTGTTTTTCCTTCGCGTCGATCGTCGATGACGTAAGTCGCCTCCAAGCGTTTGTAGAGATATTATGAAGATGCCCCCAACTGTAATTACCTGCAAAAAAAATTCTCACGTGCTAGGCGAGACTTTTTGCCACGTGGTGGACTTGTGATGCTCGAGAGCTAGTCGAGTCTAGAGTGAAATATAATGTGCGTGCTTGCGGCTTGGGCAAGGCTTTTTGCTCGCAACGTGACAAGGCTGAAGCGCTCGCTGCTCGGGCAGGCTGGTTGTTTCTTGTGCTGAGTACGAGTCTTTGGACCAATATCGGGAATTGGGATCGTGGTCGAGACGAGACTTTATGTTTTCCAAGGTGCAAGTCTTTCATACTCGCGTGCAAGACAAGATTTTATGCTTGCGATAAGAGCAAGACTCATGTGCTCATGTGCAAGGTGAGGCTTTAGGTGCTTGCGATGCGATGCAAGGCTAAATATTGAAGGGTCTAAGCAATCCTTATCTCGAACTCGATCATGTCGCTATCCACGAACCTCGAACTCCATCATGTCACTACCCACGAACCTTGAACTCGATCATGTTTCTGCCCAAAGTGCATATCAAAGTTTCTCGAACACTAGAATTTGTGCTTCCATGCTGTAGAAAATTGAAAGACAATTCCAACGAGCATAAAATCACTCAATTCGGACTTAAAACGAAGAAGTTATTGACGAAACAAGATTTTTACGAAGTGCGCGTGCTGTTGCAGACGTGGCAGTGGTGACTGGATCAAAAGGATGACATGGCACTGCTAACAGGGATAGCGTTGCTGACGTGGGAGTTGTGCTGACTGGACAACTATTGGTAACTGTACATATTGAATTGATGTGGCAGTCGCTGAATGGGTGCCTGGGTTTGACGTGGCAACTTGCAACGACATGTGTCACTTCTTGATTAGTTGAACCTGGTTGAACCGGATCATAGATCTGACGGACGAGATTGGCTAGATCTGAAGGTGTACATGAGGCTGGATGAAACAAAACCTTTGGCAATGGTTGCTGCAATCTTTATCGCCACGCTTTCTTCAACTGTCTGCAACAGTTTCTTCATCTTCGTAACAGTTTCTTAAACTTTTTCGCAACAGTTTTTTAAACTTTTGTAACGGTTTCTTCAACCTTCGTAACAGTTTCTTCAACCATTTCGCAACGGTTTCTTCAACCTCGTAACAGTTTCTTCAACTTCGCAACGGTTCCTTCAACTGTTTCGCAACAGTTTTCTGAACCCTAACTTTTTCTTTTTTGATGATTTTTGGATAGAATCTCGTGCACGATTTCTTCCGCATTTTTTTCAATGGCAAAACACGATTATTTTACACGAATCCTCTTAGTCGGCGCCAATGTTTGTACCCAAAATTATTTTTATGCACTAAACACGATGATTTGATGATGATGTGAAATTAGGGTTTAGAAAACGAATTGAAGAACAATAAAAGAAAGACACACAGATTTAACGTGGTTCGGCGAGTGATGCCTACATCCACGGAGGAATCCCATACGGAGTGATTTTATTGATGATCATGATATAATTTTCGGGTTAGCTAACCTCGGATTCCATATCCTCTTAGGGTTTAGGATACATGTATTTATAGTGTTTATGTAACCCTAATTCTGATATAAACTTGATGTGCAAGCAACTTGGGCAACAAGACTTCTGGAAACTTCTGGAATCTTCCTTCGCGGGCTTGATTTACGGGCCTTCCGTGTATTTAACATACGGTACAAACACAACACTTGCGAGTTCGATCGAGCAGTGCTCTAACAATCTCCCACTTTGTCAATTTTAGTGACAAAACTATCAATACATATGGAATACAAAATAAATAAACTTTGCAGCTTCTCATCCACATGCTTGATCTCCTTGGTTCTTCAACATTACTCGAAATCTTTGTCACTTCCAAGTACTCCAATGATTCCAAAGATATTCAAATCAGCATCATCGTTGTTCAAGATCCGTAGCCATAACAATGAGAAAACAATAGCGCTCAATCATTGTTACACAGTGTCATAGTATCATTACACAACATCTAAGTTCAATTGTATCACAACTTCGACAAAAATACTATGGTGATATATATCACTCCCCCTTCGTCAATACTTCATCTCACACGAAAACCACTCCCCCTTACATAATGATCTGAAAACCATATGTATTTGTAGTGTGAACTACACATTAATTCTCCCCCTTTTGTCAATAAAATTGGCAAAGGTACGAAAACCAGTGGGATCCTAATGAAATTTCCATAGAGACACTTCATGACCAAAAGAAAGTACATATAAACTTTTTAGACGCAATCATATAGCCGAAACTAAATTCATTCATCAAGGAGTTTATAAAGATACAAGATAACCCCTATAATATTCCACATCCGCACTCCCCACAAAGATTTGGCAATTATGAACAACTTCAATTAAGAACTCTCCCCCATTAAATGTCATTCCCGAAAGAACAACAAGAGCGACCTTACTTTCACATGAAAAGAAGGATTTCTTTGGACATTAACAAATCACATAAGAATATGAATTTGTATCCAAAAAACTCAATTAAATTAACCACAAGAGAACCCATGGTTAATTCAATCGGAAATGCTCACATAAGAAAACTTACGGAGCCGCACAGTATATACATAAAAAATATGGATCAGGGAAGATCAATACTGCGGAATAAACAAAGATTCATTCTATTTCTCATCACCATTTACATAATAACGTATAATAGCCATAATCTTTGTAAACAAAAGCTCATCCTATCTTCCATCAATATTTGCATAATGACATAATAGGCTTTACTTTTGTTTGTCAAAAGTTCATTTAATCTTTTATCAATACTTGCATATCGACGTATGAAAGACTTAACTTTTGACCATGTATTGGACAATCATAGTTCACGGACGCAAACGCACATATCCCATAACAAATTGCAATATATAAAACCATAAAGATTAATACTGCAAAATCATCTTCCAAACAAACTTTAGAATTTAAATAAATAAATATAAAAACATTGAAGATGAAAAACGTTGGACATATCTATGTGTAATTGATAGACGCATTTATGTGTCTATTTTCATCTCTATTGTATATATTATTAGTACCCATTTTTGTACTTATTATGGTGTTTTATGTCTTTGTAGGTATTTTTAGAGAAATAAGCTCTTGCGACGAAATTGACTCGTAAAGTGGTGCTTTACACCCCAGGATAGAGTACTAAAGGCACCCCAGAAATGCACCGGAAGCACCCCAGAAATACACCGGAGGAACCCCAAAAAAAATGTTAAAAACACCCCAGAAAAAGTGTTAAAGGCACCCACCAAAATAACTAAAGGCATCCTGAAAATGGATAAGGGCACCCCCAAGGCAGCCGAGCTGTTAAAGGCACCCGCGTTTTGGATTCAGGGCACTTCACCTTCATCGTTTGAAAAGAAAATTTTGGCGGGAATTCTGGATTCAAATTTCCAGTTCATGCGTATTTGATGTTTGGTATTTTGAGGAAGATTCAGTCGGATTTTCATCTTGTTTCGGATATGTACCAGCCTGTTAGATCACAACAGAGGTGGTAAGTGCATTCATTTCAATTAAATCACAGAATCTCATCAAACAGAGGGTGTATTATTCTCGGAATATATTTTTGAAATATTTTGGAAGACACTCATTGATTGGAAGATATATTATCCTGTAATGTTATTCTGCATTGACTGAGGGATATTTGACGCGTAAAGAGATAAACAGAACATTTCATGTCACGCAGAGAAAGAAAATAATAAATTATTATCGAGAATAATATTTCTTTACTGAGAAGATTGTTAGGAGTAATTGGCGAGATTTGGAGGAGCTTCTGGGTTATAAATAGCTTCTGGGATGTAGAGGAAAGGAATGGAGAGTTTAGGGGGAGAATAGGGAGACGTTTAGAGCATAAGAAATCGAAAAAAAAAGTTACAGGAAAAATAAGTTTTCTGCTGGTGCAGAAAGTACGAAGAACATAAGACCCTTCAAGACCGTCGTTCTTCAACAGTGCCAGTGACGGTATTTCTTTATCGTTTTTTGTAACAGTTGATTCTGTAACAAATATAAGTGTTACAGAACCCGATTTTATTCATTTTTCTTCCATTTCATCATTTGTGAACCATTTTTGAGCATTAATAAAGATGAATTTTGAGCATGTTTCCATGATAATGATGAGCTAATTCTCGCATAATCAAGGCACGGAGGAAGCTATTTATGCATGAATAATTGGTAACCATTCTATTTTTCTCTAATTTATATTTTATAATTCACTCATTCACTACTTTGTAGAATTTTAATTGCTTGCATAATTTTTTCTAATTAGTTGTGATTCAATTAGATAGGTTATGCTTTGGTTAGATAATCTATGCTTAAGGGATACAATTAATGTTTGAGAATATGCTTGATAATTTGTGAATTAAGAAAAAGATATTTTAAAAATAATTAGAGTTTTGGATTCTTATCATCGTTTATTCATGTGTAATAGTGGAATCTAGTGTCTTGGTTATTTTCACTCTAAAAAAAAACAAATTTGGATTAAAATTTTCTCTACTTTTTGGAACATCCTTGAATCGAGAGTTTACTCAAGCGATGTTCAATTTCCAAAGCATCCTTTTTGAGGCTCGCCTCGAGTAAGATACATGAAGACTGAACTTCGGAATTCTCTTTGCAAGGAGCTTTTTATTTAGAGTCACAGTCTCTTACTATAATGAAGGAAGAGAAGAACAATAGAGGAGAAATAAATAGAAAGACAAAGGAAAAAGTAACATACCACATCATTTTCCTCAGGCCATCTAAACTCCCAAGGTTTATAAGCGGCAAATCTCTCAGGAAGAGGGAGATCAGACCCATCAGCACCTTTGCCAGTAATATAAGGACCCCCTAAAATGATGAGATACTCCAGCCAATGAGTATCCTTAGATTTACGAGCGGTGTTATTAGAGGAGTCATTAAAGTCAACATCCCGCATGATCCTATGGTCTTCTGAGAAACCATCTTTCCTCATCAAGCGAATTTCCCAGCGAGTTGATTCATTCTTCATGATACCAACTTTATAATGAAGAAAGAAATTTTCAACAGTATACTCTGTTGGAATGATTTCTTTTTGCGCGTGTTTTGGATTCATTACATCTTCTGGGTAAAGAGATTCTAACCCGGCAGCACGACGAGCATATTCTACCATAATCCTGATGCAATCACCTCTCAACTGGAATATGCCGTGAGAAAAATTAGCGTGAGAAAGAAGCTCGTAAAATAGATGAATTTGATTATTATAAAGAGGAATGGGAAGGCCAGCGAGCAGCTGCCCGAGTGAAATAATGATTTTCTGATCATCCCATTGATCAAACGAAAACCATTTAGGTTCGAGAGAAGAAGAAGGTTTTGATTCAGGAGGAACGGATAATGTAAAACCTCTTTGCTCGAATTCAGCTTTTAATCTATCGAACTCTTTGACATTCTTCCAACCAGGCTTCAGAACCATTTTTAAAATGGGAATAGAGATGAGAATTTAATTGAGATGATCAAATTAATCAAGATCAGGATGATCAAGATGATGGAAATAAACAGAGCATGAAAATAAGAAAAGAACAATTGGAAGAGAATGAGAAGAAAATAAAGATAATGGCAAAGAGTGATCAAGGAATGAAGATAAACAGCAGCAGCAGACGAAAGTTGCAGAGAAGGAGAGAGAACAAGAGAGAAAGTAAAAAGAAAGAAGAGAAGATGTGTAGCAGTAAATAAAGGATTTTCATCCCAACTTCCGAGAGATTTCCTTCCATCAGTGCATTAATTAAGAACAAGCGGATAAGAAGAGGCGGTTATTAAGGACGTGTCAAATAACGAGTGGATGAGATAACACGTGTATGCGGTAAAGCCGAAGGTACGGAAAGATGTCGGTTGATAAGAATACGAAGAGATGAACTGGTGCGGCAAAATAAATTAGAGTTTTCTCATACCGCACTCTCTACCAAAAGAGCGATATGAGAAGAGGCAAAATGTTGATACAAAATACCGCACACTCATTTTATGTGCGAAGTAACTCCGTAAGTATTAAGCGAACACAACCGCATACGTTATATCCAAGATGACGAACCAGATGACGTAACCATTTCACGATAAAGGTGTGAAAATCCATGCGATAGTAAAGAAATCGTGCGACAATGATAAACTCTTGTGCGCCATTGACGCACGTCAGATCCGAAATTAGGGGCTTTATTAGCTGTCCTCCACTATGTAAACTCCTATATAAGGAGCAGAACGCCTTTGTAAAAAAGGGAGATCTTTTTGGGTGAGCTTAGGAAAGAATTTTAGGAGCGAGAAAGTAATTTTCTCCCCAAGTTAGGGTTTCTTCATATCTTTGTACTTGTTCTAAGAATTTAATAAGAGTTCTTGAGTATTTCGATATGATTTCTTAGATTGTTTCATAGATTCTATTAAGGGTGTGGTTGTGAGATTTCTCGCAACTACATTTATGCTAGTAGATAAAGATGAAGTTGAACATTACTCGGTGTCGTCACCATCACCAAAGTAAGAGGAGAGTGACAATAATCTCATCAGAGGCACAACTAAATATGCCTAATGTGTATTGCAGTTGCACCTCCATTTAGAAAAGGAACGATGTTTTGGGGACTACTCCAAATAGGTGGGGGACTACTCTTCTATTTTGGGGTGGATATTTGAACTAATTTTGGGTCACCCCTTATCTATTTATTTTTTAATACCAAATTTACCCTTGGTAATTAAATTAGTTAGTTTATTGATTAGTTAGTGTTAGTGTAATGATTAATTACTGATTAGTTAGTGATTAGTGAGTTATTAATAGGATAGTTTTGTTAGAATGAGAAGAAGAAGAAGAAGAAGAAGAAGATGAAGAAAAAAAGATGAAGAAAAAGAGGGAAGAACCATCAAAATCTTATTTTGGGTTTAGTAAATATGATATGAGTGATTCATGTGATGATACCTCCTCCTCAGAATCAGAACCTCCTTCATCTCTTAATATATTTGTCAATATTTCTAATGATCTGGATATGAATTATTTGTTAGATGATGAAAGATATTTAACCCAAACTCAAACTAACGACCCAAATGATGAATTTTATCAGCCACAAACATAAGATGAAGTTATGGGTACTCAGGTATGTCTCAAATTTAGTTAATGTAGCTTGAATTGTGCAAAAAATTGGCCAAATCGAAAATTTCAGGAAGAAATTTCGGCTAGGTCAAAGTAGTTCGGTTAGCAATCCTGCAGAACAGGTAGCCGAACTCTCCTGTATGTGCAGTTCGGTTACTCATTTCAGCATACGCAAGTAACCAAACTCTGTTTTAATGGAGGTTTTTGAGAGTTCGGTTATCTTTTTCCAGAAAATGTTGCCGAACTAATTTTATAGAGTATACAGTTAATAGTTCGGTTTAGTCGAGTTTAGTCCCTTTGTTGCCGAAGTTTATGTTTGGAAAGCTCACAAATCACGTTCATTGAATAGGTAACCAAACTTTGAAGTTCGGTTTAGTCGATAGTAGTAATTATGTTGCCGAACTATACCATAAAAAATTCCAAAGAACAAGTTCGGCAAGATCGCAATATTTTTTTCATAACCGAACTTTTTGTTCGGCAGGATCGTTTTTATTTTTACACTACCGAAAATTTAAGTATTTCTTATTTTTAGTTGGTATTGACGTTGTGCTATTACTCGTAGGTTGCATCTGATCCAATAGAACCAATGGAAAATCAACCTACCCCTGTTGATATTTTGTACGATGACACGTCCCATCACTACATGAATGACTTGGTATTCAAAATTCCTTTAGAGGCAAAGAGTTGGGCTAGACAACATGCACTAAAAGACATGTGTGTATTAGTATTGAATGGGAGAGAAAGCAAAACCCGCTTTGAAATGGTTTGTGAGAGAAGCGGTGATCCCGATAAAATCCACAAGAGGAAGGGTTAGGTTTATAAAGGAAAGACAAATAGGAAGAACAAAACTTTCTCAAAGAAGATTAAATGCCCATTCAAGCTTGCATTTAATTACAACGAAGAATTGGGTGGATGGGTTCTCTACAAGGTTATGGAAGGTTGTCATAGCCACCCTCGTCCGGAGCATCTTGAAGGACATTTCATGGCGGCCAAGCTAACTCCTGAAGAGATGGACAAGGTAGCTAAAATGAGGAAAATGGGTCTTTCACCGATTCAAATGCTCCAAATACTAAAGGAGGATAACAAGGATAACCACTCATCTTTGTCCACCATTTGTAATGCAGTTGTGACAATTAAAAAGAAGAAATTGAGAGATAGACAAGTGATGCAACAATTGTTTTTTTTGGCCAAAGAGAAAGACTACGCGGTTCAAAAGGATGTGGATTCGGACGGAGAGATAACACAACTCTTCATTGCGCATCCAACGAGTGTTCAATTGGCTCAATGCTTTCATAAAGTTCTCATAATGGATTATACTTATAAGATGAACAAGTACGAGATGCCATTGTTGAATATTGTTGGGCATACTTGGACGCAGTCACCGTTTACCGTGGTGTTTTGTTTCTTAAGGGACGAGCAAGAACCTAGTTATATTTTGGCACTACAACAAGTTAAGGAATTCTTTTGAGGTGATGATATTCCCGGGGTTATAGTCACCGACAATGAAGTCGCATTGATGAATGCAATAGAGGTAGTGTTTCCATTAGCACACAATATGCTTTGTACGTTCCATATATGGTGTAATTTAATAAATAGGTGCAAGCCAACAATTTGTCCACCCAAGAAAAAAGGATATGAAGAGATTAAGATGCTACCGGAACATGAAAGAGCGGATGCAAAAGAGGAAGTTGAAAAACAATATGATCTAAATTACGCTAAATGGGTTGCTTTCAACAGTGAATGGGAATCATTGTGTTGGTCTCTTACCGAGGAAGAGTATCATCTAAATCTTGCGGAGTTTATCGCCCATTGGGATACTCCCGATTATCCCAGTGTTGTATCGTATGTTCTTCGCCAAAGGTTGGAACCACACAAAGAGAGGTTTGTTAATGCCTATATCAACCAATATAAACACTTGGGAAATCAAGCGACAAGTTTAGTAGAGTCGGCTCACCATCGGTTGAAGAAGAATCTCTTTGGATGTGTTGATAATTTCGTAACCGTGTGGAATGCTATGGAGAATTACTTCAAGCGCGACATTGATAGAATTAAAGAGAAGTTCCAAAAAAGCCGTATATTCAAAACGACCGGAAAATATGCCGACCACCCATTGTTCAAGGGAATCCATTACAACGTATCTCGCCAATGTATGAAGTTGTTGATTATAGAAGTCGAGTTGATTGATAAGTGGGAAACCAAGAGGGATGAGGTGTGTGTATGTAACATGAAGAAGTCTATGGGACTCCCTTGTCGCCATATGATAATCAACTACGATCATGGCGTAATCCCTTTAAGCAACATTGATCCATATTGGAAGCATCTAAGTTTCATCCCTCCTCCAAAGGGAGAAGAAGCCGGACAGGAGTTTGGTGATAACGAAATGGGTAGAACCGTACTAGAGATGTAAAGTGGCATGAACAAGCTCCAAAAAAATATATTTTGGGATGACATGAGGAAAATCATATATCCACAAACTTCGGAGAATGTTTATGAACCGTCAAAAGGCAAACGCAGAGGTAGGCCAAGCAAAAAAGAAACTAAAAAACAATTAAGAGAATATGCAAAGGTGTTATGTAGGAAGAAAAGTGAGCAACCCATATTTACTAGAGATCCTTCGGCCCATGAGTATACCGCGGCAATGTACTTGGAGAAAACCAAGAAACAGGGTAGGAGTATTTAGGAGAAAGGCGAAACAAGTGAGCGAGATTTGAAGAAAAAAGGTACGATGTGTCCATCACAACCAAGCCAACCATGTTCTGGCAACGTGAAGCTTAAGTCTCCAATTTGCCCTATCCAACCATCTTCCCTATACGTGAAGCTTGAGGCTCCAAATAAAGACTATTTGAATGAGCTACCTCTATACATTAGAGAATACGTTATATCCACCGACGACGTTCCTCCGGATGGTAATTGTGGTTTTTTATATTTACAAATAAGAAGAACAACCAAGAGATGTGGGCCGTACAAGATGAACAACCACAAGAAAAAGGATTATGTATATCCAAAGAAGACTAATACGAGGAATGATGGATGTCCCTTTAAACTTGTAATCAGTTTGAGAGGAGATGAATGTAAATATAGAGTGGTTCGGCCGCCATAACCACGAGCCCGAACACTTTTGCTGGTCACTCCCTAGTTCCAAAGCTAAAACCTCATGAAATGGAGAAAGTAAATAGATTGACCAAAGCATGCATGAAACCAAGACAAATATTCAACGGCTTCAAAGCAAAAGATGAGAATAACATTTCTTCCTTGATTAAAATTTATAGTGCACATGCAGATATATAGGAAAATAGGTCGGTTATGCAAGAATTAGAGAAGTTTTCCACCGATTACAACTATACACGTGTCGTTGAAAGAGGGCCGGATGGGAAGCCCTTCAAATATTCCTTGCGTATCCGTTGATTCCACAATTAGATCATACATGCTATGGTGTTCTTATAAAAATTCTTTGTTTGCGTTTACCTAAGCTGTCAATGAATCAGTTGCACAACTCCCGGATTAATTAGGTTGATCATTTAGTCCATTCAAAATGTATTTGTCGGTGTTTTTTTTTTCTGAAGCAATTTGTCAGTGTTTGGATCAACTGTGAAGTGACCCTTACAATAGTTTTGAAGTTTCTTTCGATATATATATATATATTTTTTTTCCCTATTTTATTTGCACCTATATGCTGCAACAATGTGTCCTAATGTTGATTGCAAGGGATCTGTACTAAGCTCAGCATCATCCATCCTTTACTTCAAGCTTCGTTTAAGTACACTGAATATTGATTTCCTTTAGTTTAAGGTAAACATACAATCCCTCCTAATATTAAAAACAAACAGAGACGGCATACCCGATAACCAAATAAGATGTAGCAGTCCTGTCTAAAAACAGAAAGGAAGCTAAAACTTCAGATCCTACAATTTATACTGTGAATGGAAGGACATGGTAACGTGATTTTAGAAAATACATTACTAAAATGTTATAGTAACGGCACGGGTTAAGCCCTAGTGATTCAATAAACCAATGAGAATTCAGTGACCTCAGGAGTCCAGAGAGGCACGTACGACATGGTCATAATAAAGAATCTCTATTAATAATCTTTGATCAGATTATAGGTTAAGGAATAAAATTTATATACGCCACTAGTGGATTAGTTGGGATGAATCATTTGGCAAATATGCCAACCATGTTACAGGCTATAGGTTCCTTGCCAAACACAGTGGTCATGCTTTGAGTCTCAACAATCTAAGTTGTTCGATCTTTATTCCTTATCATTGCATACGATGTAAAAACATTTTCTAAAGAATTGTTCAGCTTCGTAGAATCCGATTTCTCCCTGCATGCATGGAGACATGATTTCACTAACCAAGCTATTGAATTTTTATTCATAATAGTAAATGGAACATTTTCAAATAACATTTACATTTTAATGTAAATGAAAATGTCCATAGAACCACCACGTGTGACATCATATGACAGTGATTTGATTTGATTGATTAATAACGACAATCAACTTCTGAGAGTAAAGGAGTGATACTCCAGGGAGTCGTCCATGCATATTTGACCTTGATGGTTGCATAGCCGCGAATAGGGTTTGAACCATCTGTAAGGAGACAAGTACCATCACCCCTTGGTTTTAGATTATCTCCTATGTCTTCGACGCTAGCGAACCCAGGACAACCAAGGAGCACATTGGTATGGGTGCAACGACATGAATTATAAAAAGTCACCTCATACTCAGGTGATCCTTCAATTACAACTCCGGTAGGCTTTTGAGAAATCTTTATGTCCGCTGCCGTATAGTAACAATCTTCAATTTTAGCCGCAACAAAGCCTTGCATTTTACCACAACAAAAAATCTCTTAATAAGTTCGTCCTCACAAAATATCTATAGTTATGTTGAATGACAGACAAAATAGTTATGAAGACATCGGACATCCGTGAGATGAATCTATAATAACCTAGTAATTCACTGATGACATCAATAACACAAGAAGTAATTCATTGACTTGATTTGTTTATCTCTTAATTTCTTTTTCTTTTGCACGTAAAAACAATCAAATGTTAGCTCAATGTTGTAGTCACGTTGTACAAACTGATGATATTAGCTAACATCAATAAAATAGGGAGATTTGATGTAAGTATCACAAACTCATTTTTATCATTTAGTAGTTACCGTCACTCAAGTAATTTCGACATAGGTTTCATTTATAGTCTACTCAACTTGTTTGGGACTAAACATTTGGTCCAAACAACTTTATAACAGGTGCATATGTTATTAGGAATTAGTTCAACCATTTGAAGAAATTGCATTCAAAAAAGAAGAAATAAAAACACATATCGGATGATTATATGCTTCAATAAAACGATAAATTAAATATTTTGAAAATTTTGATACCTTTCCCGATCAGACTTAGTATAACAATTGCAATGAGAGTTTTAGTACTAGCAGCTGCCATAGTAGAAAATTACCACAAATTTGAGTACCAAATGATTTTTCTTGTAAGGATATAACTATGTGAAGTTTGGATGCTACCTAGCTTCAACAAACCAAGTCAGGTATTTATATGGTTTTACAACAACCTACTATGGTATATTTGGCAATTAATATCATATAATATGAGATTTTGAGCATAATTTTCAAGTTAATTACTAATATTATTTTTCATTTACACAAATATTGGATATTTTGATATGATATCTCACCATTGTGACCACACTAAATGATAGTCAATTATTACTGCAGATTTTTTCTTTGATTTAATTTCCTAACACTAAAATAATTCTCAATAAATTTGAGCACAGAAGTGACCACATGAGAGCATATTTTTTCTTTGGTTTAAAAGACAGCATCAGCCCAACTCGTGTTACTTTGCCACTTGCTAGACCTTTATGATGTACGACGTCGAGCTGCCTTAATATCTAGTCTGTCAATTGTACTAGCATATAAGTTTTCTATTTCTTGTTTAATTTATTTCGTCTCTCATTAGGATATCGTTCTCCTAGTTTTTAGTTTTGATTTTTAACCAAGCTAATTAGTTGGTTTAATATCTAGTTGGTTTTTTTAACCAAGCTAATTAGTTCTCCAAACTAGATGGTTTCTTTTTCTATTTCAGTTTCTTTAGGAATAATTGAAGCCTATATAATAACAAGGTCATCATAGAAAAGCACATGGACGGATTTATTTTTGAAAATAGATTTTCTTGAGCACCCGAACACTGAAGACTGTCTCAAGTTAGCAATTCCATTGATTTATTCATCTAACATTTTGGTTTTTGATTTGTGTCATTAGTACGAGGATCTATGGAGTCTCTTCCCTCAGATATCGTGTTGAATATCGTTTCTAGGGTTCGAGCAGAATCTGTTTTAGAGTGCAAATTAGTTTGTAAACTTTGGGGAACTCTCATCCATTGCGGCGGAAGTAAGTTTACTAACATGCACCTGAGTCGCCAGCTTAAACATCTTCATGGTGGCGACGATGGCAATGATTATCTAGCTGCGTGTAGACATGTCTCTTTTTTGCCTGTCGAATTGATGACCCGATGTCTTCAGAACTTTTCTTTTCCATGGAGGACAACTAAGTGATAGGATTAGTACTGATGAGAAGAAATACTTTACAATCAAAATCTGAAAAGAGTCTATCATCCTCCTATGCACACCGACCCTTTTCATAATCACTTAGTTGGCTCCTGTAATGGTTTGGTTTGTGCATTTCAAGATCTCCATTTAGTTTTAGATCCCATCTATATTTGTAATACCCTTACGAGAGAATATGTCTATCTTCCTGAACTAGTTGTAAAGGAAAAAGACCTTGATCGTCGAATTGTTCGTATAGAGGGAGGAGAGGCTAACATGTATAGTCATACATCATATGGATTTGGGTATGCTTGGTCAACCAATGAGTACAAGGTTGGTAGGATCTATTACCTTGGCTGTATGGAAGAAAATGTTGAAGTATACACACTTGGCAGTAGTTGTGGGTGGAGAGCGATAGGTAAAACCTCTTATGATATGGATACCAGGAAGGGTACGGGTACCTATGCAAATGATGGTGTTTATTGGACTTGGGGCAATAGAGGAGTTGTGGCCTTTGACTTGGCTAAGGAAGAGTTTCGATTGTTGCCTGTCCCTCTTTGTATGAATAACATTCAGAGTGGAAATAGGTATGGACTTGTAGCACTTGGAGGTCGTTTGTGTTTTTATGTGGATGATAATTTACATGTAGAACTCTGGGCCTTGAAGAAAAGTGGCGGCTCGCAGAAGACCTGGCCTATGGAGTTCGGTATAGATTGCAAATCCGTAGCAGGTTCTCGTAAAAGGAAATTGCAGCCAATTTTACTTGCAAACAATAGGGAAATCATATTATTATACGCCGATTCTGTTTTATATAGTTACGACACGAAAACAACATTTTTGAAGATGATTTCCAACGAAGCATCAACAGATAATTTCGAAGCTGTAGAAGTAATTGCTTACGTAAATACCTTTGCATCATTGAAAGCTCTGGGAGAAAATTCAAAAAAATATAGACCGAGTTTCTCTGGGTGAGGGAATCGATACGACGCGTTTCAGACTTGGGTGATTATGGGAGGAACTGTAGATTTGGACAGTCCGTATTTGTACACCCAAGTCAAGAGACAAGACCAACCCCTAGCCTCTTCTTATTTAGGAACCCCCCCACAACCGCACTACATGTTGCTTAGCTGTTCACAGCCACCTTTTTGCCTAGTAAGTTGGGTGGCTAAAAATTGTATATATACCATTGCTATCGCCGTTGGGATTGAGAATAAGGTGCTTTCACAAACCAAACCCTAGCCTTTGAAGAACAAGAGTGGTATTTTTGTTTCCGCTTGGTTTCGTAAATTTTCTCAGTTTGCTTTTTCTTTTTACTTTCTTTGTCATCAGACTGAGAATATTGGGGTGTTTGACATATAATTTATAATATTATACTTTCTTTGGATAACATCAAAAGAAAAGAAAAGAAAAAAATCTTCTATGTTCGCAATAAGGTGGGTTTCTTGTTCTTAATTTTTGTCTTCTCATTGTGAAATTTGGCATGCAGGGAGCACGACGAATTGGTCGTCACCGTCATCGCAGTCTACAAAGCTTGGTCGCGAAAGCTAATGTTAAGTATAATAATGTTATAAGAAACACACCAGACGAATTTGGTTCAGGTTTCCAATTGAAACCTCATGGCCGGAAAAGAAAGCAAATGGAGGAAGAGACTCGGAGGAAGAAGAAAAGAGGTAATGGTCATAACACAGTAAGTATTTTTAGTCTCAATGACGATATCACTATTGAGATACTGAGCAGGCTACCAGTGAAGTCACTAGTGAGATTCAAGTGTGTTTGCAAAAATTGGAGTTTCTTAATTCAGGAAGATGCAACATTTATCGGTCTGCACTTCAAGTATTCAAAAGCACGACCTAGTCTCCTCATCATATCCAATCGAATAGATTTTAGTACGTATAATTTAATGATATCTGATATATTGTTTGGAGGTAGTTGTGGAGCAGTATCGGCGGCAGCTTTTCACACCATACAAGAGATTGATTATACTACTGAACATGATATGATCTTGAAACCTATAAATGGTCTGATAGGTTTCTTCGGTGAAACAAGAAACGACTATGGTGTTTGTGTATGCAACCCCAGTACTCGAGAAATAACACCATGGGTTGAATCAAAATTGTTAAGCGATCTACGTAAAAAAGACCATGAAGCGTCCATAATTAATTGTACACTGGGATATGATCCTGCTACTAAAGTGTATAAAGTGGTTGGGATATGGGAGTCTAGGCAACCTTCTTATACAGTTTGTGAGGTCTTGAATGTGGGAGACAATGAGTGGAGACAGATCGATGAAGTACCACCATATGATTTAGAAATATATGGATCTTATGTTTATATGAATGGTTCGATATATTATAACACTTATTCGGTTAAGGTAAGTTGTGCTAATGAAAAGAACATGCCAAAGTTCCTGGTGGCATTTGATGTTGGAAGTGAGAAGTTTAGAACGATTAGGGTTCCCAGTTACGTTTTTGATCGGCCTTATTATAAGGATACTTTTATGTTTTATAATGTTAGATTGTTAGAATTGGATGATCGGTTAGGTTTATTTATTGAACATGGAAACAGTGGTACCCTTAAGTTATGGTTATTTGATGATGAAAGAAACAAGAAGAACTCAACAAGTTCCTGGAGTGAAGTATCTATAGAGCTACCTTACACTTTGGATGTCCATCGGAATCATGTTTCTTTTAATCCAGTTCCGGGAACAAGCCAGATAATACTAAGTTCTTATCCTAAAACATCTGATGGTAAGATATCTGACACTACTTATTATTCTTATAATTGGAAAAACAAGAGCTTCAATGAGATTGAAATCAGTGGGATCCCCTGCTCAGTTCCTTCTATTACCTCAAGATCAATGCTTGCAATTTTCTCCGAGAACCTTTTGCCTCTTCGGAAGCAGACCTCGACAAAAATTTGAAACGTTATTTATAGGTCTTTGTTGTTCATTTATTTATTTTATCAAGGAAAAGAAAGGTGAAATGTGTCTTGACTTCATAGCGTTGTGAATATTCTAGTATTAAGATAACATATTAAAGTGTTGAATCTTTTGGTATTTGTATTGCATGGTATTATTCGTAGTGTTCTTACCAACCGAAAATTCTTAAGTGAAGCTTTATGGTTGAAGTCTATGCTTTGGTTTTTGACACTTCCCACTTCCTACTTCCCTAACGATCATATAGGTGAATGGGGAAGAACTTACTGTTACTGCACCATTAATCCCTGTGAGGACCAGCGAGGAGACAACTAGTTTACTGAGTCATTCCCTAATATTTCTTCCTGTTGTTTTTGAGACTCATATGTTGCATTTGTGAGACGATTGAACGATTTGTTGCATTCCTTGTTGAGGTTCTCCATAGGTGGCTGCTAAATTATATTCTCAATGATGTTTTTCTGTCAACTATCTTTTTAGCCTGGATAGATTAAGGAAAAAATTATTTAAGGCCTAGGAGAGACGACATAAAAAATAAAATAAAAAGTTATGGGGCAGAAATTTGTTATGAGGTGCAAAAAAAAATTTAGGGGTATAAAAAAGCAAAAATAGGCTTAATATATATAAAAAAGCTTTCTTATTAGTCCTAAAATTTGGAGCCAGTTGGGCAGGGGTGCAAATGTACACCCTTGCAATGGGATGGCTCCGCCCCTATGTTAGATTAGTTTAGTCAGCTAAAGTTATTGATAGATTGTTAGAGAATTATGTTAGTAGAGAAACTGTGTGATGCGTTTGAAGAAGATCAAGAAATTGAAGAAAATATGAAAAATCATGGAATTATCTTACTTTTGATAATCAAATAGAAACCATATGAGGAAACTTAGGTTTGTACATTACAATCGTCAAAACATGGGAAAATGTAAAAGATAGGGCTTCATTAGAACTTCAAGAAAAATCGGCTCATATGACACATACACGATAACCGATTGTTCTTGATGTTTTTCATATCCAGAATCGGTAGATGTGGACATACATAGTACTATGGTAACACCCTTTTTTTTTTCCTGTCAGTTCGTTGGCCTACGATCTGTTGATATGAACATTCATATCCATCAATTATGGAGTATCAAGTATTGGAAATATCCGGTAATGTTTTAGTATTTTGACCGAATATTTTTGGTAACTTATAATCAGCTAATAGAGAGGTTCGTATAAGCTAGTTGTAGCCTAAAAA
This sequence comes from Papaver atlanticum, assembly GCA_023531105.1. Lineage (NCBI taxonomy): Eukaryota > Viridiplantae > Streptophyta > Magnoliopsida > Ranunculales > Papaveraceae > Papaver > Papaver atlanticum. Next base: position 1,313,595 of record JAJJMB010012301.1, read on the forward strand.
CGAGAGATATCGAGAGAATTTTTTTGTAAGAAATTTGGAGAGACTCTCAGTAAGTGATTTTGGGGGACTTTTTGAGTGATTTTTAGGCTACAAAACCTTTGAAATTTCATTGAGTCATTGGGACAAATATATGTATGAATTTCACCATACATACATCAAATAAGAAAGAAAAAAAATCAAAAATCGTTTTATAAAATTAATATATAATAAATAATTCATAGATTTAATACAAAAAAATGGAAGAATATAATCAATGAAAATTATAAATCTACGCGTGCCTAATCGAAATTGTGACTATTTTGTCAACCGAAAATTACACCAAATTGAACACGAACGTAATGCATGGGTTGAGATCTCGCATAATGTGGAGTTTTTGGAAAATTATAGATTTTCTTTTTCTACTAGGTATCACCGCTGCCTTATGGCCCCGGTGATACCTCTAATTGTCTTAAATGTACATACATAAAAAAAGACCACTACATGGCTGAGTATCCAAATACTTAGTCAATTTTATTCTAGATTTATCTCTAATTAGTTTTAAAACTAATCATCCCAAAATAGATAAATTAAAAGAATAGATGGATCCAAAACTCTGAGACAAATAAGACTGCGTGCACTTTGCAAAAAAAAAAATCGTATTTATTAACTTTAAAGATACCAATAACAATAAACCACATAATAAATAGACAGTTGCTAACTTACATCAGAACAAATTAAAAAGAATTTAAAATTCCATGTTCCACAACCAAAGCCCAAAAGAAAGTGATTTAAATTTACAGTTATGACACATTTCATTCTGCAAATTCTTATTTTATTTTATGGAAAATTTACAATAGCTAACTTTTTCCCTTATTTGAGGCATTATTCTTCTCTTTGATGTGGGAGGAACCTTGTAATCATGAGATGACCGAAACCCGTGGATGAAAGATAATTCAAGAAGAAAAAAACCTATAAAAATCCAACAGAAGATTCAAAGCCAATGACTACAAAGGATCTCTGACTCTCGCAACCTACAATGGATTCAAATAATACAGATGCCATATATCATTTGATATTCTCAGGGGCTAAAATATTTAAATATGTCTTAAACATTAAAATGTAATGTACCCATCAAAAATTTGAGATGCTAATTCAGAAATGGGCACTGCTGTAGATGTTAGCAAAGATTACATACATATGGCAAGTACTTTTGGATCTCCACCTAAAGGATATAAATCCAACAATAAAGGTAAACTTCTTCGAGTTAACATGATGACCATAATCCTGCATAAAAAAGGAATACCAACACCAACTAAATTAGTGAAATGCACATGGATCATCCTGTTTTTCTATTTTTTCATGTACTGCTTCTCCCAAAGTGACGAATAGAAAGCTAAGCAAAGGGAAATTTTGAGATGTCGCAAAAATGACAACAAAAGGAAAAAAGTATAAGCTAACAACCTTTAGGCATTTACCAATTGCAATACATGACTGCATCTCATCGGGTTCTGATAATAAGCATCTCCGGTTTCAAAAAAGAAAACCTCATCAACAGCTTCACTACGAAGTATGAACATCCATATTTAACATCCGACATATTTTCAAACTCAACAGTACCCCATGTTTCATGACACCCGTCTGGTTCAACATTTTAAGCTGCATATCAAAAGAAAATAACTTATTACATCAATTGAAGGATTGCAGGAGTAAGGACTGAAAGCATAAATACATGCTTATGGTAATGGAAATGATATGACTAAATGGTCTATCGCTTCCAAAACCCTGAACAACCAAAGAATGTCAGACTCCAAATGAGAATAAATAACAACTTGCTTAAGAAGCTTTAAGATAAGAAATGATCAGGAAATTGTACATACTTTTTGAGATTCTCAGTGGCTAAACCGAAGATATGAGTTTGATACTTCGATTATTAAAATACGATGAAGTATCCAATGATAATTGGAAATGCTGTCTCAGAATATGCACAACTCAAGATGCTAATGAAGATTACATATATTTAGCAAGTATTTTTGGGACCTTTAGAAGCATAGAAACCTTTGAAGATGAAGAAGAATACTACTCATATACAGAGATGGGAGACTCTTGAACTGAAAACACACAAATTTCTTTGAAGTGTAAAATCGGAAGATGAAAGAGAAGAAAGTACCTGTAGGGATAAATTTAGTTTCCGGATTAAAAATGAATTAGAGTGAAATACTCCAGGCTTAGACATGCCCTCCTTGAATTTGAAGTGAATGTTAGCTTTACAAAGAAGCGAAAACTCACCATCCCTTAGAAGCATCGAAAGGGAATAAATGAGAGAATCCGGGTTTACTTACATCCCATCAAAACTGGTTTGGTGGAGGTGGTGAGAGACCAACTATTGATTCTTCATTCTCATTCGAAAAACCCAGTTTGCCTAATCATAATTCCAAATCATGTAATTTCAGCATGTTGGATTTATTCATAAGCACCGGTGAGTTAATTGGTTGGATCCCAAACGGGAATATCAATGGTGTCGATGAAGCCATTGAGACGCTGAGTGTTTAGGCGAATAATTGGGTGAATTTCTAAGATACCTACAAACGAAGAGAGTATATATTCATGAAATCTAAAATAATAAGACTGTGATATATTCATCATTAACTTGTATGTTCAACCAAAAGCAGTAAGACCATAAGAACTAAAGCAGTATGACAATTGACACAACCTGGTGTGATTCGAACACGCAACCTTCTGACATGGAGTCAGACGCGCTACCATTGCGCCACAGATTTATACTTGTGGATGGGTTAGTATAAACAGTGAGGGATTCCAGAAGGTCTAGCCATGGGATCGACATAACTTAATTGGTTATATGACTTGTGGTTACATAGAGTACACATCTACTACATATGGAACTGAGATAGTAAAACTCTGAGAACATGGATATGATGCAACTTTGTAAATACAGAAATGATAAAATTGATCTACTGACTTGCAACTGGGGATCCTTGGTTGGAGTTCAGATTTCATGAAGAATGTTTTGTGAAAGTAAAGTAATACATCTTTTACCTGTAGACGGTGAAACAAAAAAAAAAACTTACCCTTCACAGTTAACAATAGTTCAAGAAATACTTCGTTCTTTGAAAAGCGCAAGTCGGGTAGTGAAATAAGTATTGCGGACGATGTATTTAGCTGATTTAAGAAGTGTTATCTAACATGTAGAAGGTTCACATCCTGATCGATATTTCATACACCTCATGAGCAGTAAATCATTATCAAAAAATATGTTTGCATGGATGACTACTTTAGCAACTATTATAGATAGGTGAATCGAATCATCTTTCATTTATTTCCATTTCCATCAAATGGTTTCGCCAACTAAGAACAATGAAACATCCATATAAGTTCCAGATATATTATTATAATAGATTGATAAGAGAGTTAAGGAACAAAAACCTAACCAAGTTATTCATATTCTGGAGCAATAGACCCGCGGAAGGAGAAAAAATAACATGCTGCTGAGTGAACTTCATACAAGCATTCTCTCGAAAATTGGGCATATCTTTCAGCAAACCCAGCTTGCTTGCAAGTAATTTACCTAGTTCAAATCTTCTGGAATTAAAATCTTAATTCAAAGAAAAAAGAGGCTCAGCAAAACAAAGAAAGGATGACATAAACGCGAAAAATACCTCTGAGAAAAGATAAGAATTAATCAAGTTAGTTGCTTGAAATATTCTGCTTGATGATGCACAATATTCATTTCTGTGTGAGAGGCACCAATTTTGACCAATGGTATATAAGGTTTACTTGGTCTCTAAAGCCGATTACAGAAGTTATGGGAGTGCTAAGAGTGGATTAAATACTTTTGAGGGTTTTGGTCGTCATAAGGGTTATATTCAGTCACTTCTGAGACTCTGAGTATCTGACCATGTTGGATTGAACAATGGCGCACTACTACCTGTACATGGAGAAAAGGAAAGAGAATCAATTTTCAGTATAACGAGGCTTTGTAAGTTACCGAATTAAAATGAAGCAAAGCCAGCTAACAGGTTGCTTTATGATAAATTTTCTTCTTGATTCAACTCCATGGACATGCTTCCCATATTTCACATTCCCTTCTGATGAATGGAAACGACATCACCTAACCAATCCTTAGGTTTGATCAAACACAACACCTTTGCTTAACACACGCCCCATTAAATATATTCTGCTACCAAAGGCTCTGGTGTATTTTTGCGAAGTCAGAAGTCTGTTGATTGCCTGCAAAATATGGTTGCATAGTTTGTGGCAACAGCCTGGCATCCTCCTCATTGAACCCGAATTCAAAGATCTCACACCATATACTTCACATAATTTTTTACACCAAAACTATTTGTTGTAGTCAATTGTGTGTTCTACAACCGTATCTGAATACCTAAGAGAATCATTCATGGCAACAAAGAATCATTCACAACCAAAACTTGGTGCATTAATGACATATTAATCAGGAAAATGAAAATAAATTAACACTGATCATAAAAGAGATTCTTTATTTTTATAGGTATTTTACTTGACCAATGTCTAGATTATGATAATTAAGTTAACTGTGGCCTGGATACTAAGAGTTCCATTCATCCAAAAGATTAAAATTTCCTATCATATCAAAAAAAAAAAAAGCCCAACATCATTAGTTTATCGCTTAAATTTTTTATATAAAAAATGCTAAAGATGCGGTAATACTCAAAACAAACAACCAAATATTACTAAAATAATAAAAGAATCCCATGTCACATACTAATTGAAGAATCCCAAATGAGATACAATAGCAAAATAACATATACTTTTAGAGGTTCTCTTTCATCCTAATTCAAACAACAATAACTGATTATTTACTACTGTTAATTAGATACAATACATAAGCCTAATTGAAACAATAATTTAATAAATTGAGAGAGATAATGGGAAAATCCGAATATCTCTTGATATATTGAAAGTGGTAGTCTATTGTTGTAATCTTACCCACTGTCCAGTTAGTAGAAAACCAATCAAACAACACAAAGATCCTAATGAGAAGAGATCCATAATGAAAAAATCCTGATTAAGGAGTCAATCAATCGAGAGGAAACATACCCATTTTCATTAGTAATAATATACCCATCAGCATAGTAATTGAATCCTAACTCAGTCTACGCAGTTGAATCCTAACCAAGGTTTAGGTTGGGATAACATGATAAGCATTAAAGACAGTATCTAAGATTTTACTGTTTTATAAAACGGTATCCATGCTCTACAAAGCACCACTTATATACACACAGACATATTAGCCAGGGTCAGGATGTATTGAATTAGGTTATCTGATCATCAACAGTAAGGAAAAAAAATGCAATCCTGAACACCACTTAAGCTTTTGTTTCGTCATGCTATTTAAAGGAATTAGCTCATCCTGCAAATATGATAACATAAGAATGTTTGTTTCATCCAGAATATGAATGCAGCATAGTGATAATATACCCATCAGGCAGATGTATTGTTTTTGGTTTTATTTGTAAAACCAACGAACACTGAAGCCATAGTCCGAACTCTTTGTTTGTAAAATCCAATACTTAAAACCATAGGCATTAGCTGGGTACATGGTTGTTTGATTTCAAACTGGTGCAAGTACTACTGGGGTAAAGTCAATTCTTGGAGTTCTTGGTGCTGTTTGCACTACTGTTGGTGCTTGTGTACTCTTTAGCGGCAGTTGATAAACATTATTGATGCTAGAATACTGATGTTCATCGAATAACTCTCCACAAAAATACATAGGTAAAGACTTGATCATTCTTGCATGGATGATCAGACTGGTTTATGTTCCACCCACTGTCACTATTTTCTCAACTACAAAGGTTATGGACAATAAGCGAATCCTTCATATTTATTAGCACAGACTCAAGGATATAATACTTTGTTTAATATGCATCGATCAGCGATACATACTCAAGGATATAATACTGTCTTTTAAATTTTATTGCGCAGCTCAGGGAAGTGGCGAAGATGAGCAATGTGTATAACCCATCGATCAGAAACAACCCAGTTATTAATAAGATAATACAGATTGAAGTTGCAAATGAGAGTTGTCTGTACCTCATCCATGATGGAGAAGCACATAACAACTTGGGGCACAAAGTTGTGGTGTCAGCGTATCTTCTTTCCAATATCAAATGGACAATACTGGGTTCATAAAGCAGGCCAATAACAGTAACTATTAAGTTAACATGAAACTATAAACGTTATCAATTACAACTACAACAATCCAGTGGCAATCGTTCTGTATCAAATCCATTCAGAAAGCTGAAATGCATAAGATGAGTATCACAGCCTCGGAACAAACCATCCAAGGAATTTAAAGTACCTCATCAAGAAGTTATGTCGATATCTGACTTTCCTTAACCGCAGCCAATGCTTCCACCTGATTCCCCTGTTTAAGAAGCCAATCTAATAAGATCTTCCGCATCCCTACGAAGAATAATAAGAGCCGAGTAATTCAAATGAAGTACTTCAACAAAAATGACCATAAAAAGGATAATCTTTCTGCCATTCGAACAATAATAACAGACACCGAAGAATTTGTAAAGATCAAAAATTATCATATCACTGTCTTTAGCAGATTTGAAAATCCGTTTTATTGAACACTAACGTTTCACATTGGTACCTTCGACTCACCTAGGCTTTCCAATGACGACATCCTTTGGAGACACAACATAGTACATCGGTGCATCCCCAGCAGCCCACTGACCATCTACATAGCTGTTACCTGCATTTCCATGCGAGCATTACAACTGCTAGCGTAAGGACCATATATCCATTTAGACAATGGTAACTCAATATATTTGTAATATAGCAAGCTTAATACCTAAGAAAGCAGCATGACCAAGAGCATAGTCCTTTGCTAATGCTCAAAACCATGAACTAAGAGCATCAGTTGCAAGACCATCTGTAGATGTGGCCATACGTACTTCTGGTCTCTGTACCCCTAATAAGCATGTGAAGAACAGCATATCAATGTTGGTATTTATCTCTGTTAGGCATTATCACATGAATGTGGTAAGGAATTACCCGGGGTGATAGAGATTTGCTACTAAATTCCTTTTCCCCATCTTTTTGAATATAAGCAAGGACAGCCGTAGCATCACCGATGCGATTCCTGAAATGGAATTACTGGTTTTTAAAGACGCCACAATATCAACCTGCTTCGTACTGGAGAAGACCACATCCTTTGTGTCCCATTGATGCCTGTGTAAGCGCACCCCCTTATTGCAGCAATCATTACTGATGTAGTACCCCATCCAATAACCAAGAGAGTATCGTCCTAAAGGTACCAAGAACGCTGTTAGCATGAACTTAGCACAAATATATTAATAATATGTGTACATTTTGCAGACCTGCCAATCTAGGTGAGGTAGCAAGACCTCGAGACGTTGGGTTCTTGTTGTCTCTCCATAAATGTGATGTGTTAATCATTTGTTGTGTCATATACTTTAATCCCAGGATAATTATCCCATGCAATAAGGCTTCTTCCCCACTTCATACCATGTATTGGATCCTCACCCGAGTGTAAAACCTACAACACAAAACCCCACTCAATTAATGATCAGCTTATCAATTTTTCAACATCAAAATGATATTCTGTGTTTAAGTGACACCCTCTGGATGCAGATAGACCTAGTAACGGTACCTAGCCATTTCTTTGCATTCATAAGTAACTTCTCCGCTAACCACCAACTACAAATTACTGCTTGCAAAATTAGTGTCGTTCAGGGATGATGGTTAACATATAGTTATACAGATATGTTTATGAACATGAAGATAATCAACGTAGCAAGACATCTATACTTGCAATAGTAAAAAGTGAACCCTAGGCTGTCTATATTCCAACTGTTGAAAAATGTAGATTAATTAACTAATAGCGATATCAATGAGTTTCTTTGTCAGACATGGTTGGCACGATGCATACACCCATTGCACAGTACCTTGTATATGATGTAATAAAGGAGCACCAGCTGAACCAACCCATTTCACAGTGCATACCCCTTCTAAAGAAGCTGAAGATGTCTCCCTCAAACGCTCCGTCAGTTTTTCCACTGGACCTCACCCCACAGCCCTTGCAGTTGAGGAGCAATCGTGCAAATTGAGATCTCCAGATAACATAGAGCAATGTCCATGCCTAAGCTCCACAATCAACCGATAAATCAATAGAATTAACCGACGCACACATTTAAGAAGGCAAATATTTTCAAAATATCAAAGTATATTTTAAATGACAAACTAAAGACAGTAACCCCGAAACCTAATATCAATAATTCATTAAGTAATTGCTTTCAGACCTCTACCTATAAAACAGTTAGTAGTATTTCTGCTTGTATATGAAAATGCGGAGACCTTAAGATTAAAAGATGAGTGACGAAGAGATTGGGAAAATATGAAGCCAAAAGATTTTCTTACATGGAGAGATTGCATTTGCTATAATTCCGCAACTTCTTTCAGAGCGTTCTGTACATAGAAGTGTTGGCGCAATGCGGTAGTATGATGGGTTTATGGAAATGAATTAGGAAAAGAGTTTGGGAAAAAAGGTTGGCTTACACGTTTGTTTTACAAGAGGCTCTTTGGCTCTCACTGACTAGCTCTCACTCTAACTCTTACTTCACTCACTTTGAGTTTTTGATGGTTCAAAATGAATCCATCCACTGCCTATTTATAGGCTCCATGACCGACTATAAAGAAAACTCTAGAAATGAAACATTCTAGAGAACATTTGACCAACAATCTAAGTGTAGTCTAGAAATAGAATTTTCTAGACCATGACCGACTATGCTAGAGGAAGAATACTCTAGAGAATTACAGACTAGTCTAAACTTCCTTGGTGTACGGACTAGCCTAGGTCTTTCTAGACTTTACTTTGTCTAGAAAATTATTTACCCTTCTTTAATCTACTTGACTAATTTAGATTTTTATATATTTACTTAATCACAAATTAACCAATATTTTTAACACCCCCTCTTAATTTGTGATGTTAAGCTTTTCTGTAAAATGGTTGAACCCACCGTGACTGTTTTTGTGAAAATGTCCGCATTTTGTTCTTGTGTTGGACAGAATTGGAGATCGATTTCTTTTTTTTCCACTAGTTCTCTGATGAAGTGGTGTCGTAGATCTAAATGCTTCGTCCGTCCGTGGAAGACTGGATTTTTTGTCATTGCAATTGTAGACATATTGTCACAGTAGATAGTTGTCGGATGCTTTTTCCTTTGTTGTAGGTCGGTCATTATTCTTCTCAACCATACTGCTTCACAAGCTGCACTTGTTGATACTATGTATTCTGCTTCGGCTGACGATAGTGCCATCGTACTTTGTTTTTTAGAACTCCAAGAGATAACTTTTGTTCCCATACCGAAAACATAGCCTGATGTGCTCTTTCGGTCTTCCATAGAACCTGCCCAATCGCTATCTGTGAAGCCAATTAAATCATTATTTTTTTCTCTTGTATACTTGATACCAAAATCCTTTGTTCCCTTGATATACCGAAGAATTCTCTTTGCGGCTGCATAGTGTAACTTGCTTGGCTCGCTCATAAACCGAGAAACAATGCTGACTGCATTGACGATGTCTGGCCTTGTATTTGTTAAGTAGATCAGTGAGCTGACTAGACTTCTGAATAAGGTTGGATCGACCTTTGTCGCTCCATCATTTTTTACCAATTTCTCATTGGTACCCATTGGATTTGCAATTGGTTTGCAATCCATCATGTTGCACCTTTTCAGTAAGTCTTCTGCATATTTTTCTTGGGAAATGAATATTTCTTATGGAGATTGTTTTACTTGAATCCCAAGAAAATATCGCATAAGTCCTAAGTTTGTCATCTCATATTTTTTCATCATCTCCTTCTTAAATTTTTCTGCCATCTCTTGTTTTGTGCTGGCATAAATTAAATCATCAACATAGAGACGGACGATTAGGAAATCAGTACCTTGTTTTCTTATGTAGAGGGATGGCTCACTTGGACTTTTCTTGAATCCATTATCTAAGAAATACTTGTAGATTTTGCTGTTCCATGCACGCGGTGCTTGCTTCAGGCCATATAGTGCTTTCCGGAGACGATAAACCATATTTTCTTTTCTTTTTCGGACATATCCTTGAGTTTGTTCAACGTACACCTCTTCTTCAAGTTCTCCGTTTAGGAACGCCGACTTTACGTCCAATAGGTAGACCTTCATTTTTAGTTTAGATGCCAAGGCTAACACCATCCGGATTGTTTCCATGCGAGCGACTGGGGCGAATGTCTCGTTGTAGTCAATTCCTGGATGCTGGGAATATCCTTTTTCAACTAGCCTTTCCTTGTGCTTTTGAATTGACCCATCTTCATTATATTTTTTCTTGTAGACCCATTTCAGACCAATTATTTCTTTGTCAATTGGCTGATTAACAAGATCCCATGTCTTATTTTTCTCGATTAGTCGCATTTCTTCGTCCATGGCATGTCTCCATTTTTCTTCTTTTGACGCTTCCTCATATGTTTGAGGTTCTAATGCTATAAATGCAACATTATATATATCATAAATATCTCTTAGGGAACGCACCTTTCTAGGTTGGGAACTTGATTCAGATGAACTTGGACTTTGTTTTGTTGGACTAGGAGATCTCGGGCTTGCTGGTGGAGTAATTTCTTCCTGACATGGCTGATCTGGCTCATCTTCAATGAGTAGTGGAAACTCATGGTTGTCTGGTTCATCATTCCAATCCCAAGATTTGAATTCATCAAAGATAACATCTCTTGAAATTACCAGTTCCTTTGTATCTGGATTTAGAAGTCTATATGCTTTAAACTCTTCGCTGTATTCGATGAAAATTAGCTTTTCTCCTTTTTCATCAATTTTTTCTCTATGTTGGGATGGAATATGAGAATATTCTACGCAACCAAAAATTCCGAAAGAAGTTACCTCGGGTTTTTTCTTATGCCAAGCTTCATAAGGAGTTTTGTTGAGAACTGCTTTTGTTGGCGAACGATTGAGGATGTAAACCGCCGTGTTGACTGCTTCTTCCCAGTAGCTGTTGGGTAGCTTCCTTACTTTTAACATACTGCGAGCCATTTCCACGATTGTACGATTTTTCCTTTCCGTGACGCCGTTTTGTTATGGAGTGTATCGGACGGTGAGCTCCTTTTTAATTCCATTTTCTTTGCAATAGTTGATAAATTCATTTGAAGTAAATTCTCCACCACGGTCTGTACGGAAAACCTTCAATTGATGGCCACTTTGCTTCTCTGCCAATTCCTTGAACTCTAGGAATTTAGCGAATGCCTCGGACTTTTGCTCGAGAATATACACCCACATCATCCTGGTATAATCATCAACGAATAAAATAAAATATCTTATGTTGTTGAGTGAGGTTGTTCTTGTCGGACCGCATATATCAGCGTGCACCAATTCGAGGGGCCTTCTTGCTCTCCACGATTTATTTGTAAATGGAAGTCTATGGAACTTCCCAATAATACAACCTTCACATACTTTATATCCACCACTGATATTAGGAAGACCAATTACCATGCCTTTTGATTTTAGAACCTTCAAGGATCTATAGTTGAGATGCCCGTATCTCAAATGCCATAGCTTGCATTCATCTATGTGATTGGTACTCATTGCACAACTTCCAATTGATGTCATAGATAGAGGAAAGAAAAAATTCGCTGACATTTTTACTTTTGCCACCAATTGCTTATTAATTTTATCATAAATTGTGCATTCTCCATCTTCGAAATGTAGTGAGTACCCTTTTCTTATAAGTTGTCCAACACTTAATAAATTTTGAGCTAGGCCAGGAACATAAAGAACATCAGATATGTATCGAGTTTTACCTGACCTTGTACGTACGGATATGACTCCTCTTCCTTCAACATTCTGGAACTTTCCATCTCCGAGTTTGACCGGTGGAATGTCTTGTTCTTCCAACTTCACGAAATATTCTTTGTTTCCTGTCATATGGCTGTTGCATCCGCTGTCGACATACCATATACCTTGCGCTTCTTGTTGCAAGGTGAGGCAGGAATAAAATACTTGATTTTGAGAATCTTTTTTCTCGGAATAGTTAGCTTCATTAAGCCAACAATCTTTTTCCATGTGATTTAATTTATCACACTTGGTGCACTTATATTTGCAATTTTCAGTTGGATGGACAAACTTTTTGCAAACATTACAACGGAGATTTGAGGAGTAATTTTTTTTCTTACCTTTGGTTGTTGTTTTTATAACCTCCTTTTCCTCTTCCACGTCCGCGGTAAAAATTCCTGGGCCATTGATTTGATGTTGACCCTTTATCATGAGGTGATGTTGATGATGATCCCCCTCTGGAGCTTTCTTTTCTGGCTTCCGTATTTTTCTTTTCACTGAAATTTATTTTTGATTGAAATGCTTGCTCCAACGGTTGCTCCGCGAACCTATTTATCCTTTTCTCGTGCGCCTCAAGTGAACCCATTAATTCTTGTACCGAGAGAGTCGATAAGTTTTTTGACTCCTCAATGGCAGCGACAATGTGATCGAAATTGAATGGTAAGCTTCTTAAAAAATTTTCTAAACTCTTCTCATTTTCTTTCATAAGTAAATTGTCAAAATCTCGCCATAAATTTTGTAGTCTAATGGAGATTACCTTTTCTGAACCTTGGAATGCTACTTTGAGAATATTCCAGGCATCCTTCGAAGTTTTCGCCACCGAAATTCGAGGAAAAATAGCTTTGGTTACCCCTTGTTGTATGAACAGTAGTGCTTTAGCATCTTTCTTCTTATTTTCCTTATAGTCCTTTTTCTGTGCGTCAGTCCATGTTGACAGAATTGCTGCCGACTCGGGTACCATATAACCTTCTTCTACAAGATCCCATAGGTCTTGTGAAATGAACAATGTCTTCATTTGTAGACTCCAATAATCATAACTCTCACCATCAAAAATTGGAATTAAACAACTTTGGGCATAATTGAAACCTTGAATACTTTGGTTAATTGCCATGGGTAGAGTTTTAGGATTACTGGGTTGGGTTTGCTCTGATACCAAATTTGTTGGCGCAATGCGGTAGTATGATGGGTTTATGGAAATGAATTAGGAAAAGAGGTTGGGAAAAGAGGTTGGCTTACACGTTTGTTTTACAAGAGGCTCTTTGGCTCTCACTGACTAGCTCTCACTCTTTACTAACTCTCACTCTATCTCTTACTTGACTCACTTTGATTTTTGATGGTTCAAAATGAATCCATCCACTGCCTATTTATAGGCTCCATGACCGACTATAAAGAAAACTCTAGAAATGAAACATTCTAGAGAACATTTGACCGACAATCTAAGAGTAGTCTAGAAATAGAATTTTCTAGACCATGACCGACTATGCTAGAGGAAGAAGACTCTAGAGAATTACGGACTAGTCTAAACTTCCTTGGTGTACGGACTAGCCTAGGTCTTTCTAGACTTTACTTTGTCTAGAAAATTATTTACCCTTCTTTAATCTACTTGACTAATTTAAATTTTTCTAGATTTACTTAATCACAAATTAACCAATATTTTTAACAAGAAGAAGATCCATCGGTTAGTATAAATTTATGATGCCTTATATTCTGCATAGGTTCTTAACTGTAAGTATACTTAGATCTGCATTGATCAATCTGTTACTATAATTTGTCCATAAGAGCACAAACTGCCCTCTCAATCATGAGTTTGAAATTTTCAAGTTCAATATATTATAAAATAGAACAAACTGAATGCTTTCTGCATGCATTTCGTTTAACGTTAAACAACATCACTTATCAGAACATGAGAGGATTTCATGGGTAGATACTTTTAAATTGGTGGTTCCATAAATAGAATCACGAATAATCCAGAGAAGAAAGTAGAGAACAAATCACTGACGTTTCTGTGGATTCACAGAGCCGGAGCCAAACCAAAAAGAAAAAAAGATAACTTTCCAATATTTCTACACTTACAACCTCACAGGTTGTAGTGCTGGATAAGTTAAAACGAATTAAACTTTCAATGCTTATTACATAATGGTTCTTTTGTAAGAATCAAATCCATGAATTCATTTGAGAGTCATCTAGCTAGTATCAACGATGATATATGAATGTGGATACATAGAAAATAGACACCTAGGTGACTCAAGTTTGTAGACTACTTACATGACATCTCACGATCAGAATGCAACTTTGGAGGAACCGGGATACTGCTCGATATTCCTGAGAATTATTGTTTTTGCAAGTTTCCAGGTACTTGTACTGGTAGCTGGCGGTGTATACAACGGTTATCCATGGTACTTCTCAAAAAAATTGTGCGATACAGAACTCATCATCTCAGTCTAGTATATTCAAGTTCCCTCGAATGAAATCTGTACATCATGAAAATAAAAATTAGTAAAACACCAGTAAAGGAAGATACTTGTGAAGTAACATTCTGTAAAACTGCAACAGAATTCGAAACATTTGATCTTTAACTGGAGCACTAAAAAAAAGTTGTTTGAATTTTTGTTCGGCTAAAAAATGATATAGATAAGGCATTTCTGGTTTACCATAGTTAATCTTTGTAAGCCAATTCTGATTTCGCTCGGCTTGGTGTACAACAACCCCCATCTCCATTCCACTTGCAATATACCTGAATAACATTTACATATATTAGAGTAATTTTGAAAATACTTCTAGTCTCACCTTAGCTATTAATTTGAGATAAAACCAACTATGACTCACTTTTAGACCCTTGGTGCTCATTTACATGTTACAAAGATAATTTTTTGGTAAAGCTAAATTAAGTCATTTGAAACACTTTCAATTGTTAGCGGCTGTGTCTTCAGTGGACCTTCCTGGTTGACATTCACAGTCTTTCTAAAGTTAGTATTCTTTATTGTGGATCAAAGAATATCCGAATACTTCCACCAAATTTAACTAAGTGTATAATTTAGACATTTTGTGCACAAAAGTACACCTTACGCAGGAGCGAGATTGAAACCCCACATTTAAGAGGATCCTCTAGGCATCCTCGTACGCTGCTGAATACCATAGACAAATACTTTTCTTTTCCTCTCTGAACCTCGGTCACAGTTTGTGCAGACGTCATCTAACTCATTAGTTACCCGTTAAGATCATACACAATAAACCCTTCCATTTTTAGATTGGTCCTCAAAAAATCATAATTAGAGCTTGAAATCCAAAATTTGGGAGTTCATGAGTGAACAATGCATGGGATCGGTTAGCCATGTCCTAAAACGCTCAGCCATGTGGGAGCAGCTACCAATGGCTGATAATTAGGGAAAGTAGGTTGTTATTTCAAACCGCTTATGGGTACCAAATGCAAACAACTATTAAACAGTGGCAATTTTATTCGTATTCTTATTTTAAGCCAATGGCTTTTACAGTATCATAATGCGATTGCCAAGCATATCCGAAGGTGTCGCCGAAGGATTGGATTACCAATGTTCTTACTCCATTGCATTCAAAACTGTGGTTCATACCTAGACCTTTAGCAGTATACAAAAAAATAGATGAAACTAACCATTAGGAAGACAAAAAATAACTATAGATGCAACAATTTCATTTATCTTAAACTGGTTAATCTAAATAATCCAGTGAAATAAGCTATGGGTTTTACGTAGTTTCTGTTTTTGGATCTTGCTTATCGTATCTGATTTTATTTTTTCTATAATTCATAAGGAAAAAAGAACAAAAACGAAATCACAGTACCAAGGTGATTTTGGACTCAAAGCCCTGCCAAAACTAACATTCTAAACTAAACCGATCAAAATTAAACAACTTCTATCCCTAGAGCAGTCTCCTTCGCTAAGCAAACCTCAAAAAATAAATCAAAATATTACAACTAACTGAAGCTCGAAATACTGTCGACCCATGTCTGACAATTTCTGGTGATAAATCAGAACTAACCTATTTTTTTTTTTTTTAAATATGCAATTACTTACTGAAAAAATTAGGGTTTTAAAAGAGATAGTGAAATATATACCTCCTAATTTGAGCTACGTTGTTGATTACTTCTTTAATGGATGAAATCGCTTCGTCTACGAACTTGATTATAATAGCGGAATCGTAATCGTAATCAATCTAAACCAATGCTTCACTTACTATGAAATCCATGAGGTCAATAATAGCACCTATGCTAACTGTTGATATTTTCTTTGTGTGCTGCCGAAATTGGGAAACACGGAGAGAGGGAGAGGTTTAGGGCAGAAAGAGATCAAGGAAAGAATCCCTTGTTTTAAAACAAATTGGTATTACTTTTGAATACCCGTCCAGTGGAAAACTCCATCCAGAGCTCCTGAGGCCGGATCAAGGTCCCCGTCGTCCATCTGATAGCCTTAGCTATCAAGGAGACAAACCTCATACCTTTTTATAACAATGATATGCATGGAATTTATTATAGCTTACTTGGTTATTATTATTTATTTATTTTATTTTTTTAAATATCGTAAAGTCTCTCCAAATATAACCTATTTTGGAGAGACTTTGTTTAAGCCTTTTATTGTATATTTTCACTTAAAAGTCTCTAAAAATCTCTCATAACCTGAAATCATTGATTTGGAAATCCAAATTCAATAACATAGAATTCTAAAAACGTTCAGAAAGTACTACCTCTATTTCAAAAAAATAGGCTGGTTTCATGTACAAATTACACATGAAACCAGCCTATTATTTTGAAACATAGGGAGTAACTATTTAATAACAGAGAATTCTAAAGACTTTCAGAAAGTCATTATCCAATAACAAAAATTCTCAAAGATTTACAAAGACTCCCTATCCACTAACAAGAAATTTGGAATGTCTCCAAAATTCCATTTAAATCTCAATTGACTAACCCCTTGTTATTGTCAGTGCATTCATAAGTTCGTCGCTGTCAGTGTAATATCTTCCATTGCATCGTGTTTATAATGGACTCAGATTGGCAATTTGGCCCTTTCTTTTTACTTCTGCGGTGCCTCTCTCTTTTATATGTGCACCTAATACATTCAAAAAATTAGGGCAGCAGCATTATGGCTTCTTCTTCTTGTGTTCGTCTTGCTGCAATCCATCCTTTTCATCATCAACACAATACATTTAGAAAACCCAAACCCATGTCATCACCAACGTACGTCCATGCCAATCTCACAATGTCATCTCTTGCCAAGAATTCTTGCTCCTTCGCAAAACCCCTGTTAAACACAGGCGAGAAACACAAACTCCAATTTCTTTCAACTAAAACCCTACACAACCCTTACTTCTCCACATCAAAGGCAACAGCATTACGTGAAAATACTAGTAGTTCAGAGTACACTCCAGAAAATTCAGAAAATACTCCAAAAATTCCAGCTGCAGAGATATGTCTTACAGTATCTGTATACATCATCCCATTGTTAAACCGACTAAATCTACTTTCCAAATTCCCGGTTTTTAATTATGCAATGAGTCCTATCATGCCGTTGTTAGGGTTCTATCAATCAGTACCCACTCTTGGTTTGATTGTGTTTCTTGCTTTATTTATTGGTTTTGTCAGATACAGGAATTTCACTAAGTTTAACTACACTTTACAAGCAATGGTTATGGATTGCGTTGTTGTTATTGCATTGTTAGTTCGCCCGTTTTTTGTGAATCCTGGTACTATGTCTGGAGGAGCATTAGGGTTCAAGTTTCAATTGTTGAATGTGAGTATTATGATGCTATGTACATTTTCTTTCTTTATGGGTTTGGTAATTGTGTTAGTGATTAATGGCAAATATTTGCAGGGATTAAGCTAATTGTGTTAGTGAGTATTAGTCTTTTTTTTTTTTTTTTTTTATGAAACTTATTTTTTCATCTCTGGGAGTGTCACTATAGTTTCTTCAACTTTAGGATTTTTACAGTTACCGTGAATGCTGAAGTGCAAGAATACAATACGTGTTTAGTCTATATGTGTGTGTGTGTGTCCATCCAGAATTCAATATGCCTCTATTTAATCACAATTCAATATGTTTGTCTAGACTTGTTAGAGAAAAGTGTAGAGAGTGACTGTCTTAGCATCCTCTAAATTCATCAACTACCATCGATCCAGCATTTTTTTTATTTTTTTTTTGTCTAAGGTTTTCTCCTCAACACCAAGTGAGCTCAATCCCTTCTACTTCCTCTACATTTTGATTTTGCAGGTTCTTGAATTACTAGCTTTCCAGACATGCATACATTCATGTTTAGAATACATGGGGGCTTCCCTGTGGGTTGGAGAAAAGATAAAGGTCAATGTAATTTCAGATGTACCGTCTCCTTCTATTGCCACAATAACCCGCATCATGGAGGTGGTGATTAAGACCGGAGAAGATGATGGTCGACGGATGGGAAAATCCTTGGTGTTGAAACTTCTAAATGGAAACGACAGTATTCTTACTGATGCGAATTCTGCTGAAACATGCAACAGAAACATATTATCCTTATGTCAAATTTGTTCAATTTCATTGTTATCTATTTAGAAAAGCTGAAATACACTACATAATTTATCAGCGTGTAGATGACGATGTCGATGAACATTTATCTCTAGAAGTCGATAACCTTTTATGGTTGCTTGGCATTCTGGTAAATAGGCAAGAGGCAGAGAAGTTTGCATTGATGTGGGCTAACCAACAAAAGCTGGCAAACCTGCACAAGAAATTCCGTACGCCCTCTCGACATCACGTTAGCTGCATAACAATAAGATTGCTTGATGGTATAGGAAGCGGGAAAATCCTTTTGGCGGCAGAAATCCGACAACTGTTGTTACAGACATGGATTCAGCCTCTGGTTGATGACTACCCTCGCTTAAGAAGACTTCCATCATTTGATTCAAAAGAGGTGGAAGAAAATATTGAGAAGGCAATATTAGAACTTACACCAGAAACTCAACAGACAGGTCTGGCCCTGATGTCAACAGACTTTCGGGAGCAACAACGGCCATCTTATGTACAGGAGTGTTTCAACGAAAATAAACTTATTTTGAGAATTATATTGGAAATACTAGTAAATATGGGGCGACAAACAATTATCTTTATTATAACATTACCTAGAACGCTGCTCTTATTCATAAAGAACTTCTTGGTCTGGTTATACTAGTAAAAATGGGAGAAAAAAAAAGAAGGGAAAGTTATTATAGATACTGGCATACTGCTGCTGGCATGTTTGGGAAGCACGGTCCTTGTCCTCTTCAGCCTGATAGCATGTTTCCAGTTTTCTCAGTAACAAAAGAAGCTGCGGTTTTCTTTGCTATCTTGTAATAAACATTGTTTGTGGGTGAAGAGATCGTGCCAAGAGAAAACTAGAGCTTATAAATTGATTATAAATCTCAATATTTCTCTTTTCATTGACTTGTTTTTTTTTTGTTTTTTTTTTGTTTCATCGTGAATGCATCTCTGAAATCATAGAAAACGGCAGCTTTGTTAAAAATGTAAACTTGATTTGTGCTAAGATTAATCAAGAATGGTCTAGATTTAGCTAGCACGTCCTAGCTAGTTGAGACAGTGATCTAGAATTAGCTAGACTACTGGTCTAGAGACTTTCGTGATGTAAATAAAGTAGAGTTAGTACAGCATAGAAAAATGTTAGTCTAGAATTGTCTTCGGTCAAAGTCGGTTGTAAACAGTGAATAGACTAATGAATATTCTAGATAAAACTAGAGTGGTATAGGTGGAGTGAGTAATAGAGTGAAAAGAAAGTTGAGTGGTAAGGTGAGAAGTTAAGAGAGTTTTGTGGAAGTGTAAGGTCGGTGTACGACCAAACATTTTTGGAAAGTAATAAAATTTGTTTTCTCCAAATTCCAATTGAGCGAGTGACTTTTGTGCGAGTTCTAAACATTTCTAAACCCATTTTAGCCTTTAACCCCAAAATCATTTCCAACAAAGTGGTATTAGAGCCATAGATCCTTATGGCTAGTGAAATGTTTCCCTTTCAAATTCCTAAACTCACCAAAGATAACTATGAAAATTGGAGCATCCAAATGAAGGCGTTACTAGGCTCGCAAGATGTTTGGGAGATTGTAGAGAAAGGTTATGTTGAACCGGAGGATGAAGCGGCGCTTCCGCAAAATTAAAAAGATACGCAACGTATATCGAGAAAGAGAGACAAGAAGGCTCTCTACCTCATCTATCAAGGTATGGATGAATCGTCGTTCGAGAAGATATCAAGGGATGCCAATGCGAAGCAAGAATGGGAGATTTTACAAAATTCATTCAAAGGCGTGGACAAAGAGAAGAAGGTGTGGTTGCAAACTCTAAGAGGTGAGTTTGAATCTCTCTCCATGAAAGAGTCCCAATTAATATCGGTTTATTTTTCAAGAGTTTTAGTCATTGTTAATCAACTAAGAAGAAATGGTGAGGGCATGAGTGATAGTCGTGTGATCGAAAAAATATTGCGGTCACTTGTTCCAAAATTTGATTATATCGTCGTCGCAATTGAGGAGTCCAAAGACGTCGAAACCATGACCGTGGACGAGCTCATGGGATCTCTACAAGCCCATGAAGAAAGAATGAGAAAGAGAAGCAAAGAGGAAGCAGTAGAACAAGTTCTACAAGCTAAGCTTACTTTGAGAGAGAAAGGAGGGAGCTCTAGCAGTAATGCTAGAGGAAGAGGACGCGATTACTACAATGGAAGAGGAAGAGGCAAGCAGAATAATGATGATCAGAGGGGCCAGTGGTCAAGCTCCATAAGAGGTCGTGGTAGAGGAGATAATTCATGGCTCGACAATAATAGGCCAAGGTATGACAAATCTCAAGTTGAATGCTATAATTGTCATAAACTTGGTCATTATGCTCGAGAGTGTCGGTTTTCTTCAGATGACGTCGGAGAAGAAGCTAATTATGTTAGTAAAGAAAATCAAGAAGAACAGACCTTGTTGGTGGCATGAAAAGGAGATGGCTATGATGAAAATTGTACGTGGGTGCTTGATACAGCAGCTAGCAACTATATGTGCGGCACGAAGGAGAAGTTCGTGGAGCTTGATGAATCAGTTTATGGCAACGTGACGTTCGGGAATGGAGAAAAAACACCGGTGAGTGGTCTTGGCAAAATTTTGATTAAGTTGAAAAATGGAAATCATGAGTTTATTTCCGATGTTTATTACGTCCCTAACGTAAAAATGAATATATTAAGTTTGAGACAACTTTTAGAAAAAGGTTATAGGATAAATATGGAGGACCTTAACCTTTTCATAAGAGATAAGAGAGGAAGATTGATTGCTAAAGTGCCGATGACGGGAAATAGGATGTTCTATTTGAACATTCAAAATGACATTGCGAGATGTCTGACTGCTTGTGTAAAAGACTCGTCATGGCTCTGGCATCTTAGGTATGGAAACCTCAATTTTGGAGATTAAAATTATTTTCCAAACTAAATATGGTTAGAGGTTTGCTAAGAATAGACCACCCGGATCAGCTGTGTGAAGGATGTTTATTTGGAAAACATTTTAGAAAAAGTTTTCCTAAGGAAACCTCGATGAGGGCCACAAAACCGCTAGAGTTAGTTCACACAGATGTTTATGGACCGTTAAAGCCAAGTTCTTATGGTGGGAATAATTATTTCTTCATATTTGTGGACGATTTTAGTCGGAAGACATGGGTTTATTTCTTGAAAAAAAAATTAGATGTTTTCGCAAATTTCAAGAAATTTAAATCCCATGTGGAGAAAGAGAGCGGCTTTGAAATTACGGCTATGAGATCAGACAGAGGAGGTGAATTTACTTCGAAAGAGTTCGAGGCTTACTGTGAAGACAATGGAATCCGTCGGCCTCTTACGGTTCCATATACACCTCAACAAAATGGAGTTTCCGAGAGGAGAAACATGACAATTCTCAAACCGGAGTATGTTGAAGAGCAAGAAATTGCCCAAGGAGTTATGGGCAGAAGAGGTTGATTGTGCGGTTTACTTGATAAAACAGTGTCCCACGAAGAATGTGTGGAACATGACTCCCCAAGAAGCATGGAGTGGAGTGAAACCTGGCGTTTCACATTTGCGAGTATTTGGAAGCATTGCATACGCTCGAGACAAGAGTGCGAAGTATATATTCATCAGTTATGATGCTCGATCCAGGGGATATAAGTTGTACGATCCGACCAACCGAAAGGTCGTCGTAAGTGGAGATGTGGAGTTCGATGAAGAAGGCGTCTTGGACTTTAATGTTCAAGAAACGGAGTATGAGTTTCTTCCGATACTGGAAGAAGAGGAACAACAAGTCCTGCCAGAACCAGTTGTGCAAGATGTTTCACCACCTCAATCGCCTCCAAGATTGGAGCGTGAAAGGAGTTCGGACGAAAGGCCATTGCGAACCAAAAGTCTACATGAGATATGCGGAGATATGGTGTCACTATTTTTCCACTCCGCAAGGTGTGAACCGGCTAGAGAGGTCTTGGAAAGTAAAAAAGGTAAAAATGTGGCAAGGAGGAAGAGAGCCAAGGAAGACTACGGAAGCAAAAAAGTTCTCAGAAAGAAAGTGAACGCCGCATAGTGACAGGGATGGCGAAATACAACAATCAGCCACCAGATTGTGAGCACGTTTACAAGAGTACCGATGCACATAAATTTCTCCAAAACAAAAGTACGACAAGAAGTTATTACAAATCAAGTTTAAGGGCGGCTGTTAAAAATGTAAACTTGATTTGTTCTAAGATTAATCAAGAATGGTCTAGATTTAGCTAGCACGTCCTAGCTAGTTGAGACAGTGATCAAGAATTAGCTAGATTAATGGTCTAGAGACTTCCGTGATGTAAATAAAGTAGAGTGAGTACAACATAGAAAAATGTCGAGTAGTCTCGAATTTTCTTCGGCCAAAGTAGGTTGTAAATAGTGAATAGACTAAAGAATATTCTAGATAAAGCTAGAGTAGGTTGAAAGCTCCCTATAAATAGGGCAGTAAAGATCGTGGGAAGGCGTAATTGAGTGAATTCCTATAAACTGGTATCAGAGTGGAGGTTCGATCTATATGGTGCGTGTAAGCTATCGGCGCAAATCAAAATGCTTGTGGAGTTAAAAACAAAGCCAATGTGAAAGTGGAGGTATGATTGTGAACTGCCCATAAGTTTGAGTTTGCATTGTTTGATTACAGCCCCACTAGAAGTTCACCCGTATATATTAAAAAGAAGAAAAGATGGAATGAGAAAATGAAAATGAAAATGAAAAGAGGAAGGATGGAAGATATTGCTCGTGAGAAGGTCCAGTTTAAGTTAAAGTAGTTTTGAAAATGTAAAGTACGTAATATCTCCATGAAATGAGAGTTAGAAAGAAAAAGAGAAGGAGTAGGAGTAGGGAGTGCACGGAACAATGCACTTTCGGACATGGCATGAGAAATCCATGTTGTCACGAGATACTCATCCTCTACTCGTGACGAAAATAGCCGAGTGAAGGCTGATGGAAGGCCGCGTAAAGACCGGGCCGAGTAAAGGCCGAGACAGTGGGAACGCACCCACTTTGAGTCTAGCATGGAGAAAAGCTAGCCGGAAGAAAAGAGGATGGAAAACAGGAGCTTTGGAGACACTAGAGAGTAGTAGGCAATGTCGACGCAAAGAAATGTCACGGACATGAAAATAGAGAAATTACACCACGAGCATTAGAAGTGAAGATGAGTGATAAAATTGGGTGAAGATCGAAACTACGAATGGAGATTACAAATTAGGAGGGGATGTTGGAAACTATAATTTGTCTAGATTTGTTAGTGGAATAATCTAGAGTTAGCTAGAGTCTTGTAATGTGAAAAGCTAGTTAGTCAGGGTGTTAGAAAAATGTCAAAATAGTTGATCAAAGAAGATTCTAGAAACAATCTAGAGAGTTCTGTAAGTGTGAATTGAAGCAAGGTCAGTCAAATGAATTTTCTAGAGTAAGAAACATCTAGAGAGAACTAGTATATAGTAGTCGGTCTTGTAAGCCTATAAATAGGCATTGGTAGTATCATTTGTAAGTTGTAATGAAGCAAGAAAGTTAATAAGAAGTTGTGTTTTAAGATTTGAGTCTTGCTTCTCCGGAGCTCTGTACGAGCAACACAATTATGCTCGTATATCTCCGAAGTTCATATCCAAATTTCCAACAAGCTTCTTTTCGTTTTTTTATTCTTAGTCTATTCAATCTCTGTGAATTCTCCCAACTCCTTGACTATCTATTGCAGGTACTACATTTCTGTTTGAAATCAATAATGATCTAGAGCTTAATTAAAGATTATTTTTTTTATTTTATTTTTTTTATCAGCAGATCTCTTTAGTAAGTTTAGTGCTGAGAACTTATTTGATTTTCTTTTTGTTGGGTTGTGGTAATTTGTAATGTCCAGTTAATACTAGAATTATCCAGGGGTGTTTTACTGTTTAGTAAATCTTGTAATGGAACTAATGTGAACAAGAGCAAATGAGTCGGCTGTAAAAGAAATATCCAGAGAACAACAAATTCTAGAGAAAACTAAAATGGTCAACAGGTCAAAGACTTAGTTGTTAAGTAAAGAATATCCAGAGAATTCTGGGAGAGTCAGGTCGGTAAATATGGCCTTTAAATAGGCAGTCTCGTCGTATCCATTGTAATCTTGAGCAAGCAAATACTAATAAGAGATTTTACAGAAAACTAGTCTTGCTCCATTACACTTCACAACTAATACTTGATCTACTACAATCATGAGAGAATCAAACATCTAAAAATCATCACTTTTATATGCAGGAATGGTGAAATTGCCTATAGAGATCTTATCGGACACCCTGATTCGGGTGCATGTGAAGTCAATTGCACGATTCAGGTGTGTAAACAATGAGTGGCACAATTTATTGAAAAGCTCTAAATTTCGTAAAGCACAATACCAGCATGCTGTTGAAATTGACGAATTTAGTCTTATTCTTCATAGTTATAGTAATATAGATATCTTAAGTTATGATCCATTATCCTCTACATGTGAGGGATCTACTCATGTCATTTGCCCAATTGAGTCTCTCAAGATGGGAATTGAGTTTCTTCGATGTTGTGATGGCTTAGTTTTGTTAAGTCATATTAATAAGTCTCAATCGCGTGTTCTCATGCTGTGGAACCCATGTACCAACGAATGTAAGAGAGTGCCAAATCCACCTGGTGCATCAAAGGATCAAGAAAGGATTTATGTGGAATATGGATTTGGCTCTCTATGATTACCAAATTGAGGATTTTAAAGTGGTAAGTTAGCGGAATCTCCTGAGAAAAGTTTGTGTAAGGTTCATGTCTATACACTTAAATAAAATTCATGGAGAGGAGTTGCTGGCGTCGAGATGGATGACATTGATGATATAGCAATGTTTGATATGCCTCGCCTGCCTGTTAATGATCTCTTCATTGGATAGTGTAGAAAGTGAATTGAGAAATGACCATTTTGTCCATTGTTTTGACATTGAGAAAGAGAAGTTTGATAAAATGCCACTGGATATCCTTGATGACGCTGCCGAACCATTTTTGTGTGTAAAAGGGAGGGTAACTTTGCTTATTTTCTAATGATTCTAAGGTTATAAAGTGTGTTGGAGTTGAAGTACAATGGACATGGGCCAAACTCTTCGCCATTGAGTTAGAAAATCATTTTGGAGAAGTTTACAATTATATACCCTTACAGTCGTTAAAGAATGGGAAAATCTTGTTAGGGTTAAACCTGGGTGATAATTTTTTGCGTATGGTTGTATATGACCCAAAACAAGACTCATTTCTGGATATCCATAAAGCCCCGGTGGTTTCCTCTCTCAGAGTAGCCGTCAATTCGCTTAATACAGGTACTTATCTAGGGCCAGCAGAGTAAAAAACCTCGCACAAAGAAGACGAGATGGTGACAGTCATGGTGATGAAGAAGAAAATACTGAGAACAAAGAGAAGATAAGCCAGACATTGATAACAAAGATTCATGTCATATTCTTACTTTTCCGTTTCTTACACAGTATTTCATTTGGTGTTTTCTCTGCTAAAAATGTATCCACTTTGTAGCTCACTGTCTCAGTTTTGCTGCAGTCTTACTTTGTAATATTTTAATCGGTCTGCAGTTGTATCTTTTGCTAATTTGCATAGACTTCCAATCTTTTACGACTATTATGGCCAGACAAACAGATATACCTAATTTTTGCCAATCTGTTTTTCCTTATGCATGTTAATCTCTTTTCTTCTATCGTATTTGTCGAAGTATTATTCATTATTCATATTTCTTTCTCTTTCTTTTTCTTTTTTATAGCCATAACGTGCATAGTGTGACCTCTTTATGTAATTTTATTTGTGTCATTGCTAATTTTCTCCCTTAAAGGCCTCGGAAAAATAAACTCTCACGTTAAACGGTGATAAAACCGTCGTTTCCTATTGGCTGAAATAGACCTTTTCTAATGTAGAAGCTATGGTGAGGACATTTGGCAAAATTCTATTGGTTAGAATATTAAAAATCAGGTTACACTTTGTTTACATCAAGTATTTAACTGGCCGTTAGTAACACCGTCTGCCTGACGGTGGGTGTACAATACTTCTGTTAGAGTTTGTACCTAAATATTTCGTTACACTTTGTTTACACAGGATACTTAACTGGACGTTAAGTAACGCCGTTAGTGTGGACAATATTTACGTCAAGTTGACCCAAATTTCATTAGAGAGTGGAGAAGAAACAAGTGGTACCAGTTGGAATCTGAGAAGATTTTGTGTTCAAGACAAACCTGGAACCAGGGTTTCGTTCTTTTGGTTAAGACAGTGAGATTCTATCACCAGAGATCTTCAATTGGTGTTTACACAGTGAAATTCTACCAAGGTTTTTACACAATCTATTACAATGGGTTCTTCAATCTCCATATTCCTTCTTCTTCAATTTCATTTCCAAGTAAGTTTTTTTTATTCATCAATTTGCTCAGATTGATCTACTTCAAGTTCAGTTCGTGTGATTTTCTGTGGTTTCGGAGTGAGATCCAATGCATTCAGATTGATCTACCCAATGCAAAATTATCATCGGAACATCATATCACAGGGGAGAAAAAAACCTAGATCTACTTGAACTAAGAACTTGAATCGCCATTAAAAAAATACCTGAGCTGCTTTTCGAAGGAGATAACTACATCCACTTCAAATTCTACCTCAAAATTAGGTTTTACAAGAAACACAAAATTAGGAAACACAAAATTTGGTTTTTCATTAAAATTTGGTTTTTCATTAAGAAGCATAAAATTACGTCAATAAGGAAATCAGTTTTTCCCAATTGTGGAAATCGTGTTAGCAAGGAAACTGGATGATTCATCTGTTGTCTATATATAGACTTCATAAACTGTACAGTTTAATTGGTGTCGGGTTCTCTGTTTGCAGAATATGTACACCAGCAATGATGAATCTAATCTTAACTTTCCATCAAGATAATACTGTTTTTTTTCCTTTTTATTCTTATTTGTTTGTTAAGGATTTAAGGTTTGTTTGTTATTTGTAATTGCTCTTTTTATGTTTTAAAAATTAACTTGAGAAATTGTGCAAGAGAATTAAGTGGATTTGATGGATTTTTCGTTTTTGGTATTCACACCTTTTTGTGATTCATTACAAGATTTGAGTACTTTAAAGAATAGTAGATTGTTCCGTTCCATTTGATGATTCACAACCATGCTAATTCTGAGATTCTGTTGGCTCTAACGAATTAAACCATTTGCTCATCTCGGACTTCTACGGGAACTAATTAACTCACTGTAACACTAGAGTTCTTAAATATGTTTAGTCGATTTGTTAGCTTTAACCGCTGTCCAGCTTATATTCTTAGTTATGGTAGGTTGGAGCAATTTTATAGGTCTAGGCACTATCTTCTAAATGTGTCGAAGAATCGACTATCCCTATGTGCTGGCATGGAAATAGAAGAGGCGCAGAGAAAAACTGCTATAAGGAATAATTCTATGAATTTGGAAAACATGAAAAAACTTGAGGTGGCAAAAGAAGAGGAGGTCTATGAGACAAAGGGCCGAATTAAAGTTTATCGATGCTCTTCTTTTGGGAATACTGCAACAAAGACAAAATATAGGTTGCAACTGATTTTTCTAGGAATACAAAAAGATACTTGAAACAGTCAAGCTTCAAATCTTAAGTAATGAGTTATACAGAAAATTCTCTTGATCTTAAGATTTTTGTTTGAATTTTATTTTGATTTCTTCACTAACCAACCTAAATTTGGATGAACTAGTACTGTGAGAACCGGGTAGGAAGAGGGAGCTTAAGAGAAGTCTCGCACTACAGAAAACCTAATTAACCAGGTGTGTTGGTTGCTCAAAAGCCCCTTTCTTTCTGTCTTTATTCGTTTTAATTTTTAATTAACTTAAACACCAATGTGTAGCGCTACCTCTAAACTCAGATTACATGAAAATACTTGCATACAGCTTGAGTTGTATTGCTAGCTGAAAAATCATGACTTAGGGTAAATAATTCCTTGAATTTGGTGTTTGATTTCTCTGGTACATATCTGTTTTTCTGCCAATAATGTCTTGACGGAATACAACTAGATTTTAGCTAGCGAGACTTTTTTTTGTGTTCGAGTAAGATTCCAGGTTTGCTAATTATCAACTAGAATTGCCAGTGGATACGAGTTTAGATTTACTTTTTACGTTCAGTGTGAATGTATAGTGTTTATGTCCAACAAATTATTGATGCAGCAATCAGTTGAGCGATATTGGTTCAAGCACTCTAAAACTATGTTTAACTCTTTCCTGACTTGGCTTAGATTGTTTCAAATTCTTTGAATTTGTCCTACAAGTTACTTATTGTACTCTGGTAGTCACTTGATATTAGATGATGATTGGGCCAAGTTAGAACTGTGCAACATATTAAAGTAGTCACTTATTTTTTCCAGTCCTTCATATCCAGCCGAAGCATTACAAAACATATATGTGAGGCAATTGTTATAGCTTAGCTTGGTATTTTTTTCAGTGAAATTCTAAATGATGTTTTAGAAACTGTTTAAGGGTACATATACGCTTTTAAACCACCAAAAACTTGCTGCTTCAAGCATTCATGAATCTTCCAGTGATTTCCCTTAACATTAATCACTGAAAGAGGGCTATGATGGTGCAAACAGGTGGTGGAGGAAGCTGTTATTGCTGGTGACCTTGATGGTATTAATGCTAATCAACAGCTCATCCGTAAGAGGTAATTTCTTAAAACCCTTAATCTTTTCTATGTAAATTGCTTTTGATTAGAGGTATGATCAAAAGCAAGACGAGTAAGACGAGTGGAGACATTGTTGTCCTTTTAAGGTTGTGGTGCCTTTTGCTTTAAGTATCATCATGTGATTGTTTATACCTTACTGATTTGCCAAAATTGATATTCCTCGGAATACTATAAAATGCTATTGCCACATTAATTGTCATTCATTTTGAATAACTTATGCTATTTTTAGTTGTCTGTGGTAGTTGGTGCTTGCGTAAATTCCCAATAGAAAACAAATTTGAGTTTTGTTCTCTATAGTCATAGCAGAACTTAATGCTTCATTGATACTCATGACAGGAATGGATTGCATAAATGGCTTCTCATGTGAAGTCCATTGGCAAAAAAAAAACCTGGTGGAAGCTGGCTTAGAAAGATTCTACGGAGAAACATAAGAAGCAATAAAATCCTGGTGGTTATCAGGTAGGAACTCATCAATAAAATCCTGGTGGTATTGATTTTTCCATAATTCATTCATAATCTTCTCAATGTATGTTCTGCAGAAAATAGTTAATAAATCAACTATTAATCTTATAACAAGTAGCATACACACTCTAAAGATTTGTACGGACACTATAATACATGAAACAGTACAAGCGGGTACATTTCAAGGCTGGCGTGCTCCAAGCGCTTTTAAGTTTCTTCGGATTGATGAAGAGTCCAACCTATTTTATTTTATTTTTGTTTTAGTTTGGAATGGTACTTGATGTTAATGTTTGTTTGTAGGCATGAAAAGTGTTGTAGTTTTGTATTTTAGTATCAACCTTTGTTATTCACTTGGTTAGACAAAGACTGATTCGTATAATCCGATGATATTGTTTTTAATAGGATTAATTGGTCTGGGTCTGTGTTACAGGTCTACACATCAACCTAGCTATTTGGATCTCGTCAAGGGAAATAAAAACAAATTGGAATCAACAAATTATAGGGTCGTCTCAAGAGATCTTATTAAGGTTTGAATCGTTTGATTTCATCTCAAAAATTGATCACTCTTCGGCAAAGGTTTACAATATTTCAAATCGTTCATAGTTGAGTTTATGAACTCGCTTAGATCCTAACTCAAGTGCCACAACATAAGTTCTACTTATTTACAGGGAAGGATTCATAAAGCTGAAACTGAAATTATTATTTAAATAGACGGCTTGACCATCTTTGTTAGGTGATGCCAGCATGGGGTTTTTATAGCTGAAACTGAAATTATAATTTTTATGCATGGGTGATGTTGCAGTGTTACTAGATGAGTAGTAAGAGAAACTAATATAAGTACAATCATTTGCATTGTATATTTACACTTAATGTTCAAAATGTTAATGTAAAAGCAGGTTATAATTCATAATTTCATATTCATTTTATGTTTTCTTTTATTAATAATTTAATAAGATCAATAACATTTAGACCTGGGCTTAAAATGGGAAGGCATTTAATCTTTTAAATTGTGAGGAGACTAATTAGAAAGAAAAAATTCTCTATAACGGTTGAAGCTTTGTCGATAGTAACGCAGAGAAGAAAGATGCTAAAGAAGAGTGGGTGATTTGGCCTCATTTTCTAGGTACTGGACTAGAGTGGTGCTATAGGTATTTTGTTTTTTTGTTATGAAAAAAAAAAAGGTTTAGTGGGCGATGGGCGGGGAGAAGCCTCACGCCCACCAAATCAGAAACGCATGGTCACGGGGCGGGACGACTCCTGTGCACACCAAGTAGAAAAAAGATACCCGGTGCGTAACCCGGGCATAAATCTAGTTTAGTTTTAAAGAGTTTAGAGGAGAATAGAAAGATGTAAACGGATCAAAGGGAGAAGTGTATGGAATTGGAGTTTTAAATGTTATCGACTATATAAGTGAATATTATACGTGAACAAGCACTAAATTTCAACGTTTCAAATTTTGTTGCACCTTTGGTTTCAACTTTCAACTAACTTTGTTATAAGATGAATATAAATACTAATTTTATAATTGTATTTTGCACAAAAAAAAAAAGAATCTCTGTAAATCTTGATTTGAAGTTCGGAATTATGTAAATCTTGATTTGAGTAAAACAAAGCAAACTTCTATTATATTTAAATTTATACACAGTTTTTCCGATCTTTAATGTGCAGCAAAGAAACCGGAGAGTTGAATATTTGATAACCTGATATACTTAAATCTCAACTCACTCTCGATTACTCACCAATTGGTTTAATCTTACCGAACAAACTGCTCTTGAGAACTTGATTTGACACCCCTGTTCTGTAAAGAAATCTTACGGATAAAGGACTCCAGTTTACATGGTTGTTCAGTTTTCTCCGCCATCTTAGTTTCGCACAGTTATAAAACAGCATTAGCGCATCTATATGCTTATAATTGAGTTTTTGTTCTCACAACGCGGTAATGCACCTACATTTATAGTCGACTTCTTTGAGTTCTAAGTGTAGACGAAGTATCTCAACTCAATATAACGTGATATTCATCCGATACTTATTTTTTACCGCCGGCCAAAACATGTATAACATGGTACATGGTCTACAAGCCTTATAGTGTGATTCCACTGGGACACAATGTTTGGTCTTAACATCCATTCAATTTTGATGGAAAGGATACCACGTCACACGACTCACACTAACTATCAATAAAACATTAACTTCAAACAGATACACCATAAGTCTATCTAAAGGAGTGCGCATGTACTTCCAGGCATCATAAGTCTCGAACTCTGTTAAGTGAGGTAAAATTAAAAATTAAGTGCATCGTGGAAATCAGTAGAGGAAAATATCCTCAGACATGCAACTTGTTACTTGTGCACCAGAGCCAGGCCCGAGCAATTTGATGGACATTGTTGGGAAGGAAAATATTTTCACCTCCAAACACGAATCTGATGATAATATTGGTATTGATCGAACTGCTGCTTTGCTCTCCATGTGAACAGTGTTTGGGGGTACCTGCAAAAAACCCTCAGATGCTTAAGTTAGCTTGAGTTTTTCACAGGGGTTTGTGTAGAGAAGATTGCTTACCTTTCTGGGTTGTGAACCCCTGTAATTATCTTACGAATTAGGGTCTTACCCTAATCTCGAGGTGAGCATGAATCATCTTAATTCGCCCGGTATGCCTCCTGGCATAAACTGCACTAATTGCCCTGCATGCCTCCTGGCATAAATTTCACTAATTGCCCTGCATGCCTCCTGGCATAAATTGCACTAATTTGCCCTGCATGCCTCCTGGAACATTCTAGAACATTCCCTGTGTGACCTGGCTAGCAACCCTTCTAGATGTTTCCAGAAACTCTCTCTAGGGTTATGGAATTAGCTAAGCAAAATGGTGCAAAGGATTGGCCCAAACAAACGAGTGTAAATGCCAAGCCCAATAAGAATAATGTGCTCAAGCCCACAGTGGGGCGTATAAATCCGCAAGGCTAATCATCATGGGGTAGAAAAATCCAGCGAGCCATTGGCTTGGCTCGGTAACGACTCAGCTGACTGATCCAACTCGGCTTGACTAAGCGGGGCGTAAGTATCCGGCAGTATTGAGCATTGGGGTGAAAACATCCGAGGAGCATGGGATTAAGCCACGCCGAGAAGGACGGGA